>VUYV01000018.1:2179910-2318007 GCA_008711295.1 Anarhynchus alexandrinus | reverse complement strand
CTCGCTTTGGGGGGGGGGGGGGAGCCCGGGGCGGCGGTTGCCTCCGCCATCGTTTCGGTTTTCGGTGGGTGGCAGCGGCGGGGAGGGTTGGGGGGGGGAGGAGAGCGCGCTCGCACCGGGTGCGGGAGCGCGCTTGCGCGGCGGGCGGGCAGCGGTCTGAGGGGGTCCTTCCGCGTCGTGTGTCCCCCCGCGGCGTCCCGCGTCCCCCCGGCCCCCGGGGCGGCTTGGCGGGGCGGCAGCTGCGCTGCTCAAGCGGGGGGACCCTCTCCCGACGCGGGGGGGGGGGGGGTGGGGGTTACAGCCGGGAGCGGCCGCTTCTGCCCCCCGCCCCACACCGCGCCCCCGCGCCGGTTTCCCCGCAGGGGTGAGGCCGGGTTGTCCCGGGTGGGTGCGTGGGCTGACCACCCCCAGCCTGGGGACGTCCGGGGGTTTCACCGCTGGGGCCGGGCCGGGCCGGTGGGGGGGGCACCGGCCGGCCGAGGGGTGAAAATAACGTTTGCGTGGGGAGGAGCGTGTCGCTTTAGGCGCCGGCTTATAGCGAACGCGAAGCATTGACAGAAAATCTCGTGTAAATGCACCCAAAGTGTTAACGTCTTCGCGGCTCTTCCAACCTCTGGTACCAGACAGCGTAAATGCCCCTTTTTTTTTCCAGCCCACCCCGGCCCGTAGCGATAGAAATCCGTGCTTACTTGTCTCCGCCACAGCGCCTGTGTGCGGCTCTGTTAACAGTTTGGCCTCCTGCTGTCACCGGGAAGGGACCGGCCTTCTCCCCTGGCCTGGCCTGGCCTGGCCTGGCCGCTTGCGCTCACCATGGGGCTCCTCTGCCTGCAGCCTGCGGGGAATTCGGCCCATCACACGAAACCATTCGTCTTATTCCGGGGCTGGTTGTCTGCTGTCATAAGTTGGATCGGGACCGTTTGTTCTCTGTGGTCAGATAAACGTGTGTCGTTCCTGCTGCGCCCCCCCTACCTCCCCCCCCCAAAATCAAAAGAGAGAAAAAGGTTAAGAGAAGTGGAAGCGCCTTGCTGGGGGGAGTGTTGCCAAGGGAAGAAAGTGTAAGAGGGAATGGGGCGGCAGTCTTCTGCTGTCAACAAATTACTAGTTTGTCTCAATCTAGCTGCACTCTTAAACACTGTGAAACAGCCTAAAAAAAAAATTACTGCTTTGTAGCAATATAGGCCTTTTCTAAGTCTGTCTGTTCCTGAGTTGTCATGGAGACATGCAAAATGAAAGGAGCTGGAAATTCCCAAGGAAAGAGTGGGGGGATCCTTTTCAGATAGGGGTTGATGAGATTTGAGAGGTGCTTTGGAAATCTGGGTGGTAGCCTCTTTCTGAATGTGAACTGGCACAAAGTGTGTTTGATCTCTGTGTCTGTCTGAGACCATGACTTCAGTGTAATTCCAAAATTGGCTTATCTAGAGCCATCCATGACTGTGTGCTTCTAGCCGAGTAGGTCTCTGTGTTGATTTTAACAAAACTGCAGCCATCTAGTAATACATCACTGAACACCAAATACCACCGATAACAGTAACTCGTTACTGAACTTAATTCTTTTGTTTTTAATTAATTGCAGCTATGCATGAGTCTGGAAGTTTTGCAGCATCACGTTCTAGACGTGAGAAGAAGTCTAGAAGAGGCCAGCAAGAAGCACTGGAACGTCTGAAAAAAGCCAAAGCCGGTGAAAAAATAAAATATGAGGTGAAAATTCCTCATCTTTTTAATAAAAAGTGAATGTGAGCTGAGATGCCCAACTACCCTTTATGCATACCTAAAAGTTTTGGGAAACAAAATCTACCTGCTGTTCATATCAGCTTTTTTTTTTTTTAACAGTGTATGTTTTTCAGAATGTAACTGTAATTGTTTTGCGGGTTTCTGGTATCATTTATTTGTTTCTTTCTGTTTTCAAAACTAAAACAATTTTATGAATTGCAAGTCAAACATGCTTGATATTGCTTGATAACTATCCCACAGGGAATGACCAACTTTTAAAATATTATTGCATAATTAATGTTATGATAGGAAGTACTTTTTTTTTAAACTTCAAGTGATTTTAAACTTTAAATTAATTTCAAAGCTTTACATGAAATCCATTAATGAAATCTATTAATATTGATAATGCTGTGTTTCCACAAAGAACCCAAAATTCAAGTATTTAACTGGTAGAACTGAAATCTGGCAGTGTAACATTGGTACTGCCCAATTAATTGCAATGCCAACAGGAAGTGACTTCCACATTAAGGTGGATAAATCTAAAGAAGCCTGAAGTGCGTAGATCATTAACATGCAAATGTACTCTGAGGCACAGAAGAGCATCTTCAGCATTATGCTTGGGCACATCAAATCACTTTTGTTTTCACTGAGCCCATCTTGATGTTTGAGAGTAGAGCCAAAGGTCAGAAGTCTCCACTGCTAGGAATTTTGGCTTTTTTTTTGTTTGTTTTGTAATGTGGGATGAGCAATAAAGCAAGTCAGTTTCAAAAGAAATTTCTGCTAATGCTTCAGTAGATTTTGAGTTTCAGTATACTGTGATAACTGTAAAAATTGGTAACTTGTCTTTTGTCGCTGCCAAAAAAAAAAGACACTTAAACTAAATTAGTAACTGTGCTTACTAGTTGTGGTCGGTGTAACAGTGTATGAAAACATGCATTTCTTGGGAACTTTATATTATTATTAATGACCTGTATTAATATATAATGGTATGGGAACTGTTAATCTTCAGTATACCTTAACTGTAGGTTGAGGAGTTCACAAGTGTTTATGATGAAATAGATGAAGAAGCATACTCCAAGATGGTCAGAGAACGTCAGGATGATGACTGGATTGTTGATGATGGTAAGTTAAGATTCATTTGGAAAGTTACTTTGATTATAGTGTTACAACTCAATTGGGCTTCATAAAGTTCATGATTTGAGGTAAGTTGTAGTTAGTACATTCTTACAAATTGTTTTAGGAGACAAGAAAAATATAAGTGTTTATATGGAAAATAATCTTTTGCATTGTTCTCATAGTAGTGTATTAGGATGGTAATGAAAATATTTTTCCATTTTTGGAATTGTTTTTGAAATTTGATTTCTACTTATCAGTGACGTAACTTTAAAAGGAAGTACTGTAATTGATAATTTCTAATTAAACACATAGTAATATATTTAGTCTAATAAAAGATATAGCTGAGAGTGCTGTAGTTTGTAACTTTTTATATTTATGTAATGTTATTTATGTAATATTATTTATATTGATAGCTTTTGCTCTATATTGAAGGGAAAAAAGTGTTTAAATATGTAAAACTTGGGATTATGAATATATTTAGAAATATCAGAAGGCAGAATTTAAAATGTAGATTTTTAACAATTTGTTCTTCTACAGATGGGATAGGTTACGTAGAAGATGGAAGGGAAATCTTCGATGAAGACCTGGATGATGATGCTCTTGATTCCAATAAGAAAGGTAGGTTGAGCATGACCACTGTAGAAAGTCTTCCCATGGCTTTTAAAAGGTACCTGAAACGGGCAACTTCTTGGCATCAGTATGTGGGGAACATGGCCAAATGACATGTTATTTGGAGCTCTGTAGTTCTGTGCCTGTGACTGTGGATTTTGTTTAGCCTCCATGATGCAGAAGACAGAGGTCCACAAATTGAGGCCATATCACTGCTGACTACTTCAGCACTACTAGGGCAATTTTGCTTAGAGTCTTCTGTGGGATATATATTTGCCTCTAGAACAAATACACCTGGGAATGATCTTGGTTTCCAAAGCCAGTATCTAAAGGATGCATGGTCTCTCTTGCCACTAAAATACTTGCATGATTTTAAAGATCTGGGATCAAATGATTTTGCCAACTTTATGAAGTTGATGGCAAACCGAGAAGTTGAGTCTGATGTTGAGAATCCAAGCCTATTGCCGAAGTCCTGGACACTTTTTTTTTTTTCTGGAGATGCTTCCATGTAAAGTATCTTTGTCCTTTTTCTGGAGTACGAACTTGAGTATGCAAAGAGCATCTCTGATGTGACTGGGAAAGATGAGGTGCTGATAGGGCTTTGCTTTTTTGTGTGTGTGCATGACAGCCGTTACAAAGCTGGCAGCAAATGAAAGATGGTTACGCTTCATTTCAGCCAGCATTGTAAAGGTGGAAGAAGTAGACTACCTCCGCTATCTATTCCTGCTAATAGCTGGACCCTTAAACATTGAGCTTTTCTGATACAGAATTCACAATTTTATATTTTTCTTTAGGAAAAGGTGGCAAGACATCTATGGGTGATAAAAAGAACGTGAAAAAATCTGTGGTGTCAAAGCCAAACACAATTAAGTCTATGTTTATAGCCAGTGCCGGGAAGAAAAACACAGATGTAAGTTTTAACATTTTTTAATTTAAAGATTTCTAACTTGTTTGCAGTGTTTTAGTGGGACTGGAATAAGGCAATGGCTCGTTTCAGTTTCTTGTGTCTAGCAAGACACAAACTCCTGTTACAATCTCTTATGTATGGAGTATTCCTGAAAACGTTGTGTGTGTTTTGTAGAAACCCTTTAGTCATTTGCTGCTGGTCTCCTGATTGGGTTTGCACATAGAACTAAGAACTGTTTGGCTAATCTGTTATCTTACAGAAAACTGTGGACCTGTCAAAGGATGATTTACTAGGGGATATTCTTCAAGATCTTAATGCTGAGGTAAATATATTAATAAAATCTACTTGAAACACCTTAATCCATTCAGTTTACTTGCTGTGGAACATAACAAGAAAATAAAGTTCATCCTAAAACTAGACCACCTAAGATTGATTTCTTCCATAGCACATCTGCTTGGTATATTCCAGGCATGCATGTAGTCTACCTCTCATCTCTGCCATGCAGAAGTTGCATGACTGTATTGGTCTGATAAGCCAAAAGTACTAGGTCCTGATTAGAGATGGGTTATATTAATGTGATGTAGGGCCTGTTCTAATGTAGCCTTCCAGGTTTTAGTCAGCTTGGAGTATAACAGGATTTACGTGCATCTGAACTGTGTATATCATATATGTGTATCACCAGGCTCCAGACAGTATATGGTAAGATATTCCCATCTGGTATGTTTGGGTTCACAAAAGGAGCTGAGGGAGGACTGTTTCAGCAGATGACGTAGCCTGAGCTTCTGTCTGCCTCCTGCTTTCCACAGTTTGCTACAGAGAACCAGATTAACACTTCCTCTGAGTTAGGAGTGCGGGATGGCTGCTGTAGCAGGGCTGGACTGTCTCAAATGAGGCTGTTCCTCATCATTAATGACTTCTCAATGAGTTAATCCTTAGCAGGATTTCTGAAAACTGAAAGGATTGCTCACATGTAAACTGTGAAACTGCTGTAGTGGTGAGATACTGGATTGAAATATGTTGTATAATAATAAGCATAATGTCTTTACAGAGCAATAAGAGGGGTATAGATGTTTCAATGTAAAGTTGTGCTATTGGGTTTGTGCGCTTACGATTTTACTCCTCCCTATGACATGTGATAGAGCGTTATAATATCTTAGGCTATCAAAAACCCTCAAATCATTAAGCAAATGGATTTTAACGCTGTCAAATTTTGTGGAGCACTGATGAGGGGAAATAATGCTGATAATTACACTATGGCTTCCATTTACTTAAATAGTACTTAGCTATTGGTTTTTTGGCTTCGTTGTTTGTTCTCTAAAATTTCTTTTGTTATTAGCTGTTGATAAGAATGAGTGTAAAATATCTGCACATGTAAATGAATTAAAATGGGTTTTCCTCTAGCGTGACAGTGCTGAAAGAGCACTTCTGCCTTTCTTAAGGCATGTGTGCTTAGTACTACTGTTTCAGCAGACACGAAGAACATCCCACCAGTTATTCTGATACTTGTGCATTAAAGGCACAGTTAGCTATTGAAATGCACACTGTTTGAAAACTGTTTCACTGATTGATGACCGTCTTTCTCTCAAACTTTAAAAAAAAAATTCTGGTGTCTATCTTCGTGGGCTGATTGCTCAGATAACTTTTTACGTGGATGAGTTGTGTATCAGGAGTTGCGTTTTCTTGGCGAATGAGAAATATGGGTGGCCTTCTTTCTCTTTGATGGAAAATGTTACTGACCAAGGCAAAAGAAAACACTGAACAACACCTTTTTGTCACTTTCTCTTTTCATTCAATATTCAGACTGTTCAGATAAGTCCACCTCCAGTTATAATGCTGAAAAGGAAAAGATCTGCTGGAGTACCACTGAATCCTTTTTCTGTGCAGTCCCAAACTCCTAAGGTAAAGCAAAAATCAAAAAAAATTCTCATCAATAAGAATTAATCTGTATTTTGGTTGATTTGAATACTGTTGTCTTTTATTTCTGCTTCTAGAAATTACTGTTCTCATTAGCTTCCTTAGCAATGTTACTGTCTAACTTAATTTTTCATCTTCCTCTGCCATGTTAATACAGAGACAGAATACAACTCTTTCTGTATCTTTAGTATAGTAGTGGTATATAGCTGTTAAATTTGACAGGTGAAACTATTTTTGTAACGTTAGGTGCATCACGTGAAGTTGAGCTTCTGCTAAGAGTAGAAAAGATCCTTGTGGCAAGGAAAGGATGATGGAAAGTGAAATAAGCAGAAGAAAGAGTATTTGTCGGTGTGGAAAAGGATAAGAAACTTAGCTTCTGCAGAAATGGAAAATTGAAGCTATGGATAGTTTACCCTAGTGGAAGATTTTGGAGTGAAAGGAGGGATGGGCTGCTCAGGATGGAAAGCTAATATTTTGTTAAGAGTTCTAGTAAATGAGGAGGACTTTATAGCTGGAAATAGAATGAGATATTTGGTCAGAGTATGTAGCACACAAATGGAGTAGAGTAAATAAGTCTGACTTGTGAAAAGATGAAGAGGATGAAGAGTGCAGCCTTAGAAAATAAATGGGCATAAAAAGCAAGATGGCAGTGAGGCTTTCTACTTCAGGAGACGAGCAGAAATAAAAGTATGAATAAATTCATTTGGCCAAGCTAGCAAATATTGTTGGTGAAGGTAGATAAAAGTAACGTTTGTCTTCTGTTTAAGGTGAGTGAAGCACTGAGTTTGGTGTTGGCCACAGCAGAAGTAGCTGAACTGAGATTAAAACTCTAGAAATGATTGTGTGCAACTCTAATTTCTATGTCTGTAAATAACATCTTTCCCCAAAGATAAAGGTTTTGGACCTTGCTGCAGGTTAAGCACCAGTAGATGCAGAGACCTGTTGTTGGTCATGGTGGAGGCCACTTCATACACATCTTCTATAACAAGAGGTTCTGTAGCTGCTGCCATAGTGGTATTCTGTTTAATAAACAAACTGTGCTTATTGCCTCAGAGTTTAGGCTTGCAGAGCATGCTGAAATGTGGTTTCTTTGTTTTGCTCACTCTCCTTGTCATGTCTGTCGCCTGATGAAATCCAGTGGAGACACACTCTGCTCCCTAGACCCGTGGAGTCTTGTAGATATCTTGAACTCATTACTGAAACGAACAGGTGTGAACTGCTGTATTGGCCTTCCCCAGGTGTTCCAGGCTTTGTCCCTGCCTGGGAACAGGCATATCATCACGTATTCAATTGACACTGAGGTTTTAATTTAGGAATGGAGTACTGCTATGTGGGAAAAATAGTGAAAGTAACCACAAGCTTAATTAAATGTCAACCATGGCCTGTTGTAAACTGCTTTTTAAAATTACAGTAGAAGCACATCACGGCAGAAATTATCCTATAGAATTTAAAGTTTACTTTTGAGGAGTTTCAGCTGTTCTACTGCAAAATATGTGGAGCTTTT
Source organism: Anarhynchus alexandrinus (assembly GCA_008711295.1). Lineage (NCBI taxonomy): Eukaryota > Metazoa > Chordata > Aves > Charadriiformes > Charadriidae > Anarhynchus > Anarhynchus alexandrinus. The sequence goes on along the minus strand of VUYV01000018.1, from coordinate 2,310,247 downwards.
CCTCTAGCCCTGGTTACTACTTCTCCAAATAGCGAGTGCTAGTTTTTATATTTTTTGTCCCTTTCTTTGCTCTTAAGAAATTTTTTTTTAACTGATGGCTAAAATGTCTTTCAGGTAATCACCCCTATATCAAAGAAAGTTCCTGCTCATCTCCGAAAGGAAGCTCTTCCTCCAGCTTCATTTCATCCTAAACGTCCCAATTACACAGCAAAATCTGTCATAGTCTCTGAAAATGAGGATACTGAGTATGTGCAAAAAGCTACAGAGAATGGGGGAATTGTGAAGACAGTAGAGGAGAAAGCTATTGAAGGTATCAAAAAGAAATCAAACCTCAATTCTAGAAACTCTTTTAACACTAATATGCCATATTTAAACACTTCTTAGTTTATACTAGTTAGATGCTTAGATAGCTCAAATGTGATATTTTGTTTGTATATTAATACTGTATATTACATTCATGCATATAGTATCCTATCTATGCATACTGCTGTAGTATACAGTGTGTCATTTTAATGACTCAAACCTTTAGTTCTATGTGCAACACTTCTAGATGATGATCAGGGAATGATAGATTTTGATGAGGAGGACTTTGGTGAACCTATGGAAGCAGAACATGTGGAAACTATACCTGAGACAGCTGAAAGCTTGAAGAGAGACAAGGAAATTGAAAAGAAAGAGACAGAGCAGCTGGAATCAGAGAAGAAAGAGACATCTGTCTTGTAAGAATCTCCTTTTTTTTTATTCCACCAATAAGCCTTAGATTTATCTTCATATTTGTCTTTGCCAATGAGATAATTGTGATACAGACAGAATGGTGATAATGTTATGCGATGTGGTTTTCTTTTGTAGCCACGTTAAAAATGGTAATGTTGAACATGCTGATACCTACTTAATTGAAAATACTTGATGTTCTTGGGATTTAGCACATGACAACATAACACGTATTTCAGTACATTGAGGTGGCTCAATGTGGGTGTTAACAATGAATTTTGATGACAATAAGCAAAAATAAGGAATTGCTAATGATGCTTATTCTAAGCAACTATGAAGGTATTTCATAATGTTAGTTGTATTTAAAAGTATTGTCGCTAAAAGTAATTTCACATGATTAACAGCTATGTCTTTGGAAATGGGAAAAAAGGGGGGAGTTCCCCATTAATTTGTTTTATTGTTCGGAAGACTCTTGAATCATATGGTTCTGTACCTTTAAACTGTAAAATATTTGAATAATCAAAAAGACTTAAACATTTAATGACTGAAAAAGTAATTTTCTTGAAATAATCTGTTGTTTTCACTGAGCAACTTGTACAGATGGATGGATATATTTGTTATGTAAAGGCTTGAATGACCAAGGCTGAAATACCAAGTGAATGACTCTCAAAGCCTGTGTGTTGTGTACTGAGAACCCTACTTGTGTGTGGGTTTCTCTCTTTGTCACTCCATCCTTTTTAGAAGAAATCTGAGGAAACCCAGCTGTTGGGAATGTTGCAGAGTACTGGAAAGAGCAATAAAAGGCCTGAGAATATAGGGCTGAAATAAAGTGAAGCAGTGGTGGTTATAGCAAAGACACAATTTTACTTCTTGTTTCTTTCTCCTTCTGCAAAACCTGCAGAAGTTGTTCTCTCCCAGATATCTCATGTTGGGACAGAATTGATGAGGACGAAGCTGATCTAGTAGTGGCAGAAGTTCAGGTGGACCCCAACCTCCTTCCACTTGTGAATGGGGAAAATGATGATCAAGTCTTAAGATTTTATTGGCTGGATGCTTATGAAGATCAGTACAGTCAGCCAGGTAACTATTCAGTTAAAGGCAGAAAATGCCATTCTGATTCTTTCTATCTAACTGGGATTTTCAGAGTGGCCGAAACTATGTCTAGATACCCTGTCTCTCTGTGCTTTATAACTTGTACATTGATCTCTTGTTTTTCCATGTGCAGTCCTCAGTGCAGGGCACTATGACTGGGCAAAGTAAGAATGTTCTCTTGGTCTAGTATAGTAGTAGGGAGGTACAAAGGGAGCTTCTAGCACTTCCCAGTGTTGGTGACCCACTGGCCGCCTTAAAACCCTGTGCACTCCAGGAGTAAGCTGATAGTGTTAATTTCCTACTCAGTGGTACAACAATTGAGCATGCTTTCTTCTTGTTTCCAGAAATGTAACTTAAAATTCTGGTGGATAATAACCCACTAGAAATCCACAGAAGGTCTGTACAATAGCAGTTGCATGATTTTATATGAAGGAAAGGCATGCCTATCGAGGGAGGAAGGTGGCCTGAAAAATAAAAGCTCTGTCTAGATCCCTTTATTCAAACTGTCTAAATCTTGAAGATTGTCTCTGTATTAACATCTCTTAGATACTTGTGCGGTTGAAGTGCGAATCCTGGCTCTTATTGTCTTCAAAACTGCAGCATTCTGATCTCAGCCCTGACAAAAGAAGTCGTGTTCACATCTGTTCTAAGCACTTCCCATCTATCCTCTCATTTCATCAGCAGCTTTAGGATCTTGGGTTTCTAATTTGTGCTTCATCTAGGTTTACCAGAAGGTTCTTCCATATGTTGTTGAAGGTTTTTTGGGTTGATGCTGTAAGCATTAAGTCAGATATGTGTCTCTGTTACACCTTTTGTTGTGAGTTGGGATGCCAAACTTAAATATGAGACTGTGCTGGGCTGAACAGCTTGGTGATAGGAGTGGTAATATTCATAGATATCGTGATGAAATCAATGGCTCTAATATAAAATTGCTACTTTTAAAGACCCCACTATTGTTCTTTTTCTTTTTTTTTTGTCTTCTAAGTCAGTGGTTGCTGAATGGAACATAATTATGAAAGGATTTCTGTTCCTCGCATGCAAGGAGTGTTCTTTTCTCATTATGACTTTTTCAGGATTGAATAATAAAGACTGCACCTGTTTTCAATTAGTGGTGTAGAAGGGAAAATTTTGATACTGCTTTTTGTTTAACATGTTCATGATCTTTGTTTATGCCTCATTTGCTGTGATGTCAAATGCATTGCCTGAAGAGTAAATACTATAGCATAATCATAAGACTCTTTCAAACTTAATGATTTTTTGGAGGCTTACTTTTCATAACTCCCTTTACTATCTTAGGCAGAGAACTTGAGAATTGTAACCCTATTAACATTTTAAAGAAATAACAAATAAAAATTGCCCTTTCTTTCCCCTCTGCAAGACATTTTCCCTGTCTCTCAACTTTGCCTTTTGGTTCATTAGTAACATGGTCTTTCTTTTCACAGACTTTGTATTTTATAAGCTTTACTCCTGTTTTTTCTTTCTTCTTTCCATAATCAGGCTTACAGGGGATAGGTCCTGATATCTCTTCTCTCATTTCTTGGTTTTACATATGAAATGTCTCTTGAGAACTCTTTGAAGTTAGCCCTGCGTTCATTGTGTGTGCGTGTTGGGGGGATGGGTGTGTGTGGGTGGGTGGGTGTTGGGCTAGATGACCTCCAAAGGTTCCTTCCATCCTAAATTACACTGATTCTGTGAAATTTGGGGATTAAGATCACTTATATGTCCATGCTAGAGTTGATGAAGTTTGTCCTGGCAGCCTTTCACACTGTCTTTGACTGGCTCGTGTATCATTCTTTCTACCTCACCTGCTTATACGTATGCCTCTGACAGGTTAACTTCATGCTCTTAATATTGCCAGCTGTTCAAGCAACCAACTCCTGTTTTGTGGTCTCTCCCATAGTTTCATCTTTCTGTATGATACAAACCTATCTGAGTTTTTATCCCTTTTAAAAACAGAAAAAAATAAATTGCTGGGGACAAGAACTTCATCTTCCCTGTCACTTAGATCTGTAATTTGAGCTCTTTCTAGATCCCTTTATTCAAACTGTCTAAATCTTGAAGATTGCCTCTGTATTAAAATCTCTAAGATACTTTGTGCAGCTGAAGCTTGTTTCCTTGCTCTCATCATCTTCAAAACTGCAGCATTCTTTTCTCTGTCCTTGACAAAAGTAGTCTTGTTCTCATCTATTCCAAGCACTCAAGAAATGATTTTTCTTCTCCTGTCACTCTAACTCTGTCATCCGTCTTAGTGCATCCTCACTGATTTATCTTTGATCTAATGGAGTAAGAAAGGTGCCTTTATGTCTGATAGATAGCGTGGCAAAGATAAATTATAACTCTTAACCAAGGACTTGTTTGTGCATTGTCAGACCAAGGAGAAATGCAGGTTTCAAAATCTACGTTATGTGAAACACTGTTTCTGAGACAGTCTCTGTTCTGATTATACTACTGTTAATGAAATCAGAAATATTGTAGGGAGAGTGTCTTTCATGTAATCAAATTCCAAATTAATTGGAGTTTGAAGAGAACTCAAGTGAAGCCAGGTTTTTGAGCTGGACTTGGAAGTTTATTTTACTTGTAATTCACAAACTGTACATGAAAGTCAGCTAGCCTTGTTCTATGTTATTTCAAAGTTTAACATCACTTGATTAACATTTTGCAGCATTTTGTGCTAATGCCACTTTCTCCGTGGCTCAGACATGTGCATGTACAATAATGACATGGTCCACAGTGAAGAGTCAGTTGTGCTAGTCCTGCTGTATATAGGCTTTCTGAATGTCTACCTTGGTTACAACTGCTGTCTTAGCATCCAGGATTTCTTGCAGTGTCATACATCTTCGGTGTCATCATTTGTTAAAAATAGTTGAAAACTTTCTACAGTCCATCAGCTGCTAGTTGTTGCTTTCAAAATGTATTTCTCCAGGTTTTATTAGTAGTAGAGTCTTGATCTCACGGTACTAAAGTGGAGGAAGAATAGCTTAATTGTACTGGTCTAGCTGAAGAATAAAAAATTGTAGATGACATGTTTCAGCAGTGATTGACAGCACAGGCATTCTGATTATCTTCAGCTTTCACTGACTTCTCTCTCCTTCCTCCCTCTCCCCATGAATTATCAAACTAATGTAGGTAGAAATGGAGTATCAGAACAGAATTCTGAGACTGGCTGTGTGATGCCATTTTGAATTTCACATATCAAGGTGTTGTTACTATAGTGATGAAGGTAGGGGCATGAAGAACTACACAGGTATCCATTCGTAAAGCTGGTACTTAAAATGATTTAGAATGTGCTGATACATTGGAAAGATTTCTTGTTTAAGGACCTGAACCAGAAATGGTTGTGTTTCTGTGCAAGAATACATAATAAGCTGCTTTAAGCAACATTAAGAATGATTAACTGAAGAATTGCATATTGAATTCTTTGCTCTGCCCTTCTTCCTTAGGTGTGATATTTTTGTTTGGCAAAGTTTGGATTGAAGCTGCGAACACCTATGTCAGCTGTTGTGTCACAGTGAAAAATATTGAGAGAACTGTTTATCTACTGCCACGTGAAACAGTAAGTATGTCTTTTAAGCATGTCAAACGTAAGTACCTTTCATTCTGCTTATGGCAGGTTATGAGTTCTAGCAGTGTGTTTATGGGAACTGTCGAAGCCAGTGTTGTCTGATGTAGGTGGTAAAGTTAAGTACAACGTATACGCAGGATATCACATGTGAGATGCAGAGTAGAGTATTTCTGCTTCCTCCTGACCCTAATAACTGCATACAAATTGTTGCCTTTAGACTTGGTGTTTAGGAAATAAAGTTGTCTTGAAGTATTATTAGAAAACTTAGTGCTTTTTAAACACTGTGTTTCAAATAATATTTTTTTAAATTTGGGTTTTCTTGGCTGATTGCATTGTAATTTTCCCTTAAAGAGATACATGATTCATAATAGCAAAGCAAAATTCAACTTATTGGTCATGTCTGCTTGCATTTTTTGTTAATTTGTAAAACCTGACTTCTGTTTTTGAGGAAATTGACCTATCCACTGGCAAAGAGACAGAGACTCCGGTAACTATAATGAGCGTTTTCAAGGAATTTAATGACTGCATTTCACCGAAGTATAAGATCATGAAGTTCAAATCCAAGGTTTGTCTACAAGCGTCTTATTTGGTCATTTTCTATTGTTCTGGTTCATAAGGTGGGAAGTCTGTTGAAACACTGTCCAGTGGGGGAGGTTATGCTGAAATGCAAATACATAACTCCTGGTGCATGTAAGTGTACCTCCTTGTAAAAGCCACCCTGGTGTCTTCCCGAATATCCATACTCCTTTAAGAAGAGTAAATCTGCAACATGATTGTTCCACCAGAAGTTTAAACATACTGCCTTTGAAAATAATTGTTCATTAGCTGCTTTGAAACTGGGTTGAATGTCAGACTGTCTTTCTTGCTTGCTGAGGTATTTTTGATCATACAGAACAGACAGAAGTTCTGATACCCAAAGCCTGGATATCAGGTCATGGTGTTAAAATGAAAGACTGTTGTCCAGCAGATAGGTCAGTACACTGGGATTAGATTATCTTTGCATTTGACCAGGTGTCGTATCGAACTTTATGTCTTGGTGTGTCTCATCCTTCTTCTCACCCTTGCAGATTTATCTTTTTAGAATGCGTGCTGTTTGGAGCATGGATTGTCATAGTGTGTTTACACAGGAGGCAACAAGTTGTGAGGACTGTCATCCAGTCTTGAAACTTAAGCTGTTCTGGGCTTACAGTTACGGACAGTAGTCTTACAGTGTTATCTTTCTGTGTTCTTTTTGCTCAACAAATCCTTAAATTAATATTGGAAAAACAAGATTTGCTATAATGGAAAATTTGCACATACAGTAATATAATACTTGTCATAAGTCTGCAGGAAAAGAGCTGATACTGCTGATAGTGTTGCAGATCTGGACTGAATTAGTTTGCTAGTGTGAGAAAGCTTTCTTGTTCATTTATATAGAGCATTTGTCTTTCAGCGTGGGCAGGCAGAGGTGGGGAGTTTATGTGGGGAAAGGTGGCTAACATGCAAGTTAGAGCAAAAGATTTGTTCAGAGTGAAGTGCTCAGAAACTCTTCTGTTTCTTGAAGATCTCATTAGTCTGGCAAAGCTGGCTTTCATTGTAATTACTGGGTGGTGTAATTAGTTTTAACTTTTCCCAGGCTGGCAATCTCATGGCTTATAGGATTCGTTCCTAAATAGTTGATCAGGAAATGGGATGGCAAGTAAAAATGCAGAAGGAATGGCATTTAACAATATGTAAACGAGGGAAAATAAAAACAAGTTCATATAGTAATTCAGGTTGGGAAGATCCTCAGGAGGTCATCTAATTCAAAGCTAGAGTACTTCAGAAAGTTTAAGTTGTTAAGTGAAAATGTGAGCAGTGTTTCTCAAATGGCAAATTCATGCAAGAAATAATGCCACATGTTGCTGAAAAGATGTCATTTACATCATTCAGGGAAAATGCATGCTTCATTAGAACTTTGTAAAACTTTATTTTTTTTTTTGTTCTAGCTTATTTTCTCTGTCAAAATTCTGATGCAAATTTAGCTTTTTTCAGTTTTATCAGTGTTATTACTCTTGTATATCTGATTATAACTTAGTTGTTATCTATGGGAATCGGAAAGGAATGAATTTAACAGCAGGTAAAAAACAAGTTTGTAATAGCTCACTGTTCAAAGACCCTTTCAGGAACGAGGGAGAAAACTCAGGGCAAATAAATTCTTCATTAAAAGAGAGGATACAAACACTTATAGTCCAGAAATGGAAGGAGGAGGAAAGGCCTTTGAAAAGACGCAGATCTGCTAACAGAATCTTAGGAAACCTCCACCTGTTCCTTGGTGTGCTAAGGAAGAATAGTGTAAGTAAGGTAATAGAGTAATATAGTTTAACCTTCAAAGACGGCTTTTAAAAATCAAGGTAAACCATATGCAGGAAGTATTTGAACTGTTATTTCTGATGTTAGTTCAAAGCTTATCAAATTTTTACTGAGTTTACACAGAGCTTGGGATGAAAGACCCAACTGTGTTGTCCGGACACATGACTGCGGTGCATCTGGGATCCTTGGGTGTAACACGGGACTCTTACCTGCTACTGATCCCTAGCAGGAATAGGGAGGTACCAGCACTAAGGCACCGTTCTGATCTTACCTAGAATATTTTAACACTTGATCACCGTGATGAGGAAAGATTAACTCAAGCGACAACAGGTACAAAAGATGGTAATTAGAAGAATGAGACTGTTGTGGTTTAACCCCAGCTGGCAACTAGGACCACACAGCCCTTCGCTACCCCCCTGCCCAGTAGGATAGGGAGAAGAGGGAGAACAAGCAAGAAAAAAACCAACCCGTGGGTTGAGATAAAGACAGTTTAATAGAAAAATAACAGGAGAGAGAATAATAATAGTAATAATGGTAAAAAAATATATAAAGTGAGTGATGCAATACAATTGCTCACCACCTGATTGCCCGGCCTGTCCTGAGCAGTGATTGTGGATTCCTGTCCCTGGCCAATCCCCATTTATACACTGAGCATGATATCTATGGTATGGAATATTCCTTTGGTCAGCTTGTCCTGTCTGTGGTCTCTCTCAGCTTCTATGGGAAGCTAAAAATGTCCTTGACTTAATATAAGCATTACTTAGGAACAACTAAAACAGTATGTGTTATCAACATTATTCTCATACTGAAACCAAAACACAGCAGGTACTAGGAAAAAAAATTAACTCTATCCCATCTGAAACCAGGAAAGAGACAAAAGGAGAATCAGTTATACTTGAGGTAACTATGAAAGAGCTTTAATTTTTTTTTTGCCTAGTAAAGTGAAGAATGGTGGTAAGACCTTTTTGCTCTCTGAAAACATTAAGAGGGGATGAGCAGCAAGAAAGCTATTTAAAGGACAGTTTTAGCAAAACAACAACTTTATAAATTTTAATTAATGAATAAATTAGGCAGGATAGTTGGGGGTGCAAAGAAGCTCTGGGAATAACCTACCAGACGTGTTTCTAAACAGTAAGAATTCAAATTCTGTTTGAATTCATCAGACCCTTCAGTAAACTGAATTTTATTAACATGGTAAAAGGCTGTCCAGCTTTATTTTGCTGGCATAATTTTCTGCTGATTTTGATAGTTACTGCCCCCTGGAATGTTAATGGACTAGGAACTGGAGCTAGCAGGAAGGTATGGCGCTAGTAATGTGGGAGATAAGAGAAAAGATAGGACTGGGGAGCAGGGCTATTGGTGGGGCCTTTGGAGGACTATTCAAGGAAAGAATTACAGTAACTCAGCTATTCTAGCTTACAGCAAAATTGACTGAACAAATGGCACCAAATCTGGCCAGGCTTACATCTCTGCAGCAGGGGGCCCTTTTGCTGCCTGCAAGATAATTGTGGAAGTAGTGGGGTTGTCCCATTACTGCACCCACCTTTTCTTTTGTTCCCCTCTGAGAAACCTCAGTTTGCCTGGTTATATACCTTATTAATCTGTTTTTCATAAGGAGTCATCATCTTCCTTTTCATTGCAGTCATATCACCAGAGACGTTGTGTTGTTACACAGCCCTTGCATCTGTGTTCCTATAGGGGTGTGCAGAGCTCTCAAATTGAAATGGTGGTGGCACTCAGCTGAGTGATTGCTCCAAAAAAGTGGTCGTCACACAGTTGGGACTGTATGTGGTTGAGAGCTGATATGCTTTAGAAGAACTCCCCTGTTCTGTGATGTGCAGCCAGCGTTCCGCTACTGTGTTGTTAAGGGTTGGTGTTTTGAAAGATTTTTAAAAGGCTAATGGCAATATTGCTCAGGTGAGTAGAGAACTCGTCAGCAATGCATTCAGAGTAACACAAAGTCTCAGTTTTGGCATAGTATTGTGAAACCGAGAAACCCCTATTCTTCCACCATTAGCTGGAAATCAGAAAGTTTACTAGCACACCTGCCATGCACCCAAAGTTCTTGTATTCAGAATACCCAGTTTTGTGATGATGTGGAGAGAGCCAGTATTTATGCACTGAGACAAGTTGTTCTCTGTGCGTGTGCGCGCGTGCATCTTGGCCTTGCCAGCACCAAACTTGGTCCTTGGGAACAGATACACTTAAGCCATATCATTTCCTCCCGCACCTGCTGCTAATTGTAGCTTCAATGGGTTGCACTGCTGCCAAGTTAGCAAGTCTTCACAAATCAATTTGAAAGCAGCCTCACTCCACTTAGGAACTTAGCAGCTAATCACTGCTGCTCATTTCTGCTCTCTGAAGGGCCACTTGAAGGGCAGATTACTCTGCAGCAAAGCATTCATTCACTGCAGTTATGACCAGACGCTTGTGTAATTGAGCTGAGCTCTGTGGAATAACGCAGATGAATCACTGCAGCATACTATTTTTACACTATGTTCAGCTTGCGTTTGCAACAAGAACTTGTTTGAAGCCTGAGAGGGTTTTTTTAAATGAAGAAAAAAAAAAAAAAGAGGAGCAGGGTCACCAGTAATATGTGCTAAAAGCAGTGCATTGCCATCTGTTATGTTACAGCTATGATGTGCTGCCCTTGTGAGGTGCTGCTTTGGCTCAACCGTTCAGATCTACATTTGCATGCTAATTTGTAATGCTGTTCTGACTTCACAGTGGTGCTCTTGTACCAAGTTACATTACTCGTCTGCTTCCACATAGCTGTTGATGCTATAGTTGTTGCGGGATTTGCCCTCTTCCTATTTATATCAGAGGGCCCTCTCCTCTCCTACCCAGGCTTTGCAGCCTTAAAACTGCAGTGTTATGAGAAGTAGCAAGCTTAACAGCTCATTGTAGTGCTCAGAGGGAGCTATTGCTGATGGTGTTAATAAGGAAGAAAACACCACCCACCCAACCCTAAAACTAAATAACTTTGAGTTTACCTGTGCATGTATTTTGTTTATTTATAAATTTTATTCCAATTTATGGTGACTTTGTCTTTTCTTATTAGACTTACTCTAGTGGTATATTATGCTGACTCTATGTATAATGTGCTGAACTTAATGCACTGTCCAGTGAAAACATGCTTTTTAATTTAAGGGCCCTCTAGGAATTCCTGTAGTAAGAGTAATGTTCTTGCATAGTTATGGTATAACATAATAGCAATAATAGTATCACAGTGGTGCAGATAGTTTGTGAAACATTACAGGGCAGAGCATACATATTACAGGGTGGAGTATGGCATTTCAGCAGGTACGATAACATTGTTGCACAGGATATTGTAATTATTTGGAAAATGAAGGTAGTTATTCTTGGAAAATGACAAGCTGTGCATATTGTTGAAAATCATTATTGTTCTTGAAGAAAGCAGAAGTGATACTTAACTTTCAGTAAAGTTGTACTGAACTGGAGACTGCTTTAACTATCTTTATTAGAGATTCGTAAACAAACTTGACTACTTTCTAGCAAAACCCAAGTCACTTAAACTGAAAAATACAATACTGTCATAGAAATAATTCTGCTATAAGCATGTAATAAAGTAAACAGCTGGCAGATGTTTGGGAAATCAACTCTCTTGGGTGCCTCTCTGAAGTGCCAATACACTAAAGCATGGGGGATAAAAGGAGGAACTGTGCAGTTACAGGGCTACGATCTCATTGGGATCATGGACACGTGGTGGGATAGGATGTAGTTAAGAAGGACAGGCTGGGGTGGTGAGGAGCGGGGAGTCCTTTTACATTTAAGAGCAATGGGAATGCGTGGAGTCCTGCCTAAGGATGGGCAAAGAGCCGGTCAGGATTAGAGGGCAGACCAATGGTGCCACTAGAGGTGCCATCATGGTGGAAAAAGGAAAGCCAAAGCCCACCTGGAGGTGAATCTTGTGAGGGAGGCAAAGAGCGGTAGGCAAGGCTTCTATAGGTACAGGAGGACTAGGGGAAAATGTGGGCCTGCTGCTGAAAGGGACAGGTTATGTGGTGACAAAGGGCATGGAAAAGGCCAAGATACTCATTGTCTTCTTCACCTTGGTCTTTACTGCTAAGTCCAGCCCTCAGCAATCCCTGATCCCAAGAGAACAGAAGGAAAGCCTGAAGCAAAGAAGACTTGTCCTTGGAGGAGGGGAATCAGGTTAGGGAACATTAAAACGACTTGGACAGACACAGATGTATGGGACCTGATGGGGCACCCATGAGTGCAGGGGGAGCTGACCAACATCCTTGCGAGGTCGCACTTGATTACCTTTAAAAGGTCATGTTGATCAGAGGAGGTTCCTAAGGACTGGAAGAAAGCAAATGTCAAAGCTAAGGCATCGATACTGGGTCCAGTCCTGCTTAGTGTCTGTGTTAATGACTTGGATGATGGTGCAGAGCGCACACTCAGCAAGTCTGCAAACAGTACAAAAGCAGGAGTGACAGATGTGCCAGATGAGTGTGCTGCCATTCAAAGGAATCTCGACAGGCTGGAGGTATCTCATGGCCTACAGGAATCTCATCGAGTTCAAAAAAGGGAAATACTAAGTCCTGCACCAGGACTGGAATAGCCTCAGGCACCAGTAGATGCTGGTGGCTGACTGGAAAGCAGCTTTGGAGGGAAGGGCCTGGTCATCCTGGTAGACATAAAGTTGGACAAGAGCCAACAATGTACCCTTGCAGCAGAGGTGGCCATGGGCACCCTGGGCTGCAGGAGGCAGAGCACTGCCAGCAAGTTGAAGGGAGGTTGTCCTTCCCCCTTATGCAGCACTGGTGAGACAAATGTGGAGTGCTGTGTTCAGCTGAGCTCCCTGGTATAAGGAAGATGCACACATACCGGAGCAATTCCAGCACAGGACCAAGAACATAATTACAGGGCCTGGAGCATCTGTCATGTGAGGAGAGGCTGAGAGACCTGGGACTGTTCAGGCTGGAGAAGTTTTGGGGTGAGGGATTGGTGGTGCAAATCTTACCATTGTGTACAAACGTCTGATGGGCATGAGTAAAGACAACTCTGGCAAACTCTTCTCATTGGTGATGCCCAATGGAGGACAACAGCAATAGGTACCATTTGAAACACATGAAATTTATCAGAACATAAACCACTTTTTTACAGGACTTTTTTACAGGCACTGACACAGGTTGCCCAGAGAGGCCATGGAGTCTCCATCCTTGGGGATATTCAAAACCTAACTGGAGAGGGCCCTGAGCAACCCGCTCTAGTTGACCCAGCTCTGAGCAGGCAGCTGGACTAGAAAATCTCTGGAGATGCCTTTCCATCTCTGCCATTTTGTGATTTTTGTGGTGGTCTGCAGTCACCAATTCTCATGAGTATGTCTGAAGCCTGTGAATTTACAGAATGTTTCTGAGTTGCCTTAGCTATTAAGCTTGTATGTTTTGTATTTTGTAATGGTTAGTATACGTGCAAGTCAATTCTGTAGCAACTCTTCATGCTAAGAAAACCTAAAGAGAGTTAAATACAGGTACTAAAACACTCTTACTATCTTCAGATGGTTGTAATGAGTTGCAGAATCTGTAATGTATGATCAAGCCCATGATATTTGAGATGTATGTTTTGGCTGGCCTTTATTTCATTAGCTTTCATATTGGACAGCATGAATATTCAATTGGGAGATATTGAAAAAATAATATTTTTGTTTTATATAGAAAGTGGAAAAATATTACGCTTTTGAGATCCCGGATGTTCCAGCAAAATCTGAATACTTAGAAGTTAAATATTCGGTGAGTATAATTAATCTGATGAAAGGCCATAACCTGCTTTCTTACCTATTTAAGAATTTTATGATTTTACTAAAAAAAAATTTAAAAATTTGCAGGACTTCATTTTTAGGGGCTAGTGGCTGTACCTCTGTTGCAGTGTGTAGTTAGCTGCTCATTGTCTTGTAATAAAAAAAAAAAAAAGGTTACTAGCTAAGCTTATGGCTTTTTTTGTTATCATTTGCATGTTGATTAGTCCTTAACAAAACCAGTTCATTACCAGGTAACCTATAACATACTGATTTGTTAGTGTTAGCTCTATTTGTGTAAATAAAGCATGAGGGGGAAAAAGTACTTCCTACAACTACTGCATTCCTCCCCCTTTCTCCCCCAATTATAATTTGCTTATTGATTTACAACAATCTATATTCCCAATTATCCTGCTTTATTTTTTCTTGCCTTGCCACTGAATCAATTAATCAGTCAAACAACCCTTTAGCTGTACTGGATCAGGGCCCGAAGTACTGTAAGATGTTTTAAATTACTTACCACCCTTAAATGTTTTGTTGAAACCATGTCCAGAATATAGCTGTTATCTCTGCTTGTATGGCTCTAGCAAATAGCAGCTGGGTGAAAAAGACTTTTGTTGAAGAGCTGAAAAACTGAACAACAAAGATGGAAAAAAATTCCCATGAGAACATCAGTAGCTATTCTTCATAAGCAAAAATACTTGATTTGGTTTCAAATGTAAGAGACTCAGCGATCTTGAACCTGTTGGGTCAGTTGCTGAGACAATGTCTTTTTAAACCATTTTTTATGCTAGTCCTATGGGCAAAAGCAGCATCCCATAGAGATTTGCTGACTATCTCAAATTTTTCTTCAGCTGTGCAAAAATACTTTATCCAGTCTTTATACAACAGACAAGATTAAAGCTGTAACTATCTGAGTTTACAAAATGAGCAGTTTCTGTATTAAAATGATCGTTGAACATTGTTGTAGTCTTGGCTGACGATAATATTTCTGTCTAGATCTAGTATGGATGAAGAACTTTTGCTTCAGTGCATTTTTACATTAACTGTCTTGATTTTGATATGCACCTATTTAAGTTGAGTCAATAGTGTAATTTCTCCAATTACTTTAAGGTATTATGAGTTAAGGCTTTGCTTGTGGGATATTACAGTGATTTCAGGCGTTGTGTAGTTTTGTTAAGGCGCTGTCTGAATATAGTGTGTCAACCTTGAAGACTTGTGTGGGGTGAAATGACTCACTCACTGCTTTCTGTTACTTGTTAGGCTGAATGCCCTCGGCTTCCTCAAGATCTGAAAGGACAAACATTTTCACATGTATTTGGAACTAACACCTCTAGTCTGGAACTTCTCTTGATGAGTAGGAAGATCAAAGGACCGTGCTGGCTGGAAATAAAAAATCCACGTATGGTGGTTTGCATGTGAAATACTTAGTTGCTGGAAAACACACATAATTATAGATTGGGGGGAGGAGGGGAAATTTAAATCGTACTGATAGATTATCATTTTGTAAATTAACCTTGCAATTTATCTGTGTAATTTTCATTACCTAGCACAAATTGTAACTTGTTCTTCCTTTTTTGAGCGAGAGCTCTATCCATATAAAGTTGCACACTGTACCAATGAGATTATAACTTTGAATGGCAGTGAGAGGGAACTGCGGGGAGTAGCCTAGCAGCTACGTTTTGGTGCATACTCTAAAGCCCCATATACTGAGCTAAATTTAGCTTCCTAGAAATTTATTCCTCTTTCTTCTCTTGATAACTTAAGATTCATGTTTTTTCTGCAAATGTATCTTTTTAAGAACAAACCACTGCTAGATGGCTTTTTTGTTTGTGTGTTAGGGTTTTTTTCTGGCACTTAGAAAAGTTTGTGGTACGGAGTTTTTTTAGTTTGAGATCCTTTCTGCCTCATGAGTGGCATGTACCACTTACAGGTAGTTATGCTGCCTTACTTTTGGCTTGGTTAGAGCCCTTTATTCAATGTGTGCTGCATATTCCCAAGAACGTGGGGAAGTTGATCATACTGGACAAAAGCTATATCTATTAGTGCAATCTCCTTGGAGCACTTCAAATGTAGAATTGACAGTACGAGTGCTTGATGCCAGGAGGATTCTCCTCTTCAGGACCTCACTCAGTTGCTGACACAGCTGATACCAGTAAGGATTTTTAGCTGGAACAGACAAGACAAATCCCTGACTGCCAAAAGATGGATTAGCTGTGATGGGTTTTCCACCAGACACTGGCAAGCATCAATGTACTTTCTGGCACTGTTTTTCAAGGCCTAAAAGTGGTTTTTCATCTGCAGTCTTTGCCCAAGAATTGACCTTGTATTTCTTTGCTGTTTTCTTTCTTCACCTGGAAAGAGTCAGAGTTGTTTTGTTTCTCATATCCAGTATGACAAATGTTATGGCAATGATAACCAACAGTTCAGGCAGTATTCAATTTTAATTAATGATGATGTGTGTTACCTCCCCTTGCCTGAGCTGACATACTGATTCCATGCCAGAATTAAATGGTAATCTAAGGGAGCTCTTTTTTCCCACTCCCACATCTCTATTACAGCCTTCAGGTTCCAGAGAGAGTCTGTGTCTTGATACTGGAATTGCTGATTCCAAAACTGTGGCGTGCCCACTCTGTTGAAAATTGTCTATTAAGCTAGGTGGTTATATTTATGCAAACTTCTGTAGTAAAGAGAGCATCTGTTGTTCATTCAGTGGCCAGTCCAACCCAAACCCACAACATGGTTGCACTGGGTTTTGTGCCCCAAAGCTGGGTTGTTGGAGGGTGGTTTTGTTGATTGGTTAGTTTGTTTGGTTTTGGGTTTTTTTGGGGGGTGTCTAGTTTATCACAAGGTTTATGCTCTCTTGTGTAGCTTCCCTTCCACACTTCTCATAGAGGGTCTTAGGGATAAGAATTATACCTGGAAAGTTTAGAATAAGCAAGTTGCAAACCATTTGCTCAGAATTCTACAACTTCCTCAAAAATGGTCATCGTTATTCATAATGAAGCTCTCTTTGCAGTTGGAGTATCAGTGCTAGATAGCACCAGAGCTTTCCTAGAGCAGCAGTCTTCAAACTTGTTAGATTGCTCACCCTGTCAGTAAAAAATTGAGCATGTACCCCCAATATATAGATATTTATTTATAAATTATAGACACATACTACTGTACTAATATATTAATGTGCATTATAAAATAAACACAAAAATAGAAATTAAAAAAGGATGAGGTATGTGAAATAAACACTTTTAAAAGTATTTATTTTATTTATTAATGGTACAAAAAATACTTTCTTCCCACACTCCTGTGCTTTGTCTTATGCACCCTACTTTGGAGACCACTGCTCTGTAGAGTGCTAGTTGAAGCTCTGCTTGTTAAGATATTGGAGATCAAAGAAAAGAGGTGTTAAGCAATTGACTGTCTGTCTTCCTTTGGGGAGATCATCAGTATTTTATAAGTGAAGATATTTTAGTCAGTTACCTGTTTGCATTTAGAGGAAGGATAATGAGAGATGGTAAAATATGAGGGTTTCCGGATAGGGGTCAAATAATTTTGCAGGGAGTAAGATAACTAGGTCTACCAACAGCTGTCTTCAAAAGGTTAATCTGTCAGAAATGTAACCTCTGCTTCTTACTGCATGTAGTGAGTTACCTCATCAGCATTTTTTGCAAATGGTCACTTCTTTTTTTTTAAAGCAAGTGAAGCATTACAGACCAAAAAATTCTCAAATGATAATGGGTGGTGAAAGTCTTTTTTTTCTCCATCTGTCTATATAATTTTTTAACTCTTGTACACTTGATGTCTAAATAGCTTTCTGTGGTCTCTCGTACATTTTAGGATAGCTTATACTACCAGGGTAGGATGAACTCTCTTATGACATCCCCCATCTCCTTATTTCCATAATTGCATTTCTGAAGGACTATATCTAAATTAATTAATTATCTGGTGCATTTCAGTCAGTCATATGTTCTTGTTCTCATTTGATCAAAATTCTTTTGATTAGCACTCTGTCTGCCTTTTCTGTAGCGTTTGAGAAATTTCTGAGTATTCTTTCATTTCACTTGTATTAATTTAATTTTTATGAAGCCTTCTCCCTTTGGACTGACTACAAGATTAGATGCTAAGAGGTGGTATATTAATTTAGGTGGAGTTATGCTCACTTGGCTTATACCTTTCTCTACTATGACTCCGTATAAAGCTGCCTGAAGCATTTTTTTGCATGACGTATCTTCCTGACCTCGATACAAATCTTCCCTCTCTTCTTTGGTGTTAAAGAACCCCTGGTGTGACTAGGCTTCTGAGTGGGCCCAGGGAGTTACCAAAATTTGGGCAGGATTAGTCTGGATCTTGGATTGTCCCATGAGGGCAAAACATTAAAAGGACATGCTCTGTGCAACAGTGCCATTAGAGAAGCCTTCTCTGTGGTTCCCTCCAGAATGAAGGTGGTTTGTGTTGTTTCCTCAGAGCCTTCAAATCAGCCGGTCAGCTGGTGTAAGGTGGAGGCTGTGGCCGTGAAGCCTGGCTTGGTGAATGTGGTTAAAGATCTTTCTCCTCCTCCTCCTCTCGTGGTCATGTCCCTCAGCATGAAGACCACTCAGAACCCAAAGACTCACCAGAATGAGGTAAGTAATCTGCTCTCATTTTGGTTTAGTTTGATTTTGTTCTTTGGCATATAGTAAAAATTTTTTGAGGCTTGAAAGAACTTCGCCTGATAAAACATGTCTAAATGTATTTACTGTTGAATAAACTTTCTGTGCCATGGACTCATCAAAGAAATTTTTACTGGGGCCTCACCTGCATGAGAACCGTGGGTTCAGGGGGCACATTGTGATAGCGGATCCTACGTATTTTTTCAAGCCTTCTATTTTGTCTGTTGTGCATAATAGTTATAAACGAAACTGTCCCAGAAGAGCTGTTAATGGATTATTCTTTTGGTAGAGCTATCATAGGTTCTAGGTAGAATGACCAGGGTTTTCTGCTGATAAAACTAATTTTGAAATAGAATGAGAATTCAGTCTAAATCTTGTAGGACCTACTATTCTGCTGTGAGATCTTTCCTTTTCTCAGAAAGGAGTAGAGATGTAGGTGGCCACTCTGAGTTGTGGACTGCAGACCACAATGTGTAGTTAGGCACGTTTATTTGTTTTTTAGTATAAGCTTCCCTAGCCTAGGAAGAGATTTAGTATTCACTAATATGATAGCGTAGTTGTTTCTGGCTAATTGAATGGAAGAAAAATTAGGCTGGCAATTTTTTCAAGCAGAATTAGTCCTCTTGTCGAAGGTAAATTTTTTTGGGGGGGGATAGTATAGAAAATTTCTGATTTCTAGCCAGTGTAATGAGACATACACCAGGTACCAACAGAACTCTGCTTGCCAAGATGCTTCTAAAGCCTGTTTGCTT
The DNA here is from genome assembly GCA_008711295.1 of Anarhynchus alexandrinus. Lineage (NCBI taxonomy): Eukaryota > Metazoa > Chordata > Aves > Charadriiformes > Charadriidae > Anarhynchus > Anarhynchus alexandrinus. The sequence goes on along the minus strand of VUYV01000018.1, from coordinate 2,291,389 downwards.
TGTCTTCTGTTGGGTTTTCCTGACCAGTGTCTGGGGAGCCAGGATGTCCTGCCAGCAAAGCAAGCAGAAGGATCAGTAAAGCTAATAGCTTCTAAACAGTAAAACCTCTTGGCTTCTTGGCAGCCTTGACTGCTTGCTCAGGAACAGCCCTTCTGGAGGCAAAGCTTCTGCATGTCCTGCCCTGCTCACATCTCCCCTGCACTTCATAGGAAATCCTTTACATTGTGGAATCTGTTCAGGTTCAGAACAAAATTTGATAAAAGCAGAGTTTTTCAATGTGAATTATTTTTCCTCTCATATTTCTAAGATAATAATTTAGGAGTTAAGTTTTCCTTTATTTTACTTGAGATTAATTGATAACTTTTCTTTAACTATTTATAGTTGGAATTATTTTTAAAAAGATCTTTTGTAGAAACAAGAGAAAAGAGATGAGGGAACTTTTTTAAAAAAAAAAAGGTGGGAAGAAATGGGTATTGATAGCAGTCATGTTTATGAAGTTTTGCATTCTGTATCTCGTTGGTATAGATTGTGGCTGTTGCAGCTCTGATTCATCAGAAATTTCCTTTGGATAAGGCTCCACCTCAGCCTCCTTTTCAGACACACTTCTGTGGTATGTACTTGGAACAGGTTATCAGTAGAAAAATAATTCCTTCAGAGTTTTTCATTTGTTGTTGTGTTATTTGGTTGTTTGTGTTTTGTTTTTTTTAAATTAATTCTGCCACTTCAGCAGTAATGGCTTAGAATAAGTAAGTGGCAAAGTTTCAACTCTGAGGCAGGCTTTTCTCCCTGTTTTTAACTTCACTGGTTGCTGACTTTTTATTGAAGGCTTTGTTGAAAAAAATCTTAGTTTGAAATGATGCAAAGTAACCCTGCTCTCTACAGTTTCCTATCATGTTTATTAGTTTTACTTCAAACATGTGTTCTCTTGGATTACTTTCTTTACCTGTTAATTTAGACCATTTATTTACTGTCACTTAGTTATTTTCCAGTTCAGTTCTTCTGAACAGAATTAAAAAAGTAAACTTGTTACATTTATTTATAAACAAGTTTCTTATGAAAAAAAATCTCTCGTAGCAGAGTCGTCATAGTAAGATCAGCTAAACCTTGAGATTCAGATCCCAATTGGAAGTGATGAAGGGTGTCAAATGCTTGTGACAAGTAGTTCTTCAGAAGCTGTGGACCATGGTTTTAATCTCCAATTATAATCTCAAATATGACTGATTAAAATTGTTTAATACTTTGCTAATTACTCAGTTATCTTAAAGACAAGTATTCACATAGGACTAGCTTTTTAGAATTAGAGGTTAGTTTTCCTTAGCTCCCTTTATTGTGGATGGATGCTTACAGGGAGGGTAAGATTAAGAACTTGTATGTAAGAACAAATATAATTTCTTTTGCAGGTGTTTCCAAACCGAACGATTGCATTTTTCCTTATGACTTCAAAGAAGTTATTAAAAAGAAGGTAATTTCATTTTGTTAGCCTTCTGATTGCAGTATGTTTTAAACTACGAACTTCATGTTGCTTTGGCTAAGTTGTGTAAGAGGCATTTTCAAAGGAATGGCATGACTTTCATTTCCACTCTGTAAACCTAAATCCATGTTTATTCTGGATTTATTCTGTGTTGCTTGTAAAAACAGAGGCGTGTGCTCTGTGTGATTCAGTACTGCTGCTAGTTGTGCTCATAAAATAGACAGGAGATGTGGAAAGGTTTTGCAAAGATGCTGAAATTGTGGTTCATTTTCATTATACCTGACTATGTACTCGTAGTAAACTGGGAGGATTTGTTTCTTCTTTCCTTGGAGAGTAAAGTCTGTCAAAATTTAGAAGACATCCTTTCTAAAGGGCACTGGGAGAGCTGACAGCATAGTAAAGTAACCTATTTTTGTTTTTCCTCTGTTTCTGTGTAATCTTAAGCCTGTGAGTGCAGGATGCACATGGAGCATTTGCCTGGTGTGCTTGATTCTTAGGAGGCTCTTAAAATATCACTAGACACCTGCATACAAAAGCAAAATGGAAAAAAGCCTCTGAGAAAAGCTTTCTGTGTCTATGGGAGTGAGAACAAAAAGCCTTGAATTATAGAAGGAAAGGGAGAACTCTGTGGTGCTTTATTATTGTCTTGTAACTAGTAGGGGAGAGGAGATGTTTCCATTTTAAACTTATTGGGTCATTGAAATCAGGTGCTCTCTTGCTCCTTTTAGAATGCTAAAATAGAAATTGCTGCAACAGAGAGAACACTGCTGGGATTTTTCCTTGCGAAGATTCACAAAATTGACCCAGATGTTGTTGTGGTGAGTAGTTCTGAGACTTTGAGAGTGAAATTAAAGCATATTGTCAGTTGGTCAGCTTTGTTCTTTTTCTTTTGTCCCCTTATAGGTTTTTTTTAATGCTTATCTTAGACTGCCTTATGAATTGAATTTGCTTATAAGACAGCAGGTATACTTTGATACAAAGATGATACAGAATTTTCCCTGACAGCATTTTATACATCCTATTATTTCCCGTAGTATCTGAAATAGGCAGTATTTCCACAGTACCTGAAACAAGTATTTTTTTTCTTTTACTCAGAAAGACAAAACACAAAAAAAATCCATTGTGATTTCCCAGAAAAATGGGAACTCTTGGAATACTTAAGAGTCTGTTTCAGTTCAGATGTTCATATAATTTGCCTTACCATTTAGATTGTGTTTATGCTGTAAATCAAAATGATATGCTATACAAACCCACAGGATCTGAGCAAAGTTTTGTAATAAGCATTCTTATGTTTTCTACTGTATTGGCAGCTGAGAATTTGTTATAATTACTCTTTTTTGTTGTTTTTATGTTTAATTAATGTACAGTCCTGACTTTCATTTAATGAAATTCTGAAGACAATTTGAAGTTGGTTATAAATCTGAGGTTGGTTATATACAACCTGTTATTTTTCTGTAGGTAAATACAATTAATTAAGTGGTGGGAATAGGATGAAATGAGCAGTCAGGCTCCTGATCTTTTCAGCTCACTGCGGCTTATATCCAGTGTTCACCCTACAAGCTGAGCTTACTGGTGGTTATGGGAAGGAATTAGGAAACACTGCAGCTGATGGTTTTAAACTGAAGATGCCAGTACTGTAGGGGTGTGAGAGCTCTGATCCTAAAACCAGTAGAGCTGTGTTAGTGCAGTTTAATTTGCAGCTGGTTTAGTTAGTGCTGTTGAAAAATGAGCTATATCAATATAGGTAGCACCCCTCTGCTCTGGCTGTAAGGCTGCTGCTGATTTTAAGGAGCTTCTTCTATAGCACAGTATTGCACTACACAGGTGTATCTGATATGGTGAACCTGCAGTTCCTGGTGACTGACTGGTCCACATAGACTCATGTTCATCTGGGTCGTATTTTGCTTTCAGCTGAGGTTACAGACCAGTGTTATCAATGTCCTTTAAACTTTGCAAATACTGTTGGAGTACTTTGATACGTAAATATTAGTTGCAAGGTTTTCCATGCCCGTTGTAGTATCAAAAGAAAAAAATATACATTATTTTGATATCAATATTGAGACTTTCATGGATGGAGAGAAAAGGAATTACATATAGCTAAGTATATATGCTGTATGAAGAATGTTGTGTTGTGGTTTTTTTTCTAGAAGGCTTTAAATCCTAATGTCTGGGATCAAAGCATAAAGCTGAATCGTGTGTGCTATGAGCCAGTTATAGAGCTTATTTTGGTATTCTGCTGAACAGCATTGTTAGTGTTAAGACTAATGAGTACTGTTGATGAACGTTCTCTTAGAAAGTGCTTTCTATGAGAGAGATAATGCCATCAATTAGTTGGAAAAAACCACAAAGGGCAAAGGAATACTGACTGTGTGAAAGTAAGTCTTTCAATTTGCATTTGTTGTAACCTTTTTTTGTTATTTTTTCTGCTGCAAGGGTCATAATATTTATGGATTTGATCTGGAAGTGCTGCTTCAAAGAATTAATGTGTGCAAAGTCCCTCACTGGTCCAAGATAGGTCGACTGAGGAGGTCCAATATGCCAAAGCTTGGGGTAATAAGATTGCTCAAGTCTTTTAAGCCCCTTTATGTTGCATGTGATTAAAAATAAATTAATTTTGCTGAGGAATTGTAAATGTGACACTGATGTATTTTGACTGTTGGTCATGCTGAATTTCATGTGTCCCAGATCAGAAATGATGAGTGTTTATATGACTTTTATTACAGTAATAAGCTAAACTAATTTTCAAGTTAGGCTAATTTAGTTTACATATCTCAGCTAGATGATGGTAATGACAGATTAATTGCAATAGTCTTTACTGTAACAGTCTTTGTCTGCTATAACTGTAAAATGAGAAAATGTAATTTGGATTGATTGGTGAATCATCCCATAGAGAGCTGCTAAGTTAATAATTCTGTAGTTCTTAGTACATATTTGTTCAGAGGCCAATGTGTGAGGCTTGGAGTGTTGAAGTGCTGAACGTGGCCGTGTCCTTGCCTGTTCCTGTCCTTCCTAGAGGCCAGGATGACTATTTGTGTGTGGCTTGTTCTGTGACTTTTTCGTCCTGCTGTTAGTACACAAAATATCCTCGGAGGAAAAATGAAATCCATACACACGTTCTTGTTGGCACTATTCTAATTATTAAAGGAAAAAAATGATTGGCAGTTTAAGAATTAAGGTCTAACTAGTAATGAGAGTTAAGTATCTACTTCTTAATATCTGCATATAGTGAAAGATACCATGGATTCCTTTAGGGCATAATTATAAAGCTTGAGTATTAGTGGTATTTAGTACAGTATTTAGAGTATTAGAGTATTTAGTGACCAGCTGACTTGACTGAGTCCTATAAGCATGTATTTTGGGTAGATGTTCTTTATTAATGTTTGTATGTTTCATTTTGTTTGGGTTTTTCTCTCCTTGTGTGGTACGGTTAAGGGTCGAGGAGGGTTTGCTGAAAGAAATGCTGCTTGCGGTCGAATGATCTGTGATGTAGAAATTTCGGCTAAAGAATTAATTCGTTGCAAAAGTTACCATTTGTCTGAACTGGTCCATCAGATTTTGAAAACAGAGAAGATAACAATTCTACCAGAGGAAATTCGAAATATGTACAGGTACGTTGCTGATTCATGTTTCTAATCCTTCACTGGAAAGTATAGAGGAGCTAGTTTCCCACTATACAATTTCATGCTTGCTTATTTGATTTGTCGTGGAGATGCTGACTTAGCATACTGGTATTTGAAAAGTAGAATACTCTCTTAACAGTATTTTGCAATGTTTCAAGCTACTTGTGGGTGGTGGCTTATTATGTGCGAAGCAAATTGATTTGTGAGATCATTGGTTTAGATACACTAATAGGATATGCAAGCTTGCGTTTTGGTGTTGTTGGTTGTTTTTTCTTTTTCAAATAAAAGAGCTTATTATATAATTCAACACTGGTGTGCTAGATACCACGTTCCATACAGCATATAGGTCTAAAGTACTACAGAGTACAAAGGAGGCTGATTTTACTTTACTTTACTATGTCATCCTCCTTCTTTTCCCAGTGATTCTCCTCACTTAATGTTTATGCTGGAAAACACCTGGACAGATGCCAAGTTCATTCTTCAGATCATGTGTGAGCTGAATGTTCTGCCACTGGCTCTTCAAATAACAAACATCTCTGGGAATGTCATGGTACATCTTTATTACTTTCCACCCCCCTCCATTGTCCCTCCAAAACAGTTCTGTGTGTTCTGATTTGCTAGTTCTAATTTGTAAACTCTAATTAAGAATACACGATACTGTAAATTTTTTGCTGACGCATGTGAGAGTTTGATCTAGTCAAGTAATAATGTAAAACCTCCATAAAAATACCACATTTGAGTTTTGTGCATGGTGATGATACAGAATAATAGTAATGCTAGGTGAACTTATAAGTAGTTGAAGGACAGTGCTTAGTCTTTTTTTGTATGTCAGTGTTTTCTATACTTTCCTTTGAATTCTTTTTTTGCCCCTCTCTATAGTCGAGGACAATGATGGGCGGACGATCTGAACGTAATGAGTTCTTGCTGCTTCATGCATTTCATGAAAAAGACTACATAGTGCCGGATAAACAAGTTTTTAAAAAGCCTCCGCAGAAGCTGGTGGGTCCAGTTTTTCTCTTTCCAAGAATTTTTATTAAAAAGAAAAAAACATTCTTTTATCTTTTGTGTATTACTGTTCGTGAGAGCAAGGAAAACCCAAACATGTGTGAGATATAACTTAATGTTACAGCTTATGCTTAATTTGAAATTATTTTTTTTATTGAGTTGATAATGTAGAAATGTTTGGTTTTAAAGGGACAGTGTAATACCTTTTCCATTGTATCACAGCACTGTGGAAACACAGTTGCTCTTTTAGTTTAAAATTGAAATAAGCTAAGTACTTGGCTGTGTAGGGAAACAGTGAAGAAGAAGATAGTCTGTGTTGCTTCATAGGTGCACATTTGCTCTACAACTATTTTGCTGATGAACAGTATTTCAAGTATAATTTGTAAGGTGAGTGATTTGAGGATGTGGGTAAAATATCCAAGGGTATTAAAAAAAAAAATTCCTTTGGATAATAGCAGTGTAAATAATATCTATAGAAGCATCTATATGTTTGCTAGTAAACAAATTAAAATTTGAGAGTGTATTTGTATTTTACTGTATTTTACTTTTTAATTTTACTTTTAAATAAGTTCACAGCAAATTCCAAAGCAGTAAGTTCTGTTGATTGTATTGTTGCATCAAAGCAGTGCCAGAATTTTAAATGATTCAGAATAGCATTGAATGACTTGGAGAAAAATTCTTATTACAACAAAACAAATAGCAGAATACTCTCTAGGTCAGTAATAATGTTTTTCTTTGTTTTATTAAAGCCCAACTATTGTATCTCCAAAAGCTACATTTTAATTGGGCAGTAATAATTCTTCTGGGTCATGAGTTGATTTTTTTTCCCGAAAGTGTTGACTTTTACAGCCAGCCAGAAAATGCATACTAGTGATATGTTGAATGATGACATTTCCTTAAGGTCTTTGTAATCCCTTGTTAGCAGTTTGTTCCTATAGGAGTTGGTTTGAATGCTGTTTTGACACGTAGAAAGCTTTAATAAGGATCATGATGAAAACACCATGTTTTGCATGTATTTTAAAAGGAACTCTATGCAGTGGTTCCCAGTTTCATATTTGATTTGCCAAAAATAACTCCTCCAACAGTACAGAAATCTTGGAGACTAGATAATGACTTTTTTAAATGCCAAATGTAGGTGGATGAAGATGAAGATTTTGAAGATCAGAATAAATCAAAGATAGGGAAAAAGAAAGCAGCATATGCTGGGGGCTTAGTCTTGGATCCCAAAGTCGGTAAGATGTGGCAATTTTCTTTCTTCTATGAAGTTAGAGACAGGTAGGTTATATTAATGCAGAGGGATTGCAATGGGCAATCTGTGTATCTTGTGGGAGTTTGGTGTGGTGGGTTGGGGGGGGCAGTCTTCCATACAAGAAAATTCCCAACATTGACTGTGGAATTACTTATTCTTGGGACATTTTTTTCTTAGCTTTTTGTGAGAAGATTATGGTCTTGTGAGGAATCAGGACTGTATACCTGTATAACTTTGTAATGGACACGGAAGTTTTCTTTCGGTTTCTCCTCTATGTGGGGAAAACTGTACAAGTGTCCTATAGTAACACAGAAGCTATCTGTTCAACTCTGGTGAGTTAATGGGGTTGGATCGTTCCACTTCTGACAGCTTTCTATAATGCGTAGTGGTGCATCTCAACAGCTATTTCAAGGGATTTAGATGCGGAAATGTACAATGTATTACTGTCACTTAAATGTTGTGGAGTTGGATTAAGTCCTTAGCGAGACTGAGTAATTATGATTTTTGTTTTAAACTCTGTTTTAGGTTTTTATGACAAGTTTATTTTGCTTCTCGACTTCAACAGCTTGTACCCATCAATTATCCAGGAGTTCAATATCTGCTTTACCACAGTGCAGCGACTGTCATCAGAAGCACAGAAAAGGGCAGAGGTTTGTGTGCTTTAACTTGTGACTTATGTTACACTGTCTAAACTTCAGTGTGTTTTCTGTGAATCAGCGTTTTAAGAAACTGTTCTCCTTTCACTGTTTAATGGTTTTTCTTCCCCCCTTGCACATGTGAAAAAAAGTGATTCATGTTTAAAGATGCATCATAGTAAGTTTTGGTTTGGGACTTTGTTGCCACAGAATTCATGCAAACGTACCTGAATGAGCGAGACACAAGTGTCATGCTTCTGCCTGGGGGAAAGAATGCAATATGAGCTCAACCCTTATTAGACATCAGGAAAACTATGTGTGTGTCTTGGGGGTGTGTGTTAGGGAGTGATACTGTGACTATGTCAGCCGCAGGAGCAGCTTCATGGAAATTCATGCTGTTTAATACAGCATGAAACTGTATTAAACGCAACTGAAAAACCTCCTGAAGGTGTAGTTCCACATACTATTTTCTCAGCAGCTGTGTTGGCCATGGTTTATCTGTGGCTGCTTATTCTTATTTCCTCAGCTGTGCTGGCACAGTTGTTTTCAGAGCTGTGCTGTAAACTGAAGCAGTGAGCTGGTCAGGTCTAAAGGTTAAACCTGAGGCTTTTATTTTTAACTGGTATCAGCTCACAGGTTGGAATTAGTCTGTTGTGGATAAGTAGTTATGGGACATAGTTAGTCCCATAACAACTGAAATACCAGTACCATAGCGGAAATGACGAAAAAAGTATGTGGAACTCGGTCAGTAAGTTCCTCCAAACACTCTGTGGATTTACCTTGCTTTCTTAAGTGTGCTTCAAACAGAAGCAGCTCATTTTGATTTCTATCACAGTATGATATTTAATCAGGTTTTGGTGTCATTTCTTGCTACGGTTCTGCCCAGACTGCTTTACTAAACTTTCCAACCTCATAGCGTCTCTATTGCACTTTCTTTGTATATTTCTGTCTCTGTCATTGTGCTTGAAGTTTCTTTCCATTTTTGCTGAGCAACAATTTCTTCAGTTATGCTAACAAGAAGAATGTATGCTTTCTGTTAGGTTGTTGTTTGGCTATAATCAAGAGTTGCTTGGGGTGGAGTTTTCATTCTATTTTTATTGACAATTTATTTTATTTCTGTTACCTTAGTCAAAGTATCAGTTCCATAGAGCATGTGCTCCATTTTATAGATTTTATAGTTCTGAACACCAAAAATACTTACACAATGGATTTTTTTTCAGCATCGAAAGAATTGCTTGTGTGTGTACTTTTCTTTATATTTGTATATTTTTCTGTATATACCTAAGAGTCAGAGTGTATGTGTGTTTTATTTATCTGGATTTATGTAGATATGTACACATTATTTGTATCTATATGTATATATATAAAGAAATACACACACACACACATATTAAAGAAAAAAATACCTTTCTGCTACTGGTCTATGTCTCTTGGGTTTCTCCCAGAGACAGGCTTAGTCCCTGTCCTCCAGCAGGGACTAAGTAATATAGTTAAATGCCACAAAAAACCTCTCATGCTTGTTTTAAGCTGTGCTTTGGGTGCTCTGCAGGAGTAGACACAAGCTGTGTGGTTTAGGTTTTTTTTTTCCAAGCTTTTCACTTAACACATTAAAATCCAATCTTCAAGAAAAAAAATGGTAAGCAGTGATGATCATTTTGACAGGTCAAAGAAGAGGATGAAATTCCAGAGCTTCCGGACCCATCTCTGGAAATGGGAGTTTTACCTAAAGAAATCAGGAAACTGGTGGAGAGAAGACGCCAAGTTAAGCAGTTAATGAAACAGCCAGATTTAAATCCTGACCTTTATTTACAGGTGTGTTTTGTAGAACTCCTTTGATTTTCCTCCCACTCCCCTTAAGTGCCCTGATCAGCCTTGCAGAATAGGGATGATTAATAGTGAGCAGTGATTGTAATGTGCTTTACTTGTAGCCCATCATTGCTGCAGACTATATAAAAAGCTGTGAATGTAACTGTGAACATTAAGTTCTGTTCTTTGTTGGCTATAGTTGTATCATTTTTGCTGGTTATGTTTCTTTTCAGTATGATATCAGACAGAAAGCTTTGAAACTCACCGCTAACAGTATGTATGGCTGCCTGGGATTTTCCTACAGCAGATTCTATGCCAAGCCTTTGGCTGCTTTGGTGACGCATAAAGGCAGAGAGGTAAGTCATTAAACAGGTGTTATACACATGTGAAAAGGGTGAATTTAAGCCACCTACTCTTTCATTTAATAGGAAAATAGTCTTGTTTTTGAACCTGCTTTTGGTTTCAAAACTGTATTTTTTGTCTGTCTTGTACTGTGGAAGTTGGGAAAAAATGAAACTGGTGTCTAGAAAAGAATCAGACAAATGTCTCAAAAAGTACGACAAGTTGAAGCTCTAACTAGAGCCTTATTTTGAATTCAACTGCTTAGTTTCAATGTGCCAGATTATGGTGACAAAAATCAAGGGTGCTTTCACATTTTCCATGAATTTCCAGTTCTGCTTGATGGGTCAGTCTTTGGTTCAGTGGTACGCTTCAGTTTTGGATGAGCTTGTCTTTGGCAAGACTGTCCTGTGCCCCAGTGTGTTGAGTTCCTGAAACCCTGAAGTTTGTGACAGGGCTAATTAATCACATGGTGACAATGGATTATGTATCAGGGCCTTATTTTCAGAAATTTTTTGTTTGTTTCTTAAAATGAAGCTTTGCATTAGCCTCAAGAGGTCAGGTTTTATTTTAAGAGTTGTTCTTTAACTTCGTAGGCAAAACTACTCTTGCTATTGATTAGGATAGCAGCTGAATGCAAACCACATCAGTTAGGTCCCAGTGGGAAAAATAATCATTACAAATCCAAAATGTACCACTAATGTACAGTGTCTTAAAACATATTTTTTCATGATGCTTCATATTAGTTCTTTATACAAGAGAATACCAAGCAGGAATCTGCAAAGGTGCCAGGAACTGACGTGACAGGATGGCTGGTCAACCTTTTAGTTGAGTTAGAGCAGGGAGATGAATGAGTTCACGTCTGCGTTTAGAGGCACATACCCCCAGTGATGTGAGGGCACAGCTTGCATTGATGTGGACTACCCAGTGCACTGAAGGTCCATTTACAACCCCCAGCTGATACGCATAGGGGCATTTTGTTTCTGATAGCACATCTTTGTTTTTAAAAGTCTTCCCATCTAAACGGTTCTCTAGAGACAACCCCACGTTTGCTGTCATCCCAATTTATGTAACCAGTATGTTTAACCTTACGCATATGTTTGACTAGGAAATAATTTCTAGGTTTGATAACTGTATATGTGCTATGCATCCATGTGAATTCAAAAGTTAATGTTTCCTTTAAGGAAGTAGTATCTTTGTTGTTGTTGTTGTAAGATTCCAATGTATTTATCAACAAGGTTGGCATGAAAAGCAGCTGAATATCATAGCTTTGTGTTTTCTAGCAGTATTTTACAAGCCATGAATTTGACTTTTTGGGGTTTTTTATGATCTCCATTAGTCATATGGAGCACGTGACACAAACTGGGTATTGTATGGGTAATTGAGCTTTTGGCCTCTGTTAAAGGGGGGAAATAATTTTTGTTTGCACATACAGTTTATTCTCAATTTTCTGTGACTTATCAGTTATGAGATAATGGTGCATGAAATTCTGGTGTTCCTGCATTATGTTCCAAAGTGATGGTGGAATGGGAAAATCCTAACTAGGTGGTACAGGATGTGCTAGGGACCACTTTGAGAAACTCTCTTGCATAGTTGATTTTTGGTTGGAAAGGATTTCTTACCTCTTAAATTCTGGTGGTGCTAGAGTTGGGCTTGCTTCTGCCAAGCCTTTGCACACATTTGAATCTCCAGTTTTGTAGTTACTCTGAGTTTGGGGAAAACCTTTATGCTATGGCACAGTATTATCTGAAAGTATGTTGTACCCAGTGCAGGTTTAAAAGTTCCTCTGTGAAATGCAGCTGCTGGGAGCACAGCAGAGAGATGCCAGTGAAAGTCTGTGGGAGCTGGTCTGCCCCTGGCAGCACTAGTGCTGAGCTCAGTGGCGCCTTACTATCTTGGTAGGTCTCTTCTGTGCGGTACAGCACCTCCTGTAGAGCTAAAACTATCTTTTTTTTCCCCATTCTTTGAGGTAGATTAGTATTCATTACTCTGGGTACTTGGAGATAAAAAATTTTGGAAATTTGAGAATTTTTCAGCATGACCTGTAATTTTGTGCTGCTGTGTGAGTGTGACAGATTCTGATGAAATACACTGTATATGATCTGTTCTGAAAACTTGCATTTTTAGGTAGGTAGTCAATAAACAGATACAGCTTTATTAGTTCCTAGTTTCTTGAGTAGTAGTTTTTGCCTTAAAAGATGACACAAGAGGACACCTTAGTTTTCTGTGGGGTTTTTTGAGTTTAAATACTTAATCTAGAAAAATACTATTTCAAAATTTTATCTGTCTTTCTATTCATAGGCTTCCTCTCACCAGTAAATGCTAGTATAAAAGAGGTGAACATTTAAGTATCAGGAGATTTGGGTTCTCTATATGAAAAGATTAATTAAAAAATAACTATTATGGAAAAATGTTATTGGTCTAAATTTAAATGGCTTTCTGATGATCAGTAATTGATTATTTTTTTTTACTGTTGTGGAGGAGATCTGAGTAAACGCGGGTAGGCTTGTAGATGTCTAAGTGGTAAAAATACTGTGTGGGATGAAAACTGAACTTAGTATTTGCACTAACACAATTACAGTTCGATCGTAAGTCTTAGCAGAATAATTGAAAGTGGGAAATACGTATTTCAAGTTGAAGAAGTTCTTGAAGCTCATTGTAGCGTTAAGTTTTAACGTAGCTAAGAGAGAATGAGTTTTGATGACTTCTGTAAATTGCTGCTTTCTAATTGTGTGACTGAAGACCCTTTTCACTGAAGCTGTAGGAAGACTGAATATTGCAAGTGTCTGATGGTGAGTACTTTGTGCTGCCTTTCCTGGACTGTAACTTCTCTTCGTGGTTTAGTGATGCCTATGCACTGAAAGTAGTGGAGCTGCCATGGTGTTCCTTATGGTGACTAAAAACGCTTGTAATTACACAGTGCTGGTTTAAAAACTTGTTTATAAATATGCTAGTGTTTGACATGTTCCCTTCATTTTTGGTGGCAGAAGTATTAAATATGATGTGGAAAGGCCATTTATAAAGCCAGAGCATAGCTCTAGGACAGAGCGTAATCCGTAAGAGCTCAGTTCTCTTCGGTCAGCCTTAGCAAGATAAGAGTTAGTGCTTGACCTTTATTTACCTTAAGACATGCAGTGGAAATGTAGCAAAGCCTTACAGCCCTGGCCATAGTGTAGACGGGGTCCAGCAGATAGGTTAGCATGTGTCGTTACAGCGAAGGAGGTGTAATTTATGTGGGTAGTGTAGTAATGGTAGTCAGTTTTCACTAGATGGCGATAGAGACCTGAAGATCATTAATCAATTAAAGACTTTCATTTTTGCCACTAAGTGTTTTAAACGTTGACTATCAGGTTTTTCAAACGGGTCTTCCTTGTTTATTTTTTTCAATTCTGGGTAATCTCTAACAGGGAAGATGGGGCATATGAATGTGAATTTGTCAGAATTTAGTGTATTGTATATCACAGGTACACTGGTTAAATTTTGGTGTATTTTGGAAGGAAAAAAAAGGCAAAAATTTGGGGTAGGAGGGAATTAAAACTATAGCTCAGATCTGTTTGACCTTTTTGGAAAATGTAAATGTTTTCCTGTTTTGATCATTAGAAATGCATCAGTTCTTGTTCTTGCGACAAATTAAAAAAAAAAAATAAATTCTGCATTTGCAATCCAAATGTTACATTATCGATCTGGAATGTGTTAGAAGGATTCCTGGACCTTCCCCTCACCCCCCTGTGTTACTAAGCGTTTGCCTGGACATTGCTCTTGTTGTAACTACAGCAGTTGCTTGCATGGAAAAGTAATAGGAAAATATTTAATATATTTTTAGCTGTCCTTTAATGTAATTTAACAACTGGAAACAAGATGAGTCGGTGTTGTACAACCAGCCAGCTCTGCACTAGCAGGCAGTGTAAGGTCATGCCTTTCTAGCCTCTTTAAAGGACAAGACTTTTGATGAAGTGTCAGTTGTCTGATTTCCCAAATGCAGGATGCCCTCTGCTGCAGGATTTTCCTACAGGACAGCAGAGTCGTTGAGAATTTTATCAGTAGGCAGCTTGGTTGCTAATGGCTGTCACTCAAAACTGAGGTCTTTTCCAGGTACTTGCTTTTTTCCAAACAGCTAGAAAACTTGCCTTTGAAAGGAAAATAACACATTTGCTGTTTTCAGCAGTACTAACAGGTAGATCTAGTGTTATAGTATGCAAAATAAAAGGGAGGGAGGCAATTGGGTTAATTCCAATTTTCTCATTGAGATCCTTTAGATACATTCTCAATTAATAATTAGTTTAAGGCCCTGGCAGTCAAAAGGAAAGAATAAAAGCATGTTATTGCTGCAGTCTGGGAAAAGAATGGATGAGGGAGGAGAAAGATGAAGTGGAGAAAGATGAGCTCATTTTAAAAAAATTAAGCAAGGGTAGGTAAGCAGGTTGATGGCCGTCTATTGTAATTGTCTTCTGTAAAGAAATCCAGGTATCTCTTTTTTTTTGCATTTTTTTTTGTCTTGTTCATCCAGGGAAGTTGATCATCAGCTACTTTCTCTTAATTTCACCTAAAGCATTGGTTATACAGTCTACAAGAGTTGCCGTGTGAATGGGGCAGTTGTCAAGACTCCTGGTTTCTTCCATGCTGTAGTACGGGAGAAAGGGCGTTGATAAGAGGGAAAGGAGCCTCCTAAAGTCTCATTTAAGCATCCTGCCTATATTTAAACAGGGAATACAACATCAATATAACATTTTTAGGAGACGTGGAACCTGATGGCAAAAGGCTAGGCAAAGAGTTTCTTAATTGTTTTTAAATATAAAAATGGCAAACTGAAATCTTACGAGAAATAGTGCCAAATTGTTGCAGTGTCCCTAAATGGAAACTGTTGGGGTCAAACCAGTTGTCACTGTTGTTTAAATTTATCATTACGTATGCAATTGTGAGCCAGTGAAAAAGCTTTGTATGTTACTCTGCATGCTAATACCCAAAATGAGTTAGAATAAACATTTCAAAGGAGAGGCTGCTTACAATCTGAAAATGTGAACTGAGTACCAAGTAGTACAAAAATTATGGAACATCTTAACATTTGTTGAAATGAAATATTATTATTGTTAGTCAAGTGCATGAGATGACATCTGGTCTGATAAAGACTTTTGCATCTCCAAGGAGAGGAAATGAAACATTTCAATTAAGAAGAATGGCCAGAATATTTTGGGTGAGGAGGAAATTAGTCTGGAGGAAAAAAAATTATTTCATTTTATTTTGGGTGGTGTGGTTTTTGGTTTTTTGGGTTGGTTTTTTTTTTCACTAGACAGAAAGGTTTTGTTTTATGGATATTGACAGAGAAATGTTTAGGAAGATTGATCAGACTCAGGTTGATTGTACAGCAAGTCAGATAAATAGAGAGGCTTTCTTTTTTGTGACTGCTTATTTTAAGACTGCTCTACCACGAGAGGTGGGGTGCCTCTCTCTTCCTGACTACTGATTTCTGTGGATGGGTTATAGAAATGGCATGGCCCCATGATGAGCTGGATCAGCCTGGTGATCTGAGTTGAAAACTAACTCTAGAGAAAAAACAAATTGATGTCTGTTGGATCAATGACTCAGTGACTCGCTGCATGCTCTTAGAGCTGGTGGAAAGGAGGAGGCTGAAAAGTGGAGGTACACCCAGTATGAGATATAAGGGGTCAGGCATGACCAGCCTTTTTTCAGCTCACACCCAACTGTGAAACGGTAGGGTTAGTGTTAATAGAATGAACATGTGGGAGATTTGGTTGGTTGTTGTTCTCCTTCTTCTGTACTTTGTTTTTTTTTTCTTATGGTTTCCTATCTTATATTTTGTTCCTCTCTTCCAAAAATACTTTTGCTTGAGTCTTATCTTAACCTGGCCAACTAGATAACAAGAAGATATTCCTCACCGAAAATTGTGGTAAAACTAAAAAACCAGGGTACTGGGGGACCTTAAAGAGGAAGGTCTCTGGCACATTCTCCATATATGAAATGTAACAATACGTCCCCTTGTAGAAGCCATATGTGTTGTGTAGAGGGCTGATACCTCAGGATCAGGAGAAGTAGAAATGTCTCTCCACATCTAGTGGTAATAGAAAAGACTCTCAGGTGTGCAGTAAAATATTGGGGGTAAAATAAAAAAAAACTTGAATCCTGCAACCCCCAAAGTCTGCCATGCTTTGGCTTTAGAATAACTGAAGAAATCCTTTAATCCTGTCTAGAATACTGTAGGGATTATGGGATTCACAAGGCAGAGATCCTTTCATGGTTCTCTTCTTCAGATACTGGCATAGAGATGCCTCATAAAAGGAGCACAGGAGCTCTACCATGAAGGTGAGAGCTTTTGAAACATCACAACACCATTTGTAAACTACTTAGGTTCTGTTTTCAAATAAATTGATTTTTCAATCACCTCTGTTAAGGTTGGAAGAATACAAATGCTAACTGCTGTCTTAATGTTTTTCTCCAGCCTGTACGTTTGTTAGCGCTACAAGTCTTTGCAGTATGCATTTTCTTAGTTCATTAGTAGCTTGCCATAAAATATTTCAGGTTTTGAGACTTAATAGAAGTTGTTCTTCAGGATGTTATTGCCTCACTCATTTGCGTCAAGCTTTTATCTTAAATTGGATATTGGCCTGTTCTAGAAACCATGGGTTTGGATACCTAGATGGTAATGAAGTTTTCAAAATAAAAGAGGCTTCAAATTAGGGGGGAAAAAAAATTTTCCTTTTCAAGCACTACTCCTAAGAGTATAGAAAAATGATCTAACTGAAGTGTCTGCCTTCCACGAGACTTAAATAAATATTCATACTGTCCTTCAAAGATACGACACCTTGATCTCATAATCAAAAAGTTTCATGTATTTCCTGGGAATGTTGCCCACTGTGCAAAAGCTCACTGTTGCACAACCGATTGTATTAGAAACTTTTTGCTCCATTCAGAATTACATGATCTATTCTTTATCTTCTTGGATGAATGCTCATTTGACCCTACTAGATCTGCTGTTTTCAGGTAATGATTTAAGGGTGGTGATGATCCTACTCTGACATACAGGCAGAGGCTGAGAGGTGGGTTTCTTCAGTCTGGAGGAAAAAAGCTTAAGGATGGAATTAATTGTTGTCTCCAACAACCTAATGCACAGCCTTGCACCAGGCAGGTATAGCCCTGTCTTGGGCAGGAGGTTGGGTTAGATGATGTCCAGAGATTGCTTCAAATCAAAATTGTTTTATGACCATCAGTTTAGAAGTTCCTGTAATTCACATTCTGATTTATTGCCAAGGTCAGCTAGATCGAACAGATGCAAGAGTAGCAACTTGTCATTTGAAGTGGAGAAAACTAGAAGGATGAAGACACTTCAGCAGTGATACTTGTCTTACCAAGTTGTTTTGATTTCAAAGCTAAAAAAAAAAATAAATCTTTGCTCTGAGCACTTTGAATGCAGGTTTTGCTGTATAGATCAGGTCGTGTGGTCTCTTGCATGTATGTCCTTTCACTGGGCCTGTGCCAAGATTCATTGGCTTTATTTAGAAGATATGCATGAACGGCCTATGCTATTTTCAGCATTGAAATATACTTACAAGACAGATGAAACAGTTTGTTCAAGACCTTTATTTATCTGTGGAAGGTGGACTGTCTCTACTACTGCAGGTACACTGCCGTGTAAGGATATAGGAGATCTTGGTGGGCAACATCGAAGAATTCTGCTTGGGACAAAGGATTCTTGAGAAATAGATGTAGTTTAATGAGCTGGGCATACCTGATGCAGATCTCTTAACGTAAACAAGCAATGTTAGAAGCAAGGAAACCTGCAAGTCAGGCATATAGCCTAAACTAATTTGTTCAGTCTTCCTTCGTAGTAGAAAAAGGGCAGTGTCAAACTGGATGAAATAAATCCCACCAAATTTTAGAGCGGGATAGGTGATTGAAAGGCACATGAAAGCTTAACTTATGCTTTCTCTCTGTTTGCTTTCCTTCCAGTGGTTATATGTAATGTAATGCAAGAGATGTTGCTGGTGGTAGCGTTGTCTTTAGCTTCAGGCTATGCCCTTTATCAAACTTACTGGATAAGGTTTCAGGGAGAAGGATTAAGTTATATATGTTGATATCTGCTCTACAATTTGATACTTTGTGCGTTTGCTGATTTGAGCCACTAGAAACAGTTCCATAAAACCCTATTTCAACACCTGAATTAGTCAAAAAAAAAAAAGAAAGAAAAAATAAATCCTGTTGCCTTTACCTTTCATGTTTAGTCTTTTATGTTTTCCTATGTTCTAATTGACAGCCTTTAAGAAGAGAAAGAAGTAGGTTTTTAGGTTGTTGAGGTTGGGAAGCTGTTCCCACTTGTGTCACTGAAATGCAGTGCTCATCAAGCACTGCTCATCAAAAACAGGGAATGTCGGAATGTCATTTGAACCTTACTGTGGGGATTAGTCCCTGGCAGTCATTTCTGTGTGAGCTTGTGCTAGTCTTGGTGATTACATGGGACTGGAGAAACTTTTAGAATTTGGATAATGATGGTTGATAAGCCCTGTTTTGTTTTGTTTTTAAAAAATAAACAACAAGAAAACAACCCCCCCCAAAAACAAAACAAAACAAACAAACAAACAAAAGAATGATGATTCCTGGTTCCTGCTGAGATAGGAGCAGACAGCCATAGCCAAGCAGTTGCATGGCTGATTCGTCTCAGATTGATGATGCCTTGTTAAGTTAATGCTTTCTTTCTAATTACTTGCCTTATTCATGAAACAGATCGGAAGTTGGCGAGTTTAAACTATTGGAAGTTATCAGAAAAGCAGGACTGTGTAATCTGCTTTGATGAAGTTCAGGGTCATGTTTCCTGAAATGCCTGAGTAAGAGGGGTTTCTATGATAGAGATACAGAAGACCTCGAGGCTTTTTTTTTTTTTACCCAAGGAAAGCGAATCTGCTGAACAGTTGCCAGGGAGAAGGATAACTATGGTAAAGTAATCACACTATACGTGGCCTGTTTTGCCCTTCAGTTTGGTACTCTGAATTGTTCTGTGTGCAGCTTCATTCTATTAGGCAATACCACAGTTGGCACACTAATAATTTATTTTCTATTTTCTCTGACTGACTTCAGTACAGAGAATGTTTTCAGTGTTAACTTCATTGTTCTTCCGTGATGCTTTTAATTTTACTGGGATATCAAACCATCACAGGCTTTGTTGTACTGTAATTTGGAATTGGCATGTGGAAGACTGCCACAGGGGTGTCTCAGCCCTGTGCTCAAGTGTATTGCAGCCTTCCTGTTCGTTTTTCTCTGGTTGGAATTTTACTTGTTGAATCTAGAACTTCCTTGGCTGTACCCTTTGATTTTTGAACAACCCAGATATGTCAATGACAGCTGATGTTTTGGTTTTCATGTGACCTCCTTTTCTCCCTTTTCTCCTCCCTGTTTCCGTCAGAACTCAACATCATCAGCATCTTTGAATTAGGCAAATAACGTTTTTGTATTTGCTCAGAAATCTATTAGTTTCTTTAAATCATAATAGCTCCTTTGCCTTGACGTTTTAATATGTATCGTAACTGGGTTTTTTGGTTCAATGCCTAACTTTGTATTTTCCAACTTAGAGTTGAAAGTAGTCATCCTGGAGCTAAAGAAAAATCAATGAGAAGCCAGTACTTAGACTGAGAACCCCTGCAGAAAGCTTTGATTAGAGAAAAGCTTTAGATCTGACTCCTATGCACAATTGTCCATCAGGTGGCCAGTCATTTTGGCACATACTACTGTATACCACAGATGCTACAGGTGGAAAAAGGTCTATTACATCACATAGTTCATCTTCCAAAGTATGTATATAGTTACTTCAGCAGAGACACAACTCTTCATGTTGTTGATTTTTTTGTTGTTGTTGTCAAAGACTGTTGTCCTTCAAGAAGCCACTTCTAATTTTAATTTTGCCACGGTTTTTGATCTGATTGCTCTTTGTGATCGCTGATTTTTAATAGATTTAAAGATGGAAGACGACCCTGCCTTCAGTAGGAATGTGTTCATTGACAGGTGTCTTGAAGTTCCATGTTCTTGGCAGTGGTCCAGGATGACAGAGCAGTAATGATGTAGAAACTGCCATTCCTTCCTGGTGAAAGGATTGGAGGAAATCTGTGAAGTTATTGACTACTACTCTCTTCTAACAGATTGTGAGAAGATCATTATGGCGTCTAATTAGTTGAGATTACCTCCTTTACGCAGAACGTTTGGGTTTTTTTTAAATTCCTTTACATGCTGTCATATGGCTTGCACCAATTTTTTTTTTTCTTCTCTCTACTTTAATGTTCTGGATGGTTACTCTGAGGATTTGAGTAAGGGATCGTGTTCCTGTCTCTCTGTGGTGTAATTAGTACAGCTATTTAAATGTTATCTGGAACCCATTTACCCTATCTGTCAGTTGCTGCTTAGTTCAGTGGAAATGCTTTTATGTAAATCACAGAACAATACTTCTGACTTGTAACAAGATTGGGCTGAATTTAGGGGAGTGAAACACTTCATCCTCAAATAAAATATCTTGCTGAATCAAGGGTAGAAGATTATAAAAGCTGCCACTTTTAAAAAATGTATTATGCTGACATATGTATAAATCGAATTAGCTGTGATACTCCTACAGTGGGAAACTTCCCACTGATTCTAAAAAAATTAGGGAAAAGCTGGCACACATGAAATTTTTCTCCCAATTTGCATGCTGTTTGGTAAGTTGAACCAATGTTCCTTGATATCTTTTTTGCAGTAGGCTACAATTTCTGTGTTTCTCTAAGACTAGCTCTTCAGCTGTTCTTAGAATATTTGGAATTGATGCCTGATAGGGAAGGTGGGCAGATGCCCTCCTTACTTTTACTTCCTTTCAAGTAATTTCTTAATGAAAGTGGTTCCTTCTATGGCTAGGAGATATTTGCGCTTTATAGGGATCTAATACTGTTCTGCATGATTTTTGATTGCTCTTCGGCTTCTGTGGAAGATTCTGTCTTAATCTTGGCTTATTTTATAACCACATAACAAATATGGATTTTTTTCTTCCATTCAAATAAAAACAATGCTCCCTTTTCCCCCATCCTTTGTTAGTGTATAGACCTTTTGCCATCTGATACTTTGGTGGTGGATCTTGAGCTTTGATTTGATTATTCAAATATTTCGAGAAAATTATTGTGAAAGTCTCTCATCTTTTATGTAAAAGCAAGTCATCTAGTTTTGGTTTTTTTCCAGGAAGATGGGTTTCTGACACGCTGACCAAGGGAAGATTAATAAATTGTGGCTTTTATTTGTGTCTCTCAGTTTTCAGCCTGGAGTGTAAGCTTGTGTCACTTTGCTCTGTCATAAATACTGTGTTAAATTACAGCAATTTTTTTTAAGAAACTGTTTGATTTTTTGCCAGGGATTCCTGAACCCTCTAGTAATAGTTTCAGGGATCCTATTCCTTCTCTGAAAATCAGTGCCAATTTTGGACTGTGCAGCTGTCCCAGTTTCCTTTTCATTAATTTTCACTGTAGGGATAAATGTTTGTTGTCTGATGTTTATTATATTAGCTTATTAAAGTCAGTTATTTCCTTCCCCACATAGATCTTCCTTCACTTTCTCTTTTCTTTTTTTTTTTCTTAAAATGGAAAAAGTAGTAGATCTGCCAGAGGAGATCTGGATGGTAAAGCAGTATGAAGTGGCATTTATTTGACTATTCCAGAAATGATCCTTCTGTTATTCCATACAGTACTGCATAGCTTTTGGCTCAGCTGGCCTGCATAATAGGGGAGAGCCTCCCTGCTAAGCCAAGCAACTCCTTTTTGCTTCGAAGAGCATGTAAAGCATGCATGGTAGTAGATTATCACAATTATCAAGTATCAGTACTGACTTAGTATTTGTCCCTGGCCTTTTCCATCTTAACTTAAGGAAAGCCTGTTTTGTGACTGTGTGTCTGTCTCTCTCTCGGAGAGGAACTGGGCTTAATAGTTTATTAATAGTTTGCATATGCTCTTGAGTATAAGGGTGGGTTGTGTTTTTTTAATTTTATGTACCATGGTGCTTCTTTCACCATTTCAGCTCTTCAGACAGACAGTGTTGGAAGCAGCATCATTAATGGAGCTTCGATTTTCATGGTCTGATAAGTTTTTCTTAAATTAAAAAAAAAACAAACCCAAAAAACCAACAAACGCCAACAAACATTTTGCATGCTTTGCATAACATGGAGGTGTTGGGTTTTGTCTTTAATTTTCAACATTTGTCATGGCCAATAGTTGTTTTAGGACTACAGTTATCTACCATAAAGAGACCAGTGACTCGCATTTGTTCCGTGGAAGGAAGACTTGGTGCTTTCTGAGGTTCTGAGCCATTGCAGTGAACTGGGGGGGGAGAAGGAGTATGGGAAAACCTGAGCCAATATGCATACCTATAATGAAACAACTCCTTTACGTATTTGCTTTTAACTGCTTTTTAAATGCAATGGGCACAGGTGCTTAAATGTTAAGTCAGCTGTTCTTAAACTGTTTGGGAAAAAGACTAGCATGATCTGCTAATAGATTATTTTATTATTTTTTTAGACAGCAAGTAGTTTATTTCCTCTTAATGATTTTATTTCTGTCTTCCTCTTTCCCGTTTTTCATGTTTCTTCCCAAACAAGTACTTGAATCATCCTTCTTGGTGTATGCTTACTTGGGGATGGGGGTAGAATGAAGGGATGACTGGAATTGTTTATGCGTAGTTGAGGAGATTAATTGTCCAAAAATACTAGCACCTTCTCTGATAACTGCAGAGCCTTGAAGTGTATATAACTTTTACCTCAGTGTTTAGTTCAGTCAGTGTGTTAAGAAGTTGAATGTCAAGAATAAAATAAACGATCTGGAGAAGATAGCTATGTGTCTTCAAGTCACAAAAGTAACCTGGAAACGCCGAATGCTCAGAACTGGTAAAGAGAAATACTGTGTTACACTGAAGGGAGAGCAACTTTGTCTATGAGTCCATTGAGTCCAAAAGCGCGCAAGAAGTCAAAAAAGCATGGATAATTAGTTCTATTATGTAAATACAATTAAAATAGCAAAAAATATTGAACACTCTGTAAGTCAAACTTGAGAGTCAATGTCTGGATTTAAACAAATTCCTTTTTACAGGGGGTTGAGAAGGAAGCTTCTCGTAGGAGAAGGGGCTTCAGCTGCCTTGCTGTGCTGCACTTGGTACTGGACTTCCTGGGAAAGAAATGCAGATGGGCTACACGTGAAGTCTGTACATTAGGATGAGAATCACTGCTTGACTAGGTTTGGGTTTTGGTTTTGTGTTTGGGGCTTTTTTTCTTCCTTTTTTTTTTTTGCTACAGAAGAGAGCAGCTGGGTAAGATCTGTGGAAGTCGTGCTTCCAACTCTGCTCCTTTTTTTGCTGATGCCTTGTGTTGAACTCTTCCTGGAGGATGAAATGTCTCTTGGCACATTTGTTGCCATCTGCTGTTTGTCTCTGTTGATAAGCCTTACTTAGCACTTTTCCTAGGAAAGCGCATGACAGTTTCAAAAACTGCTCCATTTACCTGTTGCTGTGGGACTAGGCAGGCCCTGTTCTAAATGTTTTCCAGCTGGTACATATCATTACTGTTTCAGATGACTAACATGAAAAATGATAATTGAAGCTACAAGCCTATTACGTAGTGAGCTTTAATTAGTTGAACTGCTTCGTATTCGTTTACTGTTGGTGCTAATGCTCTTGAAATTAATTGGCACTAAAGGGGGTTCAAAGTTTATATGCAATCATTGCTGTTATAATGTGCTATATTACTAGGTAACTTGGCTTATTAGGTGATTTCATTCTCGATTATTGCTGCAAGTTAACAAGGCCAGAGTAATTATCTCATAAACAATAGCCTTGCTCGCAAGACAGATGCAGCCAGACCCTTCCTGCGGAGTTCGAGTGCATGCTGTATTCTAGTGAATAGGCAAGGGAAGGTGATCCACGTATGTCACCCAGAAGCAGATGGGGAAGATTTTTAGAAAGTGGGATAGCACACTTTCAGATCCTCTGTTATGCTAATAGCGTTTTTGTGTGAGAAGGATAGCAATGTCAATAGCCATAATCTATCAATGACATCAACCCCTGGCATGTGCAAGCCATCAAAGCAAACACAGAATGCCTTTGTATGCATAGCTGGACAGTATAAACCAGTTGCTACTAGACTGAAGGTCATCTCTCATTTTCCTAGAATAGACTAAATACCTAGCATACACATTCATTAAACTTTTTTTGAACAGAAGTTGTGATTTGGTTAAAATGGGTGATTTAGAGTCATGGGAATTGCTAGACTCCGTAGGAATTTAACACCTAAATAGTTTTTCTGTTGCATGCAACTGGTGTACTATAATGTGGCTTATATCAGCCTAGAAGTGTCTGATAGAAGAAATAATAAATTTACTGGATTAATATTATCTAGTAAGTATAAAGCATTATTAAATAATACATATTTAATACCTATGCTCATATTTAAGATGGTAGGGCTTATATCAGAAATTAATTACAGATGAAGATGACTTTCATGAGTGGATAAGGGGAAAATTACGATGTTGAAACTGTGGAACAGCAGTATGACTGAGCTGTGCCAATGTGCATCTCTTGTTGGTCACTCTGCAAAATGCCGTCAGGAGAAGGTTGACATGCTGAATCTCCAGATTTTTAAGTGTCTTGATCCGGGTTCTGATACTATTTTAAGTCCCTCTTTACAGCCAGCATGCAAATCTTTATTTAGGACCATCTTTCAGGAACTGCACACAGCAGGTCAGGTATTTATTCCATCCCAGGAAACTCCTGTTTCCAGGAATGAAAAAGACTAGCCACTAGATCTCCTTAATTTTCTTTTTCTGTCACTTACATTCTTGAAGTAGAGATTGAGAAGAAGTTTAACAGATTCAGGAATGTACTTTCTGGATGGACATGTCTCATGTATGAATTTTAAAGGTGTCACTGTGTTTCAATTGAAAAGTGTGGATAACTACTTCGCATGGCAGGCTGCTTAGTATGTTTTGTCAGAAGCATCTGTGGAATTTTACAGTGGATGGTTCTTTGTAGCCGTAGTAATTTTGCCCTTTTTGAGTAGTATCAGCTTACAAGTTAGAATCTGGAGTATGCGGAGACATTATAAAGACTTAAAACACTGACGCACATGCAGTGGGTCAACTTCATGGGAATAGTTCTGAAGACAGGATTTAATTTTGGGTATTTTAAGCTAAGATGTTAAACTTACTGTTTAGGGATTTATTTTTTTTTTTAATCTAATCTTTAGTATTTACAATTATGACATTTAATTTTCTCCTGTAAGAGATTGTAGTTGCCCAGAGTCAAAAAGATGAGTGCAGAAAAAAATATCCTTATGACTTTCTCATAAAAACTACTCTTCGGGTGAGGACTTACAAATGCAGAAGTACAGGGCACTGCAGCTTAATTTATGTGCAACATGTGAAGATACAGAGGAACCTTAATGCCTGTTTCACTTTTCAGTAAGGAAGGAAAAGTACAAATACTTTGTTAAATCATTATGCTGTAGATGTGATGCTTCTAATGGTATCTATCAAGTGCGTCTATTTGATAACATAGAGGGTTCCTCAGCAGTGGATTAATTCTGATATTTCAGCCTTGAAACTGAGTTTCCGTGTTTGAGTCTACTAAAATTGTTGGTGTCATGTGTCTAATAACCCATCTGCTTGAATGATGATAAAGCCTCCTACTTAGTCTGCCTACCTCAAGGGAATAATCGAGCAGCCATCGTGACAATACTCCTCTGAGCCAACAAAACACATTTTTCCCCAGGAGTTCCCTTTGAAACATAAATTATTTTTAAGGCAATAGTGATAGGGGCCCTGAAATGAGGCTCAATGAGGAACAAATATCTATCTCAAATTGTCTGTCATGGCCAGTGAAGTTAAAAAAACCAACCAAACAAAAAAAAACCAAACCAAAACCCCATCTTCACCTTATTTCAAAGGGAGCCACATGTCCTTATGAATAGGACTATATGATGTGTTTTTTTCAGGGGCTGGGCTTGATGACTTGGTCATGGATTTCTTAGTAGACCTTTTTGCCATGCAGTAGACTGCAGGCTGCTTCAGTTTTGCTCCATAAAGTCTTGAAGCAATTGTGTTTTTTGGGTTTCCTGCTGTGGCAGAGACCATCGCCAGCCAGAGAAGCCAAGAATCAAAATTCTGTACATGTCTGATGTCTGAATGTGTGTGGTTTGGTTCGGCATCTGTAGTTCATCTCTTCTTCCTCTTTCCTCCTCACTTGTCTTACAAGTCCTCTTACTGATCAGTTCCTCGTGTTTGTTGGTGCAGATTCAAAGCTGCTGCAGTTGGCAGCATAAGTGAGACAGGTTTCAGTTCTTTGTGAACTTCGTGGCAAAGGAGTTGCATAGAGGTGGTGGTGGGTTTCCCATCATTTGTGTTAAATCAAGATCATATGCCTTGGTTCTAAAAATTATGCTGTCACTCAACCTGTAGTTACAAGCTTGAAGTAGAGACTATTTAGTAAAATTTTATGGCCCATGTGTTATACAGGAAGGTCAGTAAGGAACCACTGCAGTCTTGTGCTACGCTGAAATCTTATAATTTATGTGACAGATGAATTGGATAGAATTTGAATGAATTGGATGTCTTTGATGAAGGTAATTCTACGCAGTTATAAGAAGTCATGTGTGGTCAGCCAGGGAGGAACAGTGTAATACCTGTCTGGCACAACATAAAAATATTTGTACTTAAATTGGTGTTCAATAATCCCTTAGATTGGACCTTTGGATACTTACTTTGTTTAATGCTCAGGGTATTCTTTGTTCGTGTACTTGATGTTTATAAGAGGTTTCTTGTAAATCCTTCCCAGGTGTGCATGATCTGGTATCTTTGGCTTGTTTTAAGGAAATTGTTTGCTATAGTCTACATCTCTGTAAAGCATTGTGCAAGGAGAAAGTGATGCTTTACTTGTCTCAGTTCAATCTTGAAATGTTTTGTGTTTATTATATAGTTATAACTCTGTTCATCAGTTTGTCTGTCTCTTTCCTCAGACCATAGTCATTCTTAGGAGGGATCAAATTACCTGTGCTGTAATTAATTTCACCTCTGGATATGTTAAGAAATTTTGTGTGCTTTCATGTTTTCTGGTTTCTGGATAGTATGTCATGTCATGAATTTCTGAAGGGATTAAATAAATTTTCTAAACAGAAAAATTCCTAATGGAGTAAACAGAAATATCTTAACATTAAGGAATCCCTGCAGGTTTTGACTGTTTGAATGCTTTTTGCAAGTTGCCTGTCTTTTGGGTTCTGAGGTGAAATAGGAGGTGGCGACCAGCAGATACGTTGGACTGCAGTCAGTTTAGATAAGCTTTTTTATACAAGCTAGGGAACATTTTGGAGGTATACATTGGAGACTCAACATCTGCTGCTATTGGGGTGGTCCAAGGTTTTCTGGATAGAGGATATGCCCTTGTGAAGAAGGGTGAATTGCAAGGAGGGGATCCTGTGGCATTGGTGGCTGAGTGCTGTGCCATGACTGAGGACTATGTTGTCCCACTGCAGTGGGCACAGCCCTCTATGGCATAGCAGGTTGCATCTTCTGGTTGTAGTGGTTGGCCAGAGACATTTGATGTGCAGCAAAGCCTTAACATACCAGTGCCTGAACCCCAAAGGAGAGTCCTGAAGAGTTTATTATGATCTTCACATTTTTTAAGACTGTTAATACTGAGAAAGTGGGTGAGTTGAAGAAGGTGTTTTCTTCAGGTCTTTGTTCTTGTCTGTAGTTCAAGGTAATGTTCGTATCCCTACAAAGCTCAGGGTCTTCTGAGGGATGTGGTAAGTATATCTATTGCTAATATATTAAAAAATGTGAATCAAATGTCTTTTCTTTATGCAATATTATCTATTATCACAATTTCGAGTGATTGCTTAAAGAGTACTTCTTATGAGCATTTTCTCATTATATTCCTTGCATGAAAGAATGTTGAGGTTTTGATACCTTTCTAAGCACATGCTTCTGAACTGATCGGCAGGCTTTGGGGTTAATTTGTGACTTGCATAGGTATTAGTACAGCATCAAGGTGTGATTGTATATTTCTTAATGTAAAATAGCTTTTATAACTATTGGACTCATGCAATTTTAATTTGCAGAGATGTGGAACAGAAAATACTTCATCTTGATCTATATGTGCCTCAGTGGCTTTTGCGGTCAACATGTGTGCATATCAAAAAATTATTGCCTAGTAGCTAGTAGGAAGATGGTGAGATCATGAACATATGAATGAAGTTATGACTTCTGGCAGAGTTCTGCTTTTG
The DNA here is from genome assembly GCA_008711295.1 of Anarhynchus alexandrinus. NCBI lineage: Eukaryota > Metazoa > Chordata > Aves > Charadriiformes > Charadriidae > Anarhynchus > Anarhynchus alexandrinus. The sequence continues at coordinate 2,262,993 of VUYV01000018.1, read as the reverse complement.
TTGGATTGTGTGACACAGTGTGTAACTGATTTTGCTACAACTTGCCAGTTGGATTCAGTTTCACTGAGGACAACTCGTTTCCTTTAAAAAAGTCTTCATGTACAAATTGACTTTATTAATAAAAACAAAGAAAACCCCTTCTTGCATCAAAACTGTATGATAGATGTGGCTGAGAACAAATGCTGGACAATGTGATTGTAAGTTTTTTATGACTTTCCTCCACTTTCAGCAGCTTATGCTGGCTATCTTATGTCAAAAAAAATTGCAGTATATAAAGAATGAAAGATGCTTGCTTGCTGACGTCAAACCCTGTGCTTGCAGTTTCTTCGGAAACCCCTGGAGTCCACACACCTGCAAGTTTTACTGCATGTGGGTCACTGGAGATGGCTTATGTGCAGGCAGTTCTGCCTGTGAAGTAGGTCCAACTTCCCCAGGACACTCCGTCTCTCTTCTGCACACTCAGTCTGACCACCCTAGCTTCTCCATAGGGGGCCTGACCACCCAGGCATGGAGAGAGAGGCCTGGTGGAGCCCAGGCATGATCAAGTTATGCTGCTAGTAATTGTAGTCTTTCAGATGCTCAGCAGATGTGCTTTACTTCAAGTTCCAGTGTACTTTTGTTAAGCTACTAAAAACTAACAGTGACCTAGGTGGATCACACCTCCTTATTCAAGTGTCAGAGAGGTCCGAGTGCCTGAGCATGGTTCAGAAAAAAAGAAAACAAAGGGCTCTCTTAGCCCAAGTGTCACATAGTCAAGATCTAGACCAAAGTTGTTCTAATTATATATTTTTTTCCTCCTTCCACTTCCCTACTTTTCTTTTACCTTAACGTACTTTAGTCAAGCATTAACTCTTGAAGTGATTCTTTGACTCGTATGTATAAACATATTGTTATAGGGTAATTTAGCCATGTCACTGTAGTAGATGATCTTCTGGATGATGCTTGTTTGACACTGTTGTTTGGGGGGTAGGTCTTTTGTGGTTTTGCTGTTGTTTCCAGTGTTCAGAATATTAAAAAAGAATAAATAGGTGAAGGAATAAATGAAGAGCTGAAGACAGAAAAAAACCATGAATAATAGACACAGGGGAGCCAAAACTTCCTCTCATATCTCCTTAATGGGCAGAAAAAGGAGAAAAGGATGCCACTGACTCCATAGGGGTGGCATATTTTTTGAGGTAGAGGAAAACAGTTTGGAGTAGGTCTGTCTTACTTTTACATGTATAAGGGTACTGGAAGTGTATTGTACAAGTGGATTTTGTTTCTTGCTAACTTGTCTTTCTTACATATTCTTGTTTGTTTTAATAGCTCTCTTTCTCCTTCACTCCCCTGCCCTCCCCAAAATGTTAGATGTCTTCGCTGCCAAAGCATCCACATTTTGTATTTCCAGTCACTTCCCAAACTCATCATCACCACTCCTCTTGTTTTTTGGCCTCTCTAGTTGAATACCTCATGGCTTACAGGTCAAGGTGGAGCCTAGAATTAAGTTCCCAAAGCTGTTGTGTAAAATTAAACTCTCACACCTGTTTGAATTAAAGTGAGGTGTTTGAGGTGTGGGGTGGGTGAGGAGGGGATGCCAGAGGGGAGGACTGGCTGCTGATGAGCTCTGGGGTGATGCAGGTGCCAGCCAGCAGCATCCGCCTTGCTGCTCCAAACTGTTTTGGTTTTTGTTTTTTTTTTTATTTCAAGAGGAGGAAGGTGAGAGTTGCTGGCCAGACTCTGGTTTGCTTTCTGGCTAAACCAAATGGAGGGTCCATTTTCTGCCCAGAGATCAAGGACCTTCTTTCCCCTGGGAGGGAGGGATGTTGTTCTGGGTCTCTCGGGATGCTCTGGCCATGGGTGGTGTTCTGCAGTTGCTGAGCCATACCCAGCAGCGTGTCCTGCAGCAGCGCTCCTTTCATTCTTCCCCTGCGCTGCTCTTCCAGCCCAGCCAAGGCATTCACCAGTGGCTCCCTAGTGAACTAACGAACGTGCCGCTTGTGGCTTGTTGCTGTAGGAGCAGAAGGCTGAGATGACTTGGACCACCGCATGGAAGATTAAGCAGTGTCTGTCTTCAATGTATTTCTCTGTAGGCCAGTTTTTTGTTGTTTTTCCCAGTACTTCCACCATCGCTTTGTGTGTGGACGTTTGAGCTGTACATTACTGCTGTTGTTTTGGGGAGTGATTTCCTAGTTTTCTCCCTACTATACACTAGACAGGCTGGAGTGTCCTTGAACCTGCCCTCTCCCCTTTCTAAAGCGAAGGACGAGAAGCCTTTAAGCAGCTTAAGTGTCGGCCGTGTTGCAGCTGACAGGAAACCGATCTGCCGCTTGGCCCCGCGGGGTGCAGGCTGACTTGCCGGTGGCATGTGCCTGGGCTGCGCAAGCCCTGCGTGGGCCTGGGGGTGCACGCTGTGGGTCCCCTTTGCGCCCCGGCCAGGTGGAGCTTGGATGTGGATGTGGTGGTGGGAAATCTCTGTCTGTCCCAAAACGTCACGGCCGTTTGCCACAGCTGTCTGTCCTGTCAAAACCGCGACTCCTCTCAGGGTTAAAGGTTGATGAAAACTGTTGCTAACTTGAGATGATTGATGTTGAAAAAGCTAATTAGTAAGCAGGGACAATTAATTTGATCACTAGTAGTGTAGTTTCTCTTCCAGGTTGTGAAGAACTTTGCTGAGGAGCACTGATATTACCAGCTTTCTTTTTAATTGAGGTAGGGATGTATTTTCAGTGGACTGCTTCCAAGAGGAGAGACAAGGTAAATGAATAAACAACGCATGAATTTAATCGTGCAGGATTCCGGTGTGATCTCCAAAGAGTGGCAAGGCTCTTTTTGCTTAGAGATGGAAATGTCAGATACCCTGGTGAAATTGTCAAATGAAGTATGTTGTGACAGAGTTGGGAGCTCATCGGCTGTGCTCCACGACATGACAGGAGGTGGTTCTCTGTAGTTGGGGAGGAAAAAGAGGAGTTTTAAAAGGGTATTCTGGTGACATTACTTTGGCTTATTCAATTGCTGATGACAAGACAATGTGTTTCCACTTTGGTCCACGCTGCTGAAGTGTAATATAATTATTTGTATTAGACACCAGCCACCTGTTAATATCGTTCTTCTAAAGGTCATTGTGTGGTGCCTTGCTGTCTGAATTTAACGGCCCTGTATCAGGTTTGTTGGTCACTCTTTTGTGTGACACCGGACAAGTGTTTGTGGGGAAAGAATGTGAACCCGATACCCCGGCGGCCAGGGGAGAGGAGAGGACCGGGGGAGAGGGGAGGACAGGGACGGGCTCTGCTGCTGCTATTGTTGGGCCACCGGGCCGGGGCTAGAAAACAAGCAGCTTCCTTCTGAGGTGCTTTCATCTAACATAGCCCGTGTTTGGAACAAAAATAAATTGCAGTCGCTTCCCAAGAGAAGCAGTGTGATGTCTATAAAACCTAAATTTTTGGTACCCCTGGATGCGTAGGGGCGCTGTGTTCCTGACCTGGGCGGTAAAGGAGGGGAGGGAAGGGAGCACGGCTCAGCTGGCTGGCTGGCTGGCCTCCTAATGCCATGAAAAGAAAGTGAGGTGCTGATAATGTAATTGTGCCTGGTGGCAATGGGTAGATGCTTAATAGGTTATTTTTAAACATATGGTGCTGGCAGTTAACCTTATTCCTGGTGTTGGATTCATTTATTAGTGTCTGTACTGTGACCTGAAAATGCAAAGCACCGTATCATTGAGAAATGTTGACCTTGTTATCTGACAATTTTTAATTAATTTTGCTGAATATAAGGGTGGCGTGCATTTAACTGGAACTTTCACTCTTCCCAACTGACCTGGTATTAGCTTTTGGGAGAGGTGGGGGACAGGTAGGACTTACAGATGAACTTTTTCTGTGCCTGTATCCGGTGGATGGAGGAGATGCAAGTGACTGCTGTTTTAGGGGCTCAGCTCAATGACTTTGTTTTCAAATTTCCAGAAAATGAAAGCTTCAACTGCCAAAAGAGCAAACCCAAGCACCTGGTTTACCACATGGTGTAGGACATTCCAGCACTTGCAAAGAGGGAGGGTTGGCTTTAAGCCATCTATGTTCCAGCGTCATTAGTAACTGCTACTAACTGTTGGATTGAATTGCTGGCTGAGAAAGAGCAAGGGCTTTTAGAGTCTTCTCTGCAATTGAAAATATTCATATGAAGAACTCCATTACTGCCAATTTTATAAGGAATAAGGATCTCACATTTATCAGTTGCATATTTATTGGTTCAAACCATTCAAGCTTCATTATGCGCATGTAGATAGCTCGTTGTGTTTGTTTGAAATGGGTCATCAGGGTCTTCAAGCATTCTGGCTTTATAAAAATCTAATTGATTATTTCTGACATGAAAGAGTTAATGAAGGATCACTTGTAGCTTTTAATTTTCAGCTAATTAAAAAGAATGGCTGTTTTTGCCTTGGCACTCATAGTTAAAAGTGCCAAATACAGGATTTTTTTTTTGTCTGTGAGTTGAAGGGTGAGGAGGAGGAGGAGGGGGAAAAGTTACATGTAAATCATTTAGCCATTAACCTAATGTGGTGGATTTATAAATCCTATTACTATAAGCCCTTTTCATTTCCACTGAGGCCTGACGTGTGCTTGATCCTGCTAATGTAAAATTCATTCTGTCTAAGTGATTACTGAAGTAAGACACTTTTAGTCAATTTTAATCAGATTGTGTGAAACTTGCTTGAACGCTAATGTTAAGTAAGACATGGACACAGTTTGGCCATGTCTTAATTAGCCTTACAAATCAGTTAGACTAGGAATCAATCAGTGAGCCAGGTCTATGAACCTTTTGACACCTAATGGTTTCTGTGGGGGGAAAATCTTTGCTGAGGGCTGAAAATACAGAGCTTGGAAGCAAGATTAAGATTGTAATTTGGTGTTCTTGTTTTATGGTGTGCTTGGCAGTCCCTCACAGTGTGCTAGTCCTTTACGATGCAGCCTTCAGTGGTGTTTCAGAGTTGAGGCCAGTGGGGTGCTTCCCATAGCCCATCATAAACTCCTGTCTCTGCAGCAGCAGCAGCAATTGGGGTATTTTTCTGAAGCTGCTTCTGCTCTAAGATACAGCTGTTATTTTGGCAGAGGGAGGCAAGGGACAGCTTATCTTAAAACACTGTAACCTCCTCCTTCCAAGCCTTCACTGCAAACTACTGAATTGGATTCATGGGACATCCACGCTTCTTGGGTATAGCTCTCCCTGGTCTTTTTTTAGGGAGACATTCATATGGAAGATGTCTGCCTCAGAAGTCCCTCAAATATTGCTCACTATTGAGATCAGAGGTGGCTTTTGGAAAATGTCATCCTTTGAAAGACAAATAAAGAGTTTGCCATTATTAATGTTTCTCCTTGATTGTTGCTTTTCAAGAAGGCTTGGCTCTGAACACGAGCCTCAAACTGACTTTCACTCCATGTTAGTTTACCCAGTTTTTGAAGACTTATTACTAGGCAGTATCTTTACTGTTCTCATCATGTAGAATTTCTGTATTGGTAACAACTTTTGGTATTTTCTTTTAATATACGAACCATTTCCTTTTATTATCAAGATGCTTGGAAAACTTGTCATGTCCTTGAAGGATCCCATAGAAGTCTTTGGTTATTTAGTTTTTCTGCTGCTGCTTGTGGTGTCTTCTGCAGCACAGTGAAAAGCCTTAGGAGAAGAGAATGCTTGCAGTATATGGAAATAAAAATGTTTAATACCAGAGACAGCAGATGTTCTCTCAAAGTAGGCAACATCTTTTGCAGAGTCCCAACTGCATGTACATTGTGACAGTGCTGGGGTTTTGACTCTGTAACCTGGTGGAAGACAGGCCCATTGTAAATGACGAGCTTAGACTGGAGATTTTGTTCTGCCGTTGTAGAAAAATTACCTGCAGGATGATTTTGTTTTTAAGCTTTGAAAATTCAACCACCAGCAGTGTCAGCGAACCCTTTTCAAAAGTCACTCTGGAAGTCTGTATGCTACAGGCTTTGTAAGTTGTTTTTATTGCTTAACTTCCAGGCAATTTAAATATCTTTTCTCCTCTATCTAACCTGTTAAATTACCTCTCTCTGTTAGGATGAGCATACCTCATTTAGTCAGATGTTACTTAGTTGATGATATGACTGCGAGCACATGTTGGAAGAGAGTGGGGAACATGTTTTTTCTTGATCTGAATGCCTCTTTGTCTTCTGTTTTCTCTTTCCTACCGTTACTGTTGGTCTGCCAGGTGTGCCTTTTTGAATGAAAATGAGAAACTTCTTTAGTGTAGAACTCTTACAGTGTGGTTGGGATGAGGCTCATTTGAAAAGCTTTGAAATTAGATGTTAATTACCTTTCTCTTCTACTGGATAATCTTCTGTACTTTAACCAAATAAGGATAATCTTCTATACTTTAATCAAATAAATATTCAAATACTTTGAATTTGCCATATTTCAGCTTTGTGACAGTTTTCTTATGTGATGGATTGTAGCAGAGCAACTGCTCATGAAAAGGGAGAACTGAAACAGAAAAATCACAGTAGCTCAGGTGGATGGAACATCTGATCCGTTATAGACATGTAGGTAAATGTAGTTGATCTCAATAACCATATGGTGATGGCCTAGTAGATAAACTGTCAAGGTTCACTTCAGCCTGTTTCTTTTTTCTTCTTCTTTTTTTTTTTCTTAAGATTACAGCTGCCAGTATAATAAGATCATGAGCTTGAGAAAGATGTAATGAAGTCCATTCTAGATAATATTTTAGAGTAAAGTTCTTATTGTTCTCAGTCAGATTGTGGTTGGTTCTTGACTTTGAATATTAAAGTGTATATCTTCCTATAAATGTTTATGTGTACATATGGTCAAAAGAAATGCCTAGGTTAATACACATAAAGGACTCCAGGATACCCTGCCTCAGAAAAGAACATGACCTATAAAAGAGAACAGATGTCTCTTGTCAGCCATATTGCATGTATATTTCCTGGGAAAATCCTTTCAAATATCTTGTTTTGCAGCTCATCAGGACATACTAAAATTAGTGTTACCTATGTCAGAAAGCAGCAATATCTCTTTGGTGTCCTGGAGGTTGGTGGGCAGGTGGGTTTTTTTACCCAGCAGATTTAATGTATTTTTTAATAAGTAAAAATTTTTGTATTCTTGAGTTTTTTATGGGCACCTGATATTCTTCTGTTCTCTAAAGGGAATGTGTATGGGCTTTTTTCATGGTGTTTGAGTGATTTTAATGGTAAGACTGATAGATTTGTTTGTTTACTGAAACATAGGAAGGCGCCATCTGAACATCAGGAAATGCTTTTTCACTGTGAGGGTGAGCGAGTCCTGGTACAGGTTGCCCAGAGAGGCTGTGGAGTCTCCACCTTTGGAGATATTCAAAGGTGTCTGGACGTGGTCCTGGGAAATGAGCTTTAGGTGATCCTGCTTGAGCTGGGGGGTTGGACTAGATGACCTCCAGAGGTCCCTTCAAACCTCAATCAGTCTGTGTATTTATTTTTTTTTTTAAAGTTCAAACCAGGTCTTAGAATACCAAAAAATTCCTACAGGGATGTCTATTCTTATAATGTATCCGTAGCTTTCCTTCTGTTTTGGGGGTTGGTTAGTTAGTTTGTTTATTTTAGGCACCTGTAGTGATCTAAAGGCATTAAAAAGAAGCTTAGCAACATTTGTATCTGTAATAGCAGTGGATGAAATCAAGCCACTGTCGACCAGTGCTTGTAGTTGGATTATTATGTTGGCACTAAAACTTCTCTCAGGGCCCTGCAGGTCTCATTTCAGATATAATTCTAATGAGGATATTGAATGACTGGTGTGACAATAATGTAAATTAGTGCTGGTGCCTTCTATTTAAACTGAAAAGTAAGAGCAAGAGAGAGCTTTGAAAGAAGGCTTCCATGGCATATGAGTGAAAGCTGAGTTTTCTATTAATGATTCAAACTCCTGTAATAAGAAGTAGGAAAGGTTGTTAGCTATGTTTTTAGATTAAACAAAACCTTTAGGTTGTGATGTTCTTTCTTTAACAGAATTTGTGGGATGAAGAATTTAAATGAAAATTTCAAAAGTCAAAGATTGATTGAGTTAAAGTATGTAGCACGAAATCAATCCTGTCAAATTGTAGGGAAATAAGTGAGAGATTTATAAACATTGTTAATGTTTTAGAAATCTAGTTTTGTGCAAATGTGTTTTGAATTCTTTACAAATGAGATAACAGTAGGTCTAAATGACAAATTAAGGATTTAAAAAATAAGCAGCATGCCTCTCTTGCAGTAATGGATTTATGGAGGTAGCATGCTTTAGTTGCATTTGTAATTAAGGTTTTTCCATCATTAGAATAGAAACATATTCCTGTTGAGCAGTATCATTTTAGGTGAATTATGTGGATTGAATGAGTGGCAAAATCCACTACTTTAATCCGATATGTGGCTAAAAGTCAGTATGTGGATTGGATTCCTAGAGGGTCACATTGAAAGGTTGAATACATTTGTTTGTTTTCCTAGTCTTCATATTTCCATATTCTTTACAATTAACAAACAAATCCATATCCTGTGGTATTATACAATGACAACTTAACAACTTAGCTTCATTAGCAATGAAGCCATACTGCTATTAATTTTGAAACTCTAAATACCGAAATGGGTGGGCTGTACGTGGAGTGCTTAACGACAGACTAATGCATAAAAGTAACTTTTGAAACTGTCATTTCTTTGCAGGAGTTCAGAGTCCTGAAAAATTAAATCGAATGCTTTGATAAGCCTCTAACTTTGTTCTGTTTTTAAAAACAGTGCAAGTGTCCTGGATTACGAGACAGGCTACAAATGGTATTAAAAATGCCCTAGACTGTAATTTCAGGTAATTGACCAATTGACTGTTAACTGCTGAAATATTAAAGGCTGATAATAAGGTGGTCCCTTTCAGGAATTAGCTTTTGCATGAAGCTGAGCTTTTCTCAAAAAGTACTCACAAAATTGTGTTATGGAGCAGTTTATGTTTCTGCAGGAGCTCCATGACATCAAATATGGTTCCATCCCTAGCTCCTGTGTCTGTAATATGTATGTTATTGTGGATGTCTGTGGATAGGCAGTAGTTTCCATTGACATGGGCTCTTCTTTCCTATATGTCCTTACAGGAAAATCTGGAAGGTGAAGTTGCCCCAACCCATCGTACAGTTCCTATTCCTGACTTACAGTTGCAAGCCCTATTTAAGAAGCAATTGAGGATTGTTAACTAGTAATTTTCTTTTGTAGTTGGTTTAAAAATAGCTAAAAACCTTAAATGAGCTTTTTTTTTTAAAATAATGTATTTTTATTTCTACATTGAGATCTAAGTGTATGGCAGAAATTAGCCATACATCTTATAATCATTTGGTACGCCAGTAGATTTTATTTCTGACATGCTTTATAAGTGCTTACTTTGTTTTTGGGGGGTCTTTTATGTCTTGAGGAGCTCCATCTTCATTTTTTTGTCAGACATATCTAGAGAATTCAGGAAGCTCATTTTGAAGACATAATCTAAAAAGGCTGTGTCTCAGTGACAAACTCTCTCAGGAGCTCTTTCCACCTGTATCCAAGCCAGCTTCATCAAGTGCTGTACAGAGGTCACACTGAACAAATAGGAAATCCGACTGAGACTTCATGCTATTAACCACGTGTGTTCCTCATTGCCTTTTCACGTCCTTGGAGCAATCACTAGGTCCTGCCTGAAGCAGGAAAGGTTAAATGTTCCTCGTAGAGCTGAAACTTCTTTCCCTCATACCACCTAAGAAGGCAGTTAAGAGCTGCCACAGGGGCTAGTCTGAAGAGACTGTGTAGGAGCCACATCAATACAGTGGCTGGTGTTTGGATGTAGTGGAGATGGTACCTGCCCTGCTCCTGCTTTTTCACTGCTTTGATCAGCACCAAACGTAGTTGTGAACTTCCGAGACTTGAGCACTGGTATTTATTTAGTCCTGCGTAGGTACCTTGGTAAAAATCTTCATTTGTTACAAGTGCTCATATCGTTCAGGTTTCATTGTTCTTTGGAATTGGAATAATCTTTGTGGAACTTCTTTCAGTTATCTACTGTAACCAGAAAAGGTGGCACAATGTCAAAGACTAAGCTAATGTTTCTCTACTTGCAGCAACAGTTTTCCTGATTTCCAGCAGTTTGCGTTTATGCTTCTGCATGATGAAAAACTTATTCTGTTACTTCTCTTTGATGCAGCAAGATTCATCTTATAGCAGATTCTTCCCTCCCCCCCTCCCCCCCCACCTGTTCGGGCAATCCTAAAAGGACTTGCTTTCACCACGTGCTTTGTTTTTTAAGTACAGTTGTGAACCCTTTAGGCATTTGTATATACCTGATCTCTCACGTTTTTCATTTGAGTAGGTCAGCGGAAGCCTGAACATCCCAATATATAGTTAGGAAGCTGAATGTACAGGAACTTCTTCCTTAATCAGAGAGACTTACAGTATATCAGATCTGGTACAGATTGTTTTGGAGGCTTTCACAATTTTTTTTTTCTTCAGAGTAGGAAGATGACCTAACTTAAAGGTGGCAGTGACTCACTCAGGGTGTCTGTCTATCAGGAGATTGTGTCTTCTGTCAGACTTGGCTCCATGTGAGACTCATAACTGCATGTACCAAGTTCCCTTAGTTGAGGGGTGAGCTTGTTTTTGCATTACTTGATTCTTAAAATGGTACCTGTAGAACACAATCTAAACTATTTTAACTGTAAAGACTATGTAAGTATAGATCTTTGAGGATCATAGACTCATAGAAAAGCTGAGGTTGGAAGGCACCTCTCAAGGTTGTCTAGTTTGACCCTCCCTGCTCAACTACAGCAGGTTGGTCAGGACCACGTCCAGTTGGGATTTGAATATCTCCAAGCATGGAGACTCCACAGCCTCTCTCGGCAACCTGCAATCAGTACAGTAAAGAAACTTCTGCTTGCATTTAAACAGTGCAAGACTTTGTATTTCAAGGGATTTTCTTTGTATTCAATTTATGCCTGTTACTTCTTGTCCTTCCGCTGGGCACCAATAAGGAGAGTCTGCCACCATCATCTTTACTCCCAACCATCAGATATATATAGACAGTGATAAGACCCTCCCCTGAGCTTTCTTTTCTCCAGGCTGAGCAGCCCCAGGTCTCTCAGCCTCTCCTCACATGACAGATGCTCCAGGCCCTGTAATTATGTTCTTGGTCCTGTGCTGGAATTGCTCCGGTATGTGTGCATCTTCCTCATACCAGGGAGCTCAGCTGAACTGCAGCTCAGCTCCTGCAGCCCAGGGTGTCCATGGCTGCCTTTCCCGCAAGGGTACATTGTTGGCTCATGGTCGTCTTAGTGTCTGCCAGCACAATCAGGTCTCTTTCTGCAAATCTGCTTGCCAGCCAGTCGGTCCCAGAGTCCACGGGGTTATTCCTCCCCTGGTGCAGGACTTACTATTTCCTTTTGTATAACTTGATGCAATTCCTGTAGATCATGAGACGTCTCCAGCCTGTCAAGTCCCTCTGAACAGCAGCACACCCATCTGGTATATCAGCCTGTTTTGTATTGTCTGCAGACTTGCTGAAGGTATGCTCTGCGCCATTATCCAAGTCATTAACACAGTCTCCAAGCAGGACTGGACCCAGTATTGACCATTGGGGTACGCCACTAGGGACTGGCCTCCAGCTGGACTGTGCGCTGCTGATTGCAACCCTTGGAGCCCAGCCGTTTTCAGTCCACCTCACTGTCCACTTACCTAGCCCATACTTTATCAGTTTGTCTTTGAGGATGCTATGGGAGGCAGTGTTGAAAGCCTTACTAATGACAAGATAACAGCAGCCACTGCTTGCTCCCCTTGTCCATCAAGCCAGTCATCTCCTCATAGAAAGCTACCAGCTTGGTGAAGCATGATTTCCCCTTTGTAAATCCACACTGAACGCTGCCAAGCAACTTCTTGTACTTTGTATCTGGAAAGCAGTTGTTTTCACAATTAGTTGCTCCACCACCTTTTCCCAGGGCTTGAGGTGAGGCTGACCAGCCTCTAGGTCCCTGGAATCTCCTCCTCCTTGGCCATCTTGAGGATAGCAGTGACACTTACTTTCTTCCAGTCCTCGGGAACCTCCCGTGATCATCCTGTTTTCTGCCATGTTTCCATGATCCCAGTGAAGTCATAGCCCTATAACTGCATCAGACTTCTAATTCCTCCTCTTTGTTCCCCATGCTGTGTACGTTAGTGCACAGGCCTTCCAGAGAGGCACCCAGTCCTGCTGACGCCTTGAAAAAGTGCGAGAGCTTTCTCTGTAGCACTGTCCTGTAGGCACCCCCTTATTTACATGGATATGCTTGAAGAGGGCCCCTTTTGTCCTTGCCTTGTTGATTACAAGGTCCTTCCCATTCACATCATCCACCACCCTTTGCTTCCCATTGTGGTTTGCAGCTTCCTTATGGACATGGATTCCATGCCCATCAGTCCTAGTTTAAAGCTTTTCTTACCAGGTTGGGCAGCCTGTTGGCACAGATCATTTTGCCCCACGTAGTCAGATGGATCCTGCCTTGTCCAAGCAATTCTTGGTCCTCAAAGGGAAGTCCATGAACATAAAAACCAAAACCCTGCTGTCGACACCAGCTGTGCAACCATGGAGGATGAATGAGTATTGTTCAACTTTATAAAAACAACTGTCATGTTGTCTAAATATATCTAATTTAATGAAACAAAATTATATGCTTTATGAAAATCTTGCATGACATTTAAGAAATTAGGTAAGAGAACTTTCTTTGTAGGGTAATTAGAGGCTAAAATACTTTTCTGAATTTGAATAGATATTGCTTTGATAGACAAGCACTTAGGCATGATGAAAGAATAGTTTAGTTTTAAAGCAGTTCAAACCACTTACAAAGATTTTTTTGATGGACACAACGTTCACAGACAATCTATTCATTACCAAGACTAGCATGTCCTCTCATCTATAAAATTTCAGGATCATTTTCAGTGAATATACCTGTATCTAGGCAGAGGTTGCCTTGCTCTGTTCAATATACCTATTGCAAAATGCCTATGTTCTTTAAGAGGCTGTGTTTTTCAGTACAAGTCCTTTTTCTTCTAAGAATACTCATCAGGTAGCAAGTGTTTTCTGCATCTGTTTTTCTCTTTAGCACTTGCTTGTCTTCCCCCAGCCCCTCCCTTTTCTCCAAGCACACAAGTTGTGGTTATTTCTTAAAAGATGCTGACCAGGAGAACCTTAGGAAAGTAATCCATGTTCAACACACCTTTCTTTTTGTAATGAAATTTTCTTTAACAGTTGGAAGATAAGGGAGGAGGGCCTTACAGAGTTGTAAGTCCTGTTTTCTGCTTTTTACTCAAAAAAAAAAAATCCACGGGGGGGGGGAAGGATTCATTCTCAAGGAATTTGTCATCATCTTGAATAGTGCACTGAGTTTATCCACCGCTTCAAAAAAAATTTCAGTCTTTAGAGTAATGGCTTTATTTCTTTTTCTGGTTTATAGAAATACTTGATCTTTTTGAAAAACTGTCTTCACTATTGATTCTGAGACCTACTCCCTGATTTCTCTAGGACTTCTAGTTACATGGCTGTGAGAGTAACTTATCTGGGAGATGAGACAGTACTTACATTCCTATCACCTTGAGATTGAGAGACACGCTTATATATTTGAAGGATAATTTCTAAAACTATAGTTCAACTTAAACCTGATGTGGAGGATAGTATGGTTATTCTTTCCTACTCAGGAATAGATTTTGCTGTTATCTGGAGGAAGACCTCTGTGCTTCATTTTAAACCTTGACTGGATTCTAACTTGTCTCACCAAACAAACAGGAAACCTTTGTTTATAAGTAATTAATTTTAATTCTTTACTGTTCTTGTCATTTTATTTTTTTCTACTGAAAGACTGACTATGTTGCTGAATGTGTTAAACCAGTTCAATTTGGGAAACAAAGCAAAATAAAGCTTTTCTATCTAAATGTTGTTCATTTCACTGAAACAAATGCTGCTGTTTTCTCTAAAGAGGTTGTACTTTTCTGTGTGTGTTTAAATATTGAGTAACTTCACACATGGTTTTATTAGGAAATAGTAAATTATGCTTGTTGTATTCTTGCTTATTAAAAGTGGGTTTACTTGTAGTTTGTGATACCATTAGCTTTTGATGTAGTTGCAGTGTACTTGAAATGCACAAAGGATTTTCTTATCAAGCAAAGCTACCTTTGCGTCTTATAGTTAAGTACAAAATATTCATCAAGCATAGATTAATGGATTTAAATAAAAAAATATTCATAAGAGTTAATGAGCTGAAATTGGTTTGAGTACCATGTTCTTCAAGGGGTTTTAGGTGTTGCGGATCTTTTTTTTTTTTTTCATGGAATGAAACGGAAAAAATTTCCCTGCTCCTTCATTCATTTTAGGTTTTCAGTTTTGAATGAGTTGGTCAGAACGAAAATAATTCTGTGGGTGGGCTGTGAAGCCCTGGTGCTTCTCTAGGAATTGCCACTGGTTCTGGTGTTTGGTTTCTCTGGAAGGACCGTTACTGACTCTGGAGAGTTAGGAGATGCCCAAGCCATACAGATGTCTTTCACAGCTAGTTATCCACCCGGACATTATATTCTTATTGCTTCTGGGAACACGAAGTGGGGTCAGAATTGGGTCAGTTACCTTCTATGCACTCAAGTGTCCGACTTTGTTGTTGAACTCTCTGTTTCTCCATTTCCAAGATTTTAAATGAATTTCCAACTCAGAAAGTTTTGGGTGTCGGTCTTTTTTTTTTTTAAAACTTTTGTCCAAAGCGGTAGGAGTATGTGTCATTGTTTTTTCTTTCATCCTAGTACCAAAATAATCCTTTGCATAATAGGCAAAATTCGCTTTAGTATAGCATGGTTTGTAATATATTGTGCAGAATAACCAATAATTGTACAACTTAGTAAGGAATTAATTCTGTTTTTCCTGTTCTCTTCAGGAAAACTCACCACTAATACTTGAAATACTATAGAATTTTAAAGATGTAATTGTTTCTGGCACCAAGGGAACATTGTCTTCAAGTTGTGATTTGATTCACATCATCATCTTCAGTGTTTTACTGTTATCTTTGCATTCCTTGTCAAAGTGTGACGAAGGTGCACATTATTTCTGTTGTGTTCAGCGTGTTTCTTTTGCTACCTTTTTTGTTCATTTTCTGTTTGTGAGGCAGAGGAGCCTACATTTTGTTGACATGTAAACATTTATTACTGGATCTTTGTGTACACTGCTTTGGCCCTTGGAACCATTCTCCCTTTGGTTTTGGTGCACCATCCAATTCTGGTTTTATACACAGCATCTATGAAAGTTGTATTAATGTCTGTCAAGTTTGTTGGGTGGAGTATGGGCAATTAATTTCTTTGTTTCTAATAAAAAAAAAAAAAAGAAAAGAAAATTAGAAGGGAAAATTTTGGCAGCGTGGGGTGTATTTCTGATACTGTTAACATTTCCTAAGAGTAAATTTTTGGGAAGTGTAATTTTGAATGCATTGCCTAAGTAAAGCAAATCTAGGTAAAACCTCTTTGGAATAACATATTTATTAACTACTTGAATCTGGTCACTCAAACTTCTCTAAATCACGTCCATTGACTAATGAAAAGGCTATATTGTGATGCTTCATTCCTTGTGGCAAACAAGGCTTCCATCTTTCTTTCACTTTTGCTTTTGGCACATGTGCCTTTTTGTCCAGTGATAGAAACTTTTTTTGAAAATCCTTCTCAATAAAGTCTTTTTGCAGCATCCCGTGGCTGTGGTTTATCAGTGCTAGAGGCTACTTATCACAAAATACAAGTAAAGTTAATGAATAGGTTGCAAAAATACAGAGTTTCAGAAATATTTCTTATATAGGTTAGTGAGTGGTATTACGTACTGGAACACAGTTTTTCCTGCCCACTTTGTTCCTCTGTGTCATGGGAAGGACTAGCTAATATGATTTACTAAAGCTGATGACAGAACTATTTTCTTACTATATAGTTGCACAAGTAAACAGCTGAATTGGAAAAAAAATATCAGGTCTACACTAGGTAACTACAGGTAATCTTCAAAAATACAGTTTTTGCCAAGTGCTAGTTTTTTTCCTTGTGCAAAGTGAATGCATAAGTGGGGTTTTTGTTTGGGGTTTTTTGGGTTGGTTTTTTTTGAGATGCATCTTCACTGCAATATTTTTGTGATCATTCTGGTCAGTCTTTTCAGTCTGGTCTTAAGTCTCCCTTTCTTTTCCTTCATGTCTGCGGCCCCAGGAATTTACGGAAAATGTGTGTGTCTTCAGGACAAATCTTTGCATCAGCATGGTAGTTTTGTGCCCTATCCCATTGTTTTTTAACTTGGGTATCTTAGCTTCTTTTCACGTAAGCATCTTCTTGTCAGAAGGTATTCTTCAGTGGTTTTTAATTAAGGTACATTTAAAAAAAATATAATAGATAATGGTAAAGCTGTTCTTTGTATATTTCTTTATTTTTAATCATTCCCTTTCTTAAATCACGTCCCCATTTAATTAAGTAATTAGTGAGTTGAAGTAAAATAAGGACAAGGAATTTTGCAGTTTGATCATTGCTTGTCTGCAATTACAATCTTTCAGTTTATATTGACTCTCAGTTCATGGGCAAGAGAATATGTGTTGCTAGTCTTGCTTTTACAAGAAAAAAGTTAAAATAGAATTTCACAGATGTTCACTGTGCTGAGAAGTTCACAGGTTTTTAGAAGTATATGTTTGCTGGGGGGGAGGGGGCATGGCTGTACAGATGGGTTGCCAGGCAATTAATTCTTCCTACTTGGATTGCCTGCAATAGGAGACAATCCAGCTCTCATGAGCAGCGCAATATTATTTGCAAAAGGAAACTACTGAGTAACAATTTTCCTATTCTCTTCCTTCTTTATTCTGTCTTCCCAGCCTCACTATAAACCTCCCTTCCTTTGCTGTGCATTTCTGATAAACTGCTAATGATTGATATGATAGCAGTGCTGTCATTCTTTTTAACCAAAAAAAAAAAGTCATTTTTATTCTAGGTATTTTAATAGAGTCCCATTAAGGATGTATTGCTGACTGAAATATTGGCATGAAGGGCTCTCAGTGAGCTGAGCTGAGCCCAGGAATTAAGAAGTCAGGAAATCGGCTGCTGCATTGCAAAAGAACCTTGTGTGACACAGTATCTCCTGATTGGGGGGATCATTACTGCTATTATGACTCGACTTGCGTAGGAATTTTAAATTTCATCTGAATGTCAGTAATAACCCTCTTAGCAAATTATCCTGAATAAAATCACGAAGGCATTTTATATAATAGGTGTTGAATTACTGGATAGATTTGCTAATTAAATACTCTTTGTTCTGCTGCAGTTGACATTACAGGGTAAGATCTCGAACAATTATTCTCAACAGCTGTACTTTGTTAAGGGAAAAATTAACTACAAAGTTTATTTTTTTTTCTACACTTGAAGTTGGCAGATTTTTGAAATGTGCTTGAAAAAAATTCCATCATCCAATTGGTAATGAGAAGATAAATATGCAGGTGTTGCTGTGAAATCAGATAACTACCGACTGCCTTATTAATGAATTTAGCAAGCCTTTATAACCTTCTGTTTTGTAGCTGTTGGCACTTACAGTGATCTTCTGTCAGAGTGGGTAGCACTAGCATATGCCAGTCACTTGATGAAGCTAACTTGTCTGTGACCCTCTTGTTACTACCTATATCCACTGCTGTCCTCTGAGACAGTTACGAAATGGTCTTTGCACAGCCAAACAGGTTTTTTTTGGTAGAGGGTAATCCTATTTTTTTTTTTAAAAAAAGAAGTTATCTTTCTAACTATAATAGATAGCATTATTTTAGCGAATGAAGTAGAAAATGCCAGAGATTATCAAGGGAAAAAATGGTAGGCCTTCTGTTCTTTTACATATAAAGTCTTCAGTTCTCTGTGCAATTTTTTAGTTCTGTTTCAGGGATTCCTGTTTGCTTTTGGAGTATTAAGGGAAAGGTATAACCTTTCTCTGTAGGAGTTAGCTAATAAGTGAGAGAAGGGTGTGTGTGTGTGAATAAGCTGGAATTCTGATTACTGTATATGAAATTTGATGTCATGTACTAGTGATATGTGTCTTTAGAATAATTTCAAAACTCCATGAAAAGGTGCTGGGGCGGTGCCGTCTGAATCACTCACTAGGAGATGAATAGGAGTGGAATATCTTTTTTAAGCTTCTGATTAAAATGGAATCGGGTGCGTCTGAGCACATACAGCCTAGAGCGGATCTGCAGTTAAGACTCACCATTTTCATCTTCATCTTTGTAGAAGATTGAGGCCAGCTGAGCTTTTTGCAGTTTGGGACTTGAGCAGAGTTCAGGCATCACATTTTCTAAGTACCTAGTTTGCAGCATCAATGGATCGTCTTTAAACCAACTGGATGTTTTGAACTTGACCTAGAGAGTGTAAATCCCAATAGGTATTAATATATGCTTGAGGAATAACCCTGATAAGGACATTCATTGTGAATCGCCTGTGTCAAAGTTACACTGTGGTTTGGAACCTAACCTTTCCTTATTTGCCTTGAAGGGAATGGTATATTGTGTTTGCTTAGTTCATGTCTTTGTACTTTGGAAAAGTGAGTCCATCCTTAGGTGCAGCAATTTATCTTTGAAGGTGAAAGTGGCTAGAAAAATGTGTCTGAACAGAAACTACGTTGAAACAGAATATTAAGTTTGCAAAGTCAATCATTGTGAAACTAAGAATGCTGGGGGAATACAGCTTTTGTTGCATAATTCTGTGGTGCATAATTTAAAACAAATTGAAAAAGCATAGTGGAGCATCATACTCCAGTATTCATCACTGTGATTGTCTTAAGGTTCAGAAATAGTAAAGAAACTTGCCAGTAATGTTGAAGGAATGAGTGTTATCCTGCTCATGTACTGTTAAGTAGAAGTGGACATTTCACCTTTGTTTCAGAATTGCTTCCTGCAATATTGCGATAGTCAAGACTCTTGGATTCATTTTAGGCTCCCTGGCTTTATGGAAGTCATGAGATTTCCCTGAAGACGGTCTTTTACCTGCTGAGCATGGCCAGCTCTTCCCTGTTCATCCTTTTTCTTTCCTCATCCCTGCTAATTTCTACTGCTCAGCTTCCTGTCGCAGACTTCTTGACTACAGGTCATAATTGTGCCTTTTTGGCAAATATGGCCGAGGAGTATTGCAATTTAATGTATGAAAAATAATAAAACTTAGACAAGGTCACTAAATTTAATAGAACCTGTTAAAACAGTGTGTTGCCTGACTATCTTTAAAGCTAGAGTACTAAATTGTCTGGATTCACCTACTAGACTGATCTATTGTTATAACAAGTGGTTCAAAGTAATCCTCTTTAAGAAAATTAAAAGTATAAATGTATATGAGTAGCAGGACTAGCTGAAAAAGAACTGAGGTTTATGCTGAGTGGGAATGGAAAGGACTGAAACCAGGGAACTGGGACTAACCAGGTGGAATCTGGAGCTGTGTGCCAGAGCAGCAGGATGCTGACGAGAAAGGAAATGGGGAATGCCGTGGAAACATGGGCAGGTGACTGAAGGAATGGACCAGATGTTGGTTCTCATGCAGCTGTGCAAACTTCACTAAGCCCTTACTGCTGCAGCAGCTACACGTTTTGTTCATAAAGCTAGTTTTACTTTGTCTTTTCTGTGCTACAGCCATATCTGTGACTTTAGGTGATACGCTCTTCTACCCCTCTCCAGTATGCTGACCAGTATTAGAGATGCAAGGAGCAGCCTACTCATGTGAGGTCTCTACAGCTATTTATAAGGTTCAGAGAGTTGCTGTTCAGAGCATTCAGGGAACTTGGGATGCACTCTTGGCTGAGGAACCAGGTTACACACAGATTTGCCCATTGATTCAACATCCGTATCCTGTCTATCCCAGCTCCTTGTCCCAGTTCTAGTTTCCTTATGGAGTTTGCTTTTTGATGACCCATTTTGAGATGATTACAAGGGTAATCAACCTTTTGACTAGGTTCTTGTTAAGTGAGCCCCATCCAGCCTGTACTGAATAAGACAGGATGTTTTTGGGAAAAAACTCAATGACATCAAGAGATAAGATGATGGATATGAAGGAAATGACTACTGACCTAAATTACTGAAAGAGGCTTAATTCTGGCACTTACTGATTAAGTTTTATTTGAGCATTTGATTCAATGTTCCTTTTTTTCCTAAGGTAGAAATGTGTGTGTGCACATGCAATTTTGAGATTTGTTTTAATCTTGTTTTAGGGGAGTTAATAATAGCATTAATACAAGGTCAGATGAGAATTTACTCATGTAATAGGAGTATTGAGGTGACTGTGTGTTGCCAGGAGAGAGGTGGTTTGCTTTGTTTTGAAAGGTGAGAGCATTTGGAGTTAGCAACCTAATGAATATGTTTGCATGTGTTAGCTTGTAATTATATCATACGCTAATCTTTGATTTATTTTTTTTTCATTTCAGATTTTGATGCATACCAAGGAGATGGTGCAAAAGGTAATGCTGAGCATTTTCATTAAACAACAACTCTTAAAGAGCACACCTGGTGAAATTTTTTTATTCTAGGAGAACTGTAACCCAAACAGACCTGAAATCACTTCTTAGGATGCCTGGTTTACAAATGTAATCCTTCCTAATGGATTATAGCTTTTTTCTTTTCCTACCACAGATATGATCTGGCCCCTGCTTGAAGCCTATGTGTGACTGTTTCAAGCAAATTAGCAACAGTGCTAATTAGAGTTTACTCATAGACCTGTTACACCATGTGTTCTAGTGTTTTATTACGGTTTATTTTTTGGCATCTTTTAAACTCTGTCACAGGGTGAGTTTTTGAGTATATGGAGTTTAACATGGACATAGCCATGCTGCAATTTTTAGAGCTGCATTGATTTTCCACCACTGAAGACATCAGGTTTTCGGTTTTTTTCAAGTTAATATTACGTAATTGGATGCATCTGCCCATTTTTTGGGTGACATTTACTGGTATTGACAATTTTTCTTTTCACCTTCTTCCTTGCTATACCTTTCATGTACACCTCAGGCTTTTTTATGTGCTTCAATCTGTCTAGAGTTTGCTCTATTATCCCAGAGTATTATGGCAGTCTGGCTGGTGTTTGAACACAGTCTTTTCCAAGAAGGACATTTGAATTGTTACAAGGATCAGAATGAGATATGATGCGAAGGGCAGAGTGTCAGTCAGAAAGAAGGATTCAAGTAGGTGTTAGTGTTCATCTCCAGGTGTGGTTGTTCAGTAGTTCAGTCCGGGGGTACAAAACTTATGGGTCATAGTAGTGAGATCCTTATGCAAAAGGAGAACCTTGTTCTATGAAAGATCTGCTGCCCACAGAAGGACTAACACAGGTAATTAGACTACGGCAGAAGAAAACATATGGGAATGGGAAGATGGAAATATGAAGCCATGGGTATAATCTGGAAAAGTGTAAGAAGAGCAGCCTAATCTGGAAAGTACTGGGGTATTCTCAATTACTGTATCCACAAGCCAATACTTCCACTAGATCTGTTTGAAATAGGAGTATCTAAGTATTCTTTTATTATTTTTTTTTTAATGCAGAATGACATTTTTGCAATAGTATTGTGATGGCTACAGATGGGATAGGATACCTGACTGTAGTATTGCCTTTCAAGCAAATTGACTAAATGTCTTGTCTGAATAGCCTGAATTTGTCCAGCAGTCTTTGAGTCTTAGCGATCTTGTGTCCTAGCAGTCCAAAGTTATTTCTGATTAGAATTCCCGCTGTTTCTCAAGATTAGATGTCTTCATTGACATTCATGTAGTAAAACTTTAACTACTTATATTATGCACACAACTGAACAGTGATTATTTTTTTTAACATATCAATGGTTTAAGTTTCATTATTATCTTTAAATTCAAATATGTCTTAATGAAATGTACAGACTTTCTCTGTAAAACCTTACATTACATTTTTCTGCTTTTCAGTGTTTAAGGGATAATATACAGACAAGGATCTTTTTTAATCTAGAAAATGAGGAGGGACTGTAAAGAAATGGAGTGGGTTTGGTTTGTTTTTCAAAGCAGTTTGTTTCATTTAGATGAACCTTGAAGTGATTTATGGAGACACAGATTCCATTATGATAAACACTAATAGCACCAATTTGGATGAGGTGTTCAAGCTGGGGAACAAGGTAAGGAATTTTTTTCTGTTTAAAGCTTTCCTACATGCCTGTGTTGTTGTACCACTGGGAGTGGAGCAGACAGTATTAGGAGAGGACTCCGTGGCGTAAGCAGAGAATAGGTCACGAGGAAGATGAACTAGACCACGTTTGGAAGCTATGTAGTAGTAAAAGCTCAGAGTGCCCTATCTTCAGGTGTAGCTACTCTGTACGTTTTTAAAAGTGATTAAATTAAAATGAAGCATTTAATTCTATATTGAGCTTTTTAACCAATCCTAAGTTACCAGGAGACTGTCTGAATACTTGGTAAGCCAACACAGAACTAACGTAGAGGAATTGTACCTTGCAATTATAACATGAACACAATTTTGATTTTAATGATTTTTGTTTTGACATGAGAGATGTCTGTCAGTTTAGTTTTGTTTAGTTACCTGGTATGTATTACACTGTATGTGCCATCAGATTTCCAGTGGTAAATTCAAATTGTAATTCCCAAGGCATACTAGATACAGAAGAGATGTGTTTGATTAGCAGTTGGCAACTGACGATGTGGAAGTTTTGTGGCTCTCTGAAATTGTGGTAGAGAAGTGTTTCAGAAAATTTTGAAGAAAAGATGTGACAGAAGTTGCTTTTGAAAGATAGAAGAAATTGTGATGAAAATGAGAGCTATGGAAGCTCTGAAGAAACAAAGAAAACATAGAGGCTTTTTTTCAGTATAGTATTAAGCAAGAGTCGTTTAGCTTTAATGCAAGAGTGATTCTGGGGTTTTTTTGCATACTTCTGCCTCCATGCTAAGTTGGTACTTTGAGAAGTAGATGTATCTTAGGAGCATGGAAAAAAGGAATAATATATTGATGTCATAACCAAGTAGCAGGAGAGCTAATGGCACTGAAGAAAGAAATCTCTCCTTTTTGTTTGCCACATGCAAGGCCATATATAGTTTCAAGTGTGTATATACATTAGTGTATAAGAAAGTTTAATTTTACTGTAGCTGTGTGTGCGGTTTCATTCTGGTTTGGTTTTTGTCCCTATGCGCCCATTGGCTGGGAGTGTTATAGAGGAACAGTTAAATAATAATAACTTATAAAATCTGACAGGATTGTCATCATAGGTTAAATACTTCTGACTCTGGTTCAGATTTACTGGGAGAATAGGTGGGTTCTGGAACTTGTCACGTGCTTGATGATTCTTTTTTAAAGTCAGCTCTTAGGCTTTTTTATCATGTGTACTTCTGTATCCTATATCATTTGCTTGTTGTTTTTTTGTTGTTTTTTTTAAAGACATACCTGTTTTGATTACTGTTTTCATATTGTACACTTGATTTTAAAAGTGAATAAACTTATGTCTGTAAATAAGCACACAGTCAAACCTACCGTCACGATTGTGAAAGTTGTGGCTCTCAGTATTCTTTCTGTGGCATAAAAAAATGGTTCTTGTGTTTCTTGTTTCATATGTTTCTTGTTTGTTTACTCCTGAAGAAAGTGATAGTGACTTTTTTGCAAACACTTCTATCATTTAGGTTTTCTTCATTTTGCGTAATTCATATAAACAATTTTCAGGATAGAGAATTGTATCTGTTGATGAGGAACGTTCTAAGAAATGTCACTGTTGTATTGCATAAAAATTTCTTTCCCAAAATTTCATGTTCAGAGATGGGGGATATTTACATTGCATTCGTACTTTTCCTTTAATGTAGACTGTGTGGAAGACACACAGGTTTAATGCAAACAACTATTGTGTGAGCAGTTAGTGTATATACCGCTGTTCTCATGTAAAGTGTGAATTTGTAGGTTGTCTTCAGCAATCACGCGTTCCTCCAAGAGACTAATTTTGTTTTTCTATTGGAAAGAATTCTCTCATCCTCTTCCTGAATTTTCCCATCTAATGCCTTGTCTCACAGGTTTCTGGGTATGTTCACTCTTGGCCTTTACCCCTCATTATTTAAATCCATGTCCCTTTTGGTCATTACTCAGCAGAATTTTATACGTTTCTCATTTTCTGTGCATCCTTGTGAATCAGATTTGCTGGTACATTTAATACTGCACTGTTGCTGGCTTTTAGGCACTTGATTAGCGTGGTGTAAAAACAGAAAAAGGAAAAGAGTTTAAATAATAGCAGGAAAGTGTTCAGAGGAATTGTTTTGCTTTAACAAACATAATATGAACCTCTTGGCAAAATGGTTTTGCCTCATAATATCCTTCATAATT
Source organism: Anarhynchus alexandrinus (assembly GCA_008711295.1). Lineage (NCBI taxonomy): Eukaryota > Metazoa > Chordata > Aves > Charadriiformes > Charadriidae > Anarhynchus > Anarhynchus alexandrinus. The sequence continues at coordinate 2,238,691 of VUYV01000018.1, read as the reverse complement.
TATAAATATACAAGGGATATAAAACTCTAAGGATAGACACAGAATATTAAAAGTGTTGATAGTTTCTGCTATAGAAAAAATGGAGATCTGAGTAAGAAAATTAAATACACACACCCCCCTATATATATAGGGAAAATTTATAAGGAAAGTGTTGGTTAAAACTGGTAATGTGGGTGCAAAGCTAGATAGGAAGCCAATGAGATTTTATGCTGGCAATACTGTTCCTGTCTTAATGAGGGTATGTGTTAGATGACAAAAGAACTTTAATTTATATAAAACTTCAGTGAAGCCTAAGAAAAGGATAGTTCATAGTTGATGGTCTCTGACAAGAGAACTAGAATTAATGGAGGAGTAAGAGTGGATAGGGAGATACTAAAAGCCAAGAGCAAAACAAAATTGTAGAGGAAAGAAAATGAAGCGTAGAACACAGGAAGACAGAACAGGATGTCTGAGAAGTGATGTGCAGATACTCTGTAGAAGAAAGTAAATAATAAAAATAAAAACATATGAAGAAAGAAAAATGCAAGTGGGGAATATTTAGCCAAGCCAGTAGGTGGGTCAATGTGTACTGGAACCAAAGTTTGTTGTTGAAGGTATGTGTTCTTTTGAGATGTTGCACCTCTGTCCTGTCTGAGTAGAGGAAAACAGAAGTGCAATTTCAAGCTTTTGTATGTGGGTAAGACACAGCCTGTGTGTAGAAAAACAGCACCTTTTCGTCTCAAAGAAATCAGGCAATAGAAAATGTAGGTGTGTTGTGGGGAAGGGTATAAATAAACACTTGCCCATTTGTGCGTGTTTTTCCTGAACATACACACACAGAGCTCTGGTCTGCAGTAATAGTTCTGCCTCCCCAGTTTAGGAGAAAAAAAAAAAAAGAAAAAAAGAAAAAAAAGCACCTTTGCAAGGCATCTCTTTTATAAAGCAATTTCCATATTCTAAGTGACCGTCTCTTATCTTTTCCCAGTAAGTGGATCCCTACTCTGAAATCCCTTGTTTGCTTTATTTATGTGAGAGGTTAGATGGAGTAGCTGCCCTAGTAAAACAGGCTGGAGTCAGTTTTCTGCAAGGTCACGTTTGGTCCCGTGCTTCTCTGCCCTGCTTAATTTTGTTAGGAAGTTAGATAGACCAAGCTGTAAAGCCTGAAGAAGCCAATGGGTGAGCTTTAATTTTAATAACAGCTCATAGTTACAACTGTGTATTTAATTTCATGATTAATGGTATCTGATGAGTCTTTAAAATGTGTATGCAAAGACACAGTGTGTCTTGTTTCAAAAATTAAGAATGATACATGTCTAGGTGGAAGTTAAATTTGTCCATGGTTATTAAGGTGTTGCATCTGGTTTTAATGTCGGTACATTCGCAGATCAAAAGTGAAGTGAACAAGCTCTACAAATTGCTGGAAATCGATATTGATGGAGTTTTTAAGTCCTTGCTACTGTTAAAGAAGAAGAAGTATGCTGCTCTGACTGTGGAACCAACAGGAGATGGGAAATATGTAACGAAACAAGAACTGAAAGGATTGGATATAGTACGAAGAGACTGGTGTGATCTTGCAAAAGAGACTGGAAAGTGAGTTTCTCTGTGGCATTGTCCTCTTTGCTCTCTTTCAAACAGTACATGTTTCATAAATGTTTGATATCACATGGCTGTTTCCTGAACAGCGCAGATTGGTGACTAACATCAGCATTAGGATTTCTTAATTGATTTTTGTAGGAGATGGTGAGAACGTTACATTTTGGCATTGGTAACAGATCATACTTGTGGAAGTCCATATGTCTCTAATTTCACTACCTCTTTTTGCATCTTCTGTGGAAGCTGTGCATTTGAGTTGTCACAATTTTGTATATGCAGTTTGATAAACCACAGCTGAAGTCTTGTGAAAATGGTAGGTGTCATTTGGAGTAGATATTTGGTGTCACAGGTTTTAAGTCAGATTTTTTTTCAAAGATGGTTAAAGAAGCTGGTGGTCAGCTCTTTCAGCATGCTCTTATAAAGCTGGGAGTGCACTGGGTGCAGCCTGAGGAGATGATCCCTTCCCCAAAGATTGTTTCTCTTCCATTTTTCAAATGAGACTCACTTGGTACTTCATTATGATGGATATAGGATTGATAATTTATTAATTGTCATTGCATAAGGCATTTTTGTACTTAAATTCAATAGAATACATTTAGCACTTCAGAAGGAACACTGGAGTGGATGGAGAGGTGGTTATCTGGGGGCTGACTCAACTTATATTGTGTACTGCATCTTGAAAACTTAACTTAAATAAACTGTGGTCCAAATGTATCCAAAAATGAATACTTTTTTACATCTGTAAAAATACACCACACACTTGCTTACTGTTCTTAAGACTTGCATTTTCTAAGAAAAGATGCATCATAATAGAAGCAAATTTTTCCAAGTTAGGAATGTATTAGTAATTAAAGCTATACAAATGTTTGAGAGTGTTCTTTAGTGACTAACTCTTCTGCAGCTGGCAGATCTTCCAACCACATTTTACAGAAATAGGCAAGACTTTGCTTATTTGATATGTTCTCTTCTCCCCCAACTTAAGATACCTGCTATGGAATAATAATTGGTAAAATGAAATGGGAGCAGAAAATAGAAACCAGTTGCACTCAACAATTCCAAATCACTGTTTAACATTAGAACTATTTACTATAATTTGCTTTTAGTAAAACAAGTAAATAGATAAAACATAACATGAAATAGCCTGGTAAATTTCTATAAATTTTGCATCAGACTTCATCCTTGGGCTCTTTAATTTCTAGAGGTAACTCAGGGGAAGAGAAGATTGTGTTTATTGTAATGATTTTGCTTTGCGTGTCTTCAGCTATTCTTCATTTCTGGACTGTTTTTACAGCTATATAATTGGTCAGATTCTTTCTGATCAGCCCCGTGATGTAATCGTGGAAAATATTCAAAGGCGGCTTATAGAAATTGGAGAAAATGTGATCAGTGGCCAGATCCCACTAAATCAGTTTGAAATAAACAAGGTAAATGATGTCTTAGCTCTTTTCTGTTTCAGAAAAAACTTTGCTGTTCCTGAATATATTGACTGCTGATAAAAATATTTTTAATCCTTATGATGCTGTGAAATAACAGGAGTTTTATTAGATACCGAATAGCATGGAACATACTGCAAAGATCCTACAGTATGAGAAAAAATACCTTGTGGGGCTGGAGGCCAGTCTGGCTTCCTCAGAATAATAACTTGGTGTCTTGCCCCATCCTGCTGTCTCCCCCACTGATTCTGCACTTTGAGAGTGACATGATGGCTCTTAAAGTTTTCTCCTAAATTGTTGTTTTATATTTCAGGTTTAAAATACATAAACTGAAGAATGCAATGGAAAAGTCAAACATTCTGTTTTCTAGAAAACCCATGTAAAAGCATATTATTGTTAGTTTATTTTCCTTCAAAGCTTCATAGAAGAAAGCTAATAGTAATGTTGAGATCTCATTCAAGACTTTCCTGCAGCAAGAAGTAAAATATTCTGCTTTATCTACAGGAGTTTTAGGAAACAGCATTGTGGCTTTGGTTTATTTTTATGAATCCTCAATGAAACCTGTATTTTAACTTCAAAAGTCTCTCTCCTCTGCTAGGGGCATTTCACTAATGAATTGGATATTACCTGCTCCTCTCATGCCCCTACTAGAAGACATTTCCCAAATTTGCTCCATCCAAAGTCTCTTTCTTTTGCCAGCCAGACATCTGTCTGCTCTGTAAGACTGTGTTAATCAATCAGTTCAGAAATGTGTTCAGCTTATCATATGAGTGTTAGGGAAATCAGTGATTTTTATGGTTGACTTAAAACAAGAATGTTCCGATTGCAAGTATTCTAAGAGTACTTAGAATCCCAGCAAAAGATATATATGGAGTAATTTTTACTTTAAATGCTGAACGTTCCTCTGTTTTACTACTTTGGAAAAAAAAATATATATTTCACTATTAAGTCAAATGTATAAGTTGTTTCTGAGAACGGGGATGACGGTAAATATTTAAATGTAGCATTTTATTTCGTGTCAAGGAAAAACTCATTGTGGAATCTCAGTAGTATGAGATACATGGAGATATTTAAATCTAGTTGTATCCTCTAGCTACAGACCTTGTTAAATACACTTACCTACTTGATATTCATATTTACTTTATGACCTGAACTGGTGCAGGGGTAAGAGGGTAATCTCTGTATTTTTGTATCTGGCATAATGTTTTTATCTTCAATTTAGTTTAATTTTAAAACAATTGCATTATATCTGTAACTATTTTGAACTGCTTTTAATGTAATGCATTTTTCAGACAGTAATTGTAAAAGCATCCTCTCATTTTATTAATAATAACATTTTTAAAGTATGAAGGACTGGTACCTACACCTTAATGTCTGGAAAATACCTTTATTACAATTTTTTGATCTTACCTTTTTGTTTTACTAAGGTACTTGTGAATAGTAGATGGATGAAGATAGCTACTATGTAATTTTGTCTTTTAAAGTTTGGAGTTGTCCATCAATGAAGTAGAATACTTTTCTCATAGTTATGTTTCTGTTTCCTCCTTTGAACTCTTAGGCATTGACAAAAGATCCACAGGATTATCCTGACAAAAAAAGCTTGCCACATGTGCATGTTGCCATGTGGATAAACTCTCAAGGAGGCCGAAAGGTGAAGGCAGGTGACACAGTGTCATATATCATTTGTCAGGTAAAAATGTCTTTATTTATAGCTAACTACTAGGTATTGTTTTGAAAGATGGCAAAGAAAACTAACTCGACTCCTGGGAAAAATGTTTTGGCATTTCTTTGTAGCAAGATTATGTTATAGTTTAAAACGGTCAGTTTTCTGTACTAAATTTAGTTTTATAGAGCCAGAAAGGACCACTGCGAATCAGCTCAGCTCAACTGACTATTTCCACATAGTGGCTGATAAATTTCCCTGAATTAATTTCTGTTTGGAACTAGAACTTATTTTTAAGGAAAATATCCAGTCTTTGTTTTAAGGAGAAGAAAATTCTGGTGATGAAGAACCTGTCATTCTTGGAAAGCTGCTTGGTGGTGGTTAAATAGTGTCATTGTTATTTCCAGTGTCAACCTATGTCTTTTCAATTCACAGTCATTGGATCTGGCAGGACTTCTGTTGGATAGACTGGCAAATTTGAGAAACTTTCTGGTTTTGGGTGTTTGTTCTATAAATGAGCATCATTATCTCACAAATATATACTCCACTTCAGATGTGCTATTAAAAAGAAAAAAGTGTAGGTTGGATTAGATGGACCAAGGGATCTGTTATGCCAATGGACTTGGCAGTGTGACTTCTACAGTGGACCACTATTTCAGCTCCTTCATCATTAAAAACTGAAAGATACTGTTTTTTATTTAATTGAGAGTTCTTAGCTTGGCATGACAAAGCCGCCAAGACTTATGAGAGCTGGGCCATGGGTACGGCTGAGCAATGGCACAATACAAGAGAAGAATGTACTTGTTGAAAGAAGGGAGCTGAAGGAATTGCATTGTAATTATTTTTGCAAAGCAGCTGGATGAGCTGAATAGTCTAAATTAATTTTGTTCTGAATACTAAGTTGTCTGAAAGGAGTAGGAGGGACCAATGGCTTGCAGTCTGTCTTCATTAGTGATGAGTTTTCAGTCCATGGTTTGCTGACCCTATTGAAGCCAGTAGCTTGCCTTAACTGAAAAATTAAGGTGTCATACGTTAAGGCATTAGTTTTATCTTGCTGTAAAAAAAGGCAAAAAAGAGACTGTACTTAGCAAAAAATAAGCTGTGGTACTACCCCTGCTTTCCCTCCCCACCCCCGGAAGGTTTACTTCTGATACTGAATGCTTGCTAAATTACTGCTCTAAGTTTTTTTGACACACATTGAAAATAAAATTTCCTAGTGTAGTTGTGGACTGGGAATACTGTTCTACAGATTGCGTGAATTACATTTTCCAGAAGAGAACCATCTTCTTAGAGTTGATACTTAATTCCTCCATGAATACTATTTTCAATTTAATTATTGCCTTCCCAAACTGAATTATTTGCTCCTTATCTTCCTCTTTCAAGTTCAAGAAGAATGTGTTGTTTACTCTAACCTCTGAGTGGTGTTTCTGTCTTGGCTTGAGATGTCACCATGTGTTTCTTTCAGTATTTCCGAATATTTCAGAATTTGCTCTTTCAAATCGATACTATTGCCTCTGTCATTTATTCACATGCCAATGAACGATGGTTCATTCTCTGACCATTCATTCTATTTGTTTCTTTATAGAATCAAAGAATATAAATTTCCTAACAAAACAGATATAGTTTTGATATCCACGACTTAGAATTTGCTTGTTGTGCAAAATGATAATGCTAGTTCAGTACAAAGTGAATCCAAAATGCATGCCCTCTGCGTATTTTTAACTGGGCTGATGGTTACAATGTGTTTTCATTGTGCATTTCAGAATTGACAGATGGGACTGTTTACTCTGTCTACTCTTACTGATTTGCACGTGTAGGCTGCAATAATACAAGCTGGATTTACATTCTTGAACTTGCTAGTTGATGCCAGCATCAGCAATGCAATTTATTTTTTTTTTTACTACTGCTGGATTTGTATTGGATGCATAATAAATCAACCAAAAGAGAGTGACTGTGTAACATTTTTGTGTTAAAATACTGCATAATATTTGAAGCATAATCCTTTGTATAGACTGAATGTGGATTTTACCTTTTTCACACCTTGTTTTGTATGTGTCTCCTGCCTTAGGATGGGTCAGATCTCAGTGCCAGCCAGCGAGCATATGCTCCGGAACAGTTGCAAAAGCAAGATAATCTTACTATTGATACTCAGTACTACCTGTCACAGCAAATACATCCAGTAGTTGCTAGAATATGTGAGCCCATAGAGGGAATTGATTCTGTTCTTATTGCAACGTGGTTAGGTAAGTATTTTAAATTCAGTTTATTTAAAGAATTACAAGAGACAAAGTGAGAAGTTTTAATGTATGTTTCTTAACAGAAATGCTTCCCAAAAATCAGTCTTTTTACAATGAACAATAGCATGTGTTACACAGTCTATAGAAAGCAGCTACCATTTTTCAGAAGGTGCTCATTAACATGAACTTAATCTTATAATCCTTGTTCAGAGTTGCAAAAATTTACTGTTCATAAATGACAGCACTATTGCATGACTTTCAGATTTTCTTCAGTTACTAAATTTGTTCTGGAGTGTGCATTCAGAACTAGCATTTTTCCAGAGAGAAACCCTAGCATCTCTAGCATCTTCTGGGGAGAAAGCAGTCATCATTATAATGAAAGGATACAAAATTTCAGTAGGGTCTAATTGAAGAGTTTTGCTTGCTAGAACTGACCTAGTGAATAATAGAAACATAAAACCTTAGTAACAGTCTTTCCTGCTCCTTACGGAGAAATGAAGTGGCCAAAAAAAACCTAGTGCTATAAAAAATTTGACTAATGCTAGTGACCTACAGAATCACAGTTTTTATTCAAATGAGCAACAGGGAATTGTTCTTGTTAGCGTTTTTCCGCTTAAGAGGATGTCAAAAAAATTAGAATTAGAGATTTTTCTGCCCAAATCTATTTGTCTCTGTTTTCTCCATTCCCTGGTCTTCTTACCTAGAAAGAAGTATAGGTGTTGAAAAATTGTTGTTAACAGTTCTATCGGGTCTCTTTCCATGAAAATACAATGCTGTGTGTGTAATCCTTTTAGTGTTGTTTCCTCCCTGAAAGTGATTAACCAACAGACATGATTGCTCCCCTTGATAAACAGAAATTTTGTGATTTGTATCCCACATCTTGTTCATTATTTTAAAACTGTTACTCAAGGACACAGAAAAAGTTGTTAGTCTTGCTGGCTGCTGAGTTCTTGACAAGACTGTCCTCTCCCACAAGAAAACTTTTTTAGTGAGTTACACTGTGTCAGTTTAATAATCTCCTGTTTGATGCTATGCCCATGTCTACAGTAAGTTCAGACCTGCAGAAATGATTTTGTTCAGAATTTTGGAATGCTCAAAGGAAGAGTGTGTTTATGTAATGGTCAAGATCCAGGATTTGGTCGCTTATAACCAAGCGGCAGTGTGTTGCCTTCAGGACTGTTCACCTGGGATGCTGCATCTCTGTAGGGTACTTGCTAACTTCAGGTTCTGCTTGTGGTCAGCTTGCAGTTTGCGCTTAAAATGTGTGCCAGTAAGTTCCTGTCTTGTTGCTTCTTGAGGAGGGTGCTAGCCATGAAACATCTTCATCTCCCAAGACAGTCTGCGTAATGTGCAGCTTTTTCCACCTCCATTTCCAAGTTATCCCTTTAAAAAGAAAAGGAAGAAAAAAAAGACAGGAATTTTGCTTTTTCTAGGAGGCTGCAAGCATATTTCTTGGAGGCGTTTGATGTTGCAGTGTGTCCTCAACAGTTCTGGTGCTTTGAGGAGGTGTCAGCCCTGCTTCACACATGCAGGCTGACCACACAAATCATTCTGTTTATGTGGCAGGGCCTTGGTATACAACTTTCCCTTGATGTCAGAGTGGACTATGTGGTATGCCTGACTGAAAAGGTCAAGCACTCTTGGTTAGGTTGAAGCAGTTTAAAATAGGCGGTAAACTTGTACTTCACTTAGGTAAAAGACAGGAAAGATTTGAAGTTAATTGATTTTATTTGGCGAAGATTGTTAGTCTTGTAGAGTTAAGCTCAAATTCAGAGTTGTTCCTTATTCACAACAGGTCAGATTTTCAGAAAAGACTGGCTCCCTTCAGGCATCTAAATTAAGTGCCCAGATCTTCGGACCTGTGTGCCACTTGATAGCATCTACTGTTTGCAAATGCCTATGCTGCTTTTTGCGCTATAGTACGTTCAAGATGAAAATTTCTTTTATGGTCTATAATAGCATCATGCAGCTGAGAGTTTATTAATAGTCCACAATTGTCAGTCTGAAAACCTGTATGTATCTATTACAATCTTAGATCCGATATGTGTTCAGCTTGACCTTGCTGTGCTGTAAAAATGTTATCTCCTTCTCTGGCTTTGTTTTCTTCAGAATGCTTTAAATGAGCTTGGGGGTAAAGTCAGGTCTTTTTCAAAACTTCTGCTCTACTTACGTCTTTATATACAGCACTTAATCAGTTGTACATAAATTGTTGCAAGCTGAAGTTATCTTACAGCTTTTTTTTTTTTAACAGTACTGGAGGGATAGTCAAGTGGTTTTGTTTCAAAGAAATTGAGAATAGTTTACAAGATACAAAAGCGTACAAGATGCTTGAGCCCAGCTTGCTAAAACAAGCAAACATGAAACTGTTGACTGTTCTGTGTTGCTAAGTTGGGCTTTTTAGCTTAGTATTTTCGTCATGTTACACATCCAAATTCCTGTCGTTTTTCCCATCATATTGCAAAAGAGCATATTTTTCTGTTCTGAACAAGAAAGCTGGTGTTCTGGAGGATATCTAAGTGTCATATCTGTGGACCAAAACTTGGTTGCATTCTCATTGTGTGTGTCTTCCCCCACCTGATCTGATATATTGTGTTCCGTAGGGTATGTGTCTGTATAGGGAGAATGGCTGTAGAAAAAAAATCTCAGTTTCGTACTTAACAGAATGTGAATGTTTCATTGACATGTCACCACGATAGTCCGAGTACATAAAACTGAGCTCTGCTTAGGGAAGCTTGGCTCATATCAAAATGATGAAAAGTTCTTTGTTCTGTCTGTACTCAAAGGAAGTTATTTTAAGCTATTTTAGATGCTGAAGAACAAAAGCAAATAACCACACCTAAAAATTGCTGAGAACTCCTTAAATATCATATTTATTCACTATGGAATCAAGCTGAAAATTGCCTTTTGTTTTCAGACATTGTAGGAGATCTGCCTAGCCTTTGAGAGATGGAAAGTCATTGTTCCTAAAAACAAGAACCTCATGGGCTGCTCTCCTCTCTTTTTCTTGAAGTTCTTGAGGAAAAGCAGTGACAAGATGAGGATTCTTAGGGTTTCTGAAACCAAGTAAAGTGTGCAATCTGATCAGTAATATCATGCAATAAATCTGATCTTCTTGCATGCTTGGAGACCTTATTATTTCATCCTGAAGACACCTGTAGCTTTTAAAGTATGAAGTTTTTTTGTTGATACATAAATAATGCTCCTTGTCTGAAAGAAAAGTCACATCTTATTTCTGTGTTGTCAAAAGTATCTAAACATTATGGAAGCAGAGCCCCTTAACCGTGGGATTTTTGTAGCTGTTACTACATAATATCATTTTCTCTAAATTATGGAAGTTGCTGACTGCTGTCCTAGACTGTGTCATGGTCTTCTGAAAGAGATGTGTGCTGCCGCCTCACAGGTGTGCGTGCACATTGGCGCTCTGCAGATTGCTTGGCGTTTGGGCATTTCTTAGGAAGGCCATCTAATTTTAGGGAGCTGTTACAGGGTCCTGATAAGGCTTGTCATTAAGGGTACTTCTCAGTACCAGTTCCACCTTCCTGCATGTCTTCCTGTTAGCTGCTCCTTGTAAGGAAACCCACCACCACCTTAAAGATACTGTCTTTATTTTTTTTTTTCTCCTTCTTCTTCCTAGAGAGTCATTTAATAGGTGCCTTTAATGTAGTATGACAGAAACGAGGACAGGTGTGCCCTCCTTGTGGCATGCAGGAATTGCATCAGGTTCTCTCTGTTTCGTTGCTTTTCTCACTTTAGGGAGTGAAGCGAGAGGAGAATGATGGAAATTAAGATTTTTAAAGTAGCGGCAAGGCTTCCTGACAATACGGTAATAAACCCCAAAGTATATGAATTTTGCTGGGGGTTTTTTTGAGGCGCTCTGGACCTGGTTAGAAGCTGAGGCTTGCTGAGGTGCAGTGCGTGTCCTGACCGCGCAAGAGCCCGCTTTAAGGACCCCACGCAGAGGGCACGCTAGCTTTGCAGCGCAGGAGGATCTTTTTGAGGAAAAAAAATAATAAAAATTAATTAAATAAATAATAATAATAATTAAAAAAAGCAAAGCGCGCGTTTCCGAAGGGGGCAGAGACCTCGGCCGCCCCGGCTCAGTCAGATCCTCCGGCCCCGGCCCCGCCGCGCCGCCCTGACTGAAATGGGCGGCCGTGGCCTGCAGGTGGCAGCACGGGACGGCCGTTTCCCGGCCTCTCGCGGCAACCTGCCTCACGGGCAAAGGTGCAGGCGGGGGAACTTCCCCCCCGCCTCTTCCCGGCCAGCCTGCGGGCTGAAATAGGAAACGTGGCGGGGTGGGGGGGGGCGGAGAACCCTCGGGCTGCCTTCAGCCCTCCGCGGGGCAGGCGGCCGCCGTCCCGCCCGAGGCCTCCCGGGGCCTTAGGGCCTCCCCGTGCTCCCCGCGCTCCCCTTCCCTGGGGGGCCGGCGGGCAGCGGCGAGCAGAAACCTTACTTTTCAAATAGGGCCATCAGTAAAATTTATTTGACTCTTTATTTTTTTTTTTTCTTTTTGTTTCGGCTTCTTGAGTGACCTCTTTTGCTTGCTGGTTAGTAAATGTTATAATGATTCTATTAATTAATTCAAAAGCAAGCACTGGAACTTACTTTTATTACTTTTGTCATGCTGGGTTCGTCAGTGTGTTTTTAATGTTACATTTCTTCGTCATGCATGCAACCTTGCAGTTTTGGTGAGGCTGGAAAGCTTACCGGTGGTGCAGGTAATTTAATGATAGCCCTGAAGATTTTCATGTCAGATTAAGTCAAAGTGCCTTTGACTTTCCATGATGTTGTGAAAAAAAAAAAGAATAGTTCAAAGAAGTTCACTGATTAGTCTCATCCTATTTGTTTAAAAATTATCAAACACAGATATTTTTTGGTTTTCCTCCACCCATCGGATAGTCCCTGTTTTGTTTACCAAGTAGAGTAATATGACCAGTGTGACCTGGTCCGAGAGGATACCAGTTAGTGTGCTGAAATGGATTAATTGAACCAACTAACTATTCCTGAAAGGAGATAATAGATAAAATAGGTCCCAATTCCACAAGATAATTAAGGTAGGCATGTTCTTTAAAAGCCTGATTTGTATTCTCTTTGATTTCACTGGGGCTGTTTGCACACCAAAAGTTAGATGTACACTTGAATCATCACAGTGTTTTTCCTGTTGTTTTCTCTAGCCAAAACAGCTAAGAAAGTTCACAGATAGGTGTGATTTAAATTCTTCTAATGAATTTTTTTTTTATGTTAAATTATTACCAAATGGCTAGATGCTTATTTGCTGTCACTGGTTTTGACTGAATATTGGAAAACTACAGTTGTCTGAAGACCAGAATTTATCTCTTTTTGTCTTTCATTTAATGAACTACTTTGGTCTGTATTTGCCCTTTGGGAAACAACCAAAGACAGATTTCTAGCTGAACTTTAATAGCCTCTGTATCAGAAAGTTGCAATGATGTTTTTTCATTCCACTTCTGAACTCAAACAAAAATTCCCAGTTTACTCAGAGTTCACCATTACTATCTTAGGTTCAACCTACTGCATACTTAGTTGATTTTTTGCAAAACCTTAATACTAAACTCAAGTTCCCTTTCGAAACCTTTTATCTACTACCTGTGTTGCAGAATGTACTCTTTGTTTTCTAAAACAGCAAATATATTATCAAACCTTCTTTTTTTTAAAAAAAAAAAGAAAACAAAGCCCCACAGTCTTTTTTGGGGGGGTACCATATGTATTAGAGTGTAAAATAAGCTATTAGCAATGTTTTTGCTTCTTTTGCTTTTCCTTTTAATGAATAGAAGAGAACTGTATTAAAAGTTTAAAAGCCTTTTTGGAAGTTAATTGTTACCCTTACGCACTGACATTTTTTTCTTTTGGTAAAATTAAAATTGGGAAGATTGATTAAATTGTAGTGAAACCCCTATTCTATCAAGAACAAAATAAACTTATTTGTAAAGGAATTTTTCCTTGTCCTTGAATTTGTTTTATGATTGCAAAATAGAAATTCAGAAAAGCAATAGGAAAGTCACACATATCAGATCTTTTATGTAAAGACAATCTATATCTGCCTGTATAACACAAATGTTCTGTATGTGCAATAATATTTGTCAAGTTTAGCTGAATAGTGTTCCCAAACATTGTCTTCAAGTCTTCCAGTACTGGGAGTAAGATTAAGAACTGTAAAATCTAGCTTTACTTTCTATTTGTAATCTTTCTTGGTCTTTCTACAGTAATTGTTACATTTGTTATTGAAATTTACATGAGATATGGGTTAATACATGGTAATCTGTTACTTGGCTTAATCAGTCTCAGTTAAAAATATTTTTTAAAGTACCTCTCTCTGATCTTTTCTTCGTAATAATGAAGTAAGCCATAGTTTTCTGAACATTTTCTTCTACATGTTCATTCAATTAATTATTTTTTTTCTAGCATGTGCTGCTTGCTAGAGTTAAGATAAAAAAACCTGTAAATGGGATACATGGACTTTTAAAAGGTTGCACATAACAAAGGATGACAAAACCCATGGATTTTTATTAAGTTTACTTTGGCAGTCTTATTGCTAGGGCAGTGAACTTCGTGCTTGCTTGCTTATTTGCTTATTTGTGGTTGATTCAGTATTTTTAGGATCTCTTTTGTGTATTTATTTGTTTAAAATCTTGAGTTCTGGCAATCAAAAATAAAGCATTTTGTCTCCAGCACTGTCGTTTTAAATGCTGCTGCTGAATTTTAACCACTGCATTAGATTGAAACCTACATGCTGTTAACCACTGAGCCAAAATGAAATCGACCACTGCATTGAAATCAGAGTTGGCAGTTGTATACGGACTTGAAGGAGTTGGTAATAGCAGTGCACCCGCGTTTCTTTAATGGGGTTTTTATTCTCTGTTTTCCGTTTTAATGGTGCCATTTTGATTTAAAGACTGTTTCTTAATAACGATGCACATTTTTATTGAAATATTTTCAATGTGACTTAAGAAGAAAATAACAATAAACCCATCCGTTAGGAGTGGTTTCCTCAGAAACAAAATGTTCTGTCGCATACTCCCATGATAATGCAGTGTGCTTGTTTTATTTATAAAGCAATCTTGCGTAAGAAGATAAGTAAGAAGATTTCTTCATGTTTCGTGAACCTTTCTTCATGGTTAAAAATTGTAAAATGTATTTATGTTTTATAGAGGAGGTTTTGCTAAGGAGAGATTTTCAGCTTCTGAATTTACATTTTGTAACTTTCTTTTGAATCTGCTTCACCAAGCATATGAAAAATGAGCCTACTTGTATAGTTGACCTCTTAGTCTTTTGAAATTTTTGTTTCTTATTAATAGGACTGGATCCCTCCCAATTCAGAGTCCATCACCATTACCATAAAGATGAGGAGAATGATGCCCTGGTTGGTGGCCCAGCTCAGCTCACTGATGAGGAGAAATATAGAGACTGTGAAAGATTCAAGTTTTGCTGCCTCAAATGTGGAACAGAAAATATTTATGACAATGTCTTTGATGGTTCGGTTAGTTTTTTTTCTGTTTCATTTCTGTTCATCGGTGAGGGAGAAGAATACTTGTAGAGAGAACAGCTTTTCAGATAGGATTTGTATGATGTAGGAGAAGATACCATATTGTTTGAGTCCTGCTATTTATAGCTTTGGAACAGAAATTTGCTGATAGGATAGTGCTGAAATATTTTCCCCATTTTTGCATTTCAGCTGTGTCGTCTAGCAGAACATGTGAGATTATCTGGCTTCATTAATCTGTTTGCCCACAGTTGTGAACGATTGTTGCTGAGACTTTTTAAGGAATCCTTATCTTAACACCTTAGTAACTTCCAGTTCTCTATTTAATGAAACTTTCGTATAGCAATGGCAATTCCTTATCCTAAATCATATTAATTGGAACAAAGTGTTTTTGAAACTTGTGTTTATCTTGCTACATCCCACCTCCCTTCCTGACAGTAAGGTTTTTCTGTGTTATCTTTCCTTCTGTCTTTGTGTATCAAACATAAAAAGTCATAGGGATACATTCTTGTTGAGAAGTTCTGCCAAAAAATGTATCTCTGACCTTGGATCACAACTTGAAATAGGGCCAAGTATTTAACTCCACAGCAATGTTATGTATGTATTAGTCATTGGCAAATTAGCGAGCTTCAGAGTAGTGAAAACCTTGAAACTGAAAGCAAATAAATCTTTTATCTAAATTAAAAGTAATTATTTTAAGTTAATTTGGACAAACAGCAGATGTTTTGCATTTTTTTGAATCAAAATAAAGCACTTTGGACTCAAGTAAGAGGAAAAGACACACAAATCGAGTGATACTTTGTGAATCCTTGACTTTTGTTCATTACAGCTGTAAATAAGATAGTTAATTGCATGTAGGCTTGACAACTTGCAGATGGGCTAACTGGAGAGAAGTGGATACTAAACTCCTTAAAAAAACAACAACAACAACAAAAAAAAAAACCCAAAACCCACCAAACAACAAAAGAAACCCCTAAACCAAACCAAAAAAAAAACCCTCTCTTCCACCTGGAATTATTTAGTGTTGTGGTTGGCAGTTTAGCCAAGATGGCTCACAAAAGCAAAGCTCACCTTGAAAGAAAGTTTTCCTCAAGTTGTGCAACTGTCCAACCTACAAGCTTGGTCTTACTTTAGTGAGAATTCTACTAACTTAATTTCAGCTGTTCACGCATCACTTCAGTTTCTGAAATTTTAATGTCAGATGTTCAGAAGGTTTTGAAAGTAAGGGGAACAAGATGGTGTAAAACTGTAAGAGCAATTCTCTGCACTTGGAGAAAATAAAAGACGATCATGTCATTCTTGTTTAACATAAGGTTTGTCTGTACAGCCCTGTTGGTAATTTCATAATTGGTATCTTTAAGGTTGATTTCAGTATTTTAATCAGTGGGCTTGGGCAGAACTTTGATGTCCCTGATAAAACAACAAACCTGCGTTGTTTCAGGGGAGACAGGAGATTGTGATTTGTCCATAGATTAATTTTTTACTCAACATCATCTTTTTGAATTATTAACTTTGTAGCAGGTGAAGCAGCGTGTTCTCCAAAAGACTCTTCATTAAGAATAGAATGGGAAAACTGTAGGTCAGAGAAGTCTTTATGTGGGTTTGGCCATCTGTGATGGGAAGAAAGAAGGCCTAGATACTAGAGGCCCTTTAAGACTTATTATTTTAAAAAAATACATATTATGTCTAAACTTTTCTGATAGCTTCTGCTACCATCACCTGTTGTAATAATGCATGCTATTTTTACACTTCTGTTTTCAGGGGCGATTTATTGAACCTAGCTTGCAAAGGTGCAGTAAGACTGAATGTGATGAGCTTCCTTTCAACTGTGTGGTTCAAATGAACAACAAATTACTCTTGGATATTAGACGCTACCTCAGAAAATACTATAATGTAAGTATTCAGAAAATATTTTGCCATATGAAATGAGTTTTCTAAGTGGTGCTGAGTTTTTAGTGAATGTCATGTTACCTTCTTTTGTATAGTCCAAGGTAATGCAACATAAAAACCCAACCTCATGAAAATAAAACAATCAATTAATGATTTCAAATACTAATTTAGAATGTTTGTTTTCTCAGTTCAGTCTCAAGTCAAGATAGTCAGATGTACTAAAATTTTTGTAACTGTGTGTCAGCATTATTACAGATGTCGTAGCTCTCTGTTTTCCAAATTTTTAGATGAAAAAGTGCAGAGTTAATTATCTTAATGCTTTTGAGAAAATCTATGAAGCCTGTCAAGTATGCAGATATCAATTTCGCATGTAACTGAAATCAGATTCTCTTTCTCCAACTCAAGTTGATGTGTATCGTGTTACATTGTGAAAAGGAAAACTAAATGTAGCTCTGTAAAAATATTTGAAGGACAATAGGAAGGGAAATACTATGAATCTTTCTTCATAATGATTGGGAGGGGAAAAAAAGAGGAGAAAGATGGGTAGTTAATTAATTTGATATAATTATCTTTTTTGGGGGACAGTGCAAGAAATCCGAAGTGCCCACAGTAGTCATTGGCTTTGTGTGGCATTGAGGAAAAAAAAAGTGTGTAATATTTGAAATTCCCATCTTCGCACTGTCCAAAATGGTGACTGGTTAGGAAAAAAAACACCATGATTTTTAAATTATATCACTGTGTTTTTCATCTCTAATATGCTGGAAGCATCATATTTTGTGAATTGGCAGCTAGCCATATTGGTCAAATTTTCATAGATTTTCTCATCCTATTGCCTGCTTCTTTTTTTTGGTTATCCAACATTGCCTGTTCCACAGCTTCAGGACAGACATCAATTTTGAAAGCACTCATAACCACTGGGTGCTCATAACCTTTGATTATACTCAAAACCATAAGTTCTTTTTGAAAATTTGGCCTGTAAACAAATGGCTTACCTAATTTGTGGGGTGTTTTCTTAATAGTTTTGCAGACAGCAGCTACAATGCTAAGAATTATCATTATAGTTTAATACTAAATGTGGATTTTGTGTCATCTTCTATGTTAGTTCTTATTGCAATTGTAGGTAAGTGTTTCCTAACGTCTTTTCTGGAAATGTAATAATTTATGAATGTATAAATACTTCTTTTGAAGGTCTTTGCATCAAAAGGAGCACAAAACTTTCTTAGAGTATTTAAATTCAGGCCGTATTTCACAAAGTACGGATAGATTGTTCCTTTCCATTGAAGTTAAAGGTAGATGACTCAGACAGGTGAAGCTACCAGAATGCAAGATCTTGTGTTACTTTATTGCAAAGTCCAACTGGCTGCAAAATTATCATTCAATTGATATTATTATACATATTATATTAAATTATACAATGTGTTATTAAATAATATGTCAAAGTAATATGTTTACACAAACTGCTTTTGTATAAAAGTTGCTTCTGATTAACTTTTTTAGATTTTATATGTGTACGTTATGATAATACACAATGCCACATGCTAAGTAATTTCTGGTTTATAAAGTGCTAGAAAATGTGTGCATAAGATGTGCAATAGTAAACTTGATGAATGCAGGAAGGTACATTTAAGGGCAGGAAAAATTCTTATTACTGATAAGAACAAAAAGTGGTGTAATATTTTACTCTGTTCTCTTTTTTTTTTTTTTAAAAAAAAGACCAAGCTGTGAACCAAACTGTGAAATGTTGAAAGGTTTAGATATTGAACACTGCAATTTGCTTACATTGTATTAAAATCTATTAAGTATCTTACTACATGATATATAGGATAATGAAGTGTCCTTCAAAGGGAATTTATTTGTCCTTGTAAGTAAAAGCTTTATAAACTCAGTTATATTTTTAGTCCTAAGAATCTACTTTTAACCTAGTTAGCTATAATAATAAGGTTTAGAACTACTTTTTGACTGTGGGATACATTCAGACTCTATTTTATTGTAAAAAAATAATTTCCAAATTGCACAATAATTTTCATTTTGAAAATTAAACTTTCATGGAGTTGGGCAAGTAAATTTTTTGTCCTGTTATCTCTTAGAAAATCAGATGCTATGAGTTTTAGTTTATTCCTTTCATCAAGTACTTGTAGTGACTGTACAACAGCTGGAGTTGAAATTCATCAAATGGGTGTTTGCACTAACGTATATAATCCTATAAACTATAAAGACATACCCAGAAGTAGTATGGCAAAGAACTGTCTGACCAAAACATTTGATGAAACTTCGAGATGCTTAGTTAACAATCTTCTGTTGTAGTGGTTGCATGTGAAAGGCACAGAAATATCAGTTTAAAATAGACAAATATATTGTTTATCTTTGTCACTCCGTTAATTATTTTTTTTTAGATATTACTGTTGTTTGTTTGTTGGTCAAATGGCACATAATACAAAAACATAAAATGCAAAAATGAATTTTTTAAACTTTAAAATAATTAGCTACCCTTTATGAAGACAGCCCTATCAAGAGCCTTTCGGCCTGATCCACCACTCACTGAAATGAATAAGCTTACTTTTTTTCAGTGAGCTTTGAATCATATTTTTTAAGTGTTTAAGATCACTGCATGTAGTTTTCATTAGTCTGTTGAAATGCTTTTATATGTGGCTGTGTAAATTTAGGGGGTGGAGGGGAGTGCCATAAAATCTAAAAGTGGAAAATCGTCTTGCCCTTTTTGGCACATGCAACTGATAAATAAATAAATACAACGGTGATATACTTTCCTTTGAAAAGATGCAAATGTAAGTGCGTAAATAGACTTTTGTAAGCCTCCTACAGTCCTATTGTTTTTGTAAATTACTTGCCTTTATATAAAATTTTCTGTTTCCGCAATCAATTTTTTCCATTAAACATTGAAATGTTTGATATCTATCTTCCAAAATATATCTACCATTGCTCCAGTATTTATGGATTTCTTAATGGTATTAACAATATCAATTTTGATAATCTTACTCCTAACTGTAAATATATCTAAAAAATGACATGCAAAGATTTTCTTTCTTTACAGAAATGCATTATTCTATGAGAGATTGATCCTGTTGTGTGCTTGCTTTTTTTTTTTTTTTTAATTCTGCTTCAGAAGAGCAAAGAGATGAAAAGAGAGAGAAACGCTAGCTAATCTAAATTGGGAAATGAAGAGGGCTTTTTTAAGCATGAAAATTTCATCATCTTGTCAGCTGGCAGAATGCCTGCTGTGTGGATTCACAAAGGCTAAGAATTACACTTTCATGAAATTTTCCTCACTAACTGCCCTGGTTAATTTGAAAGATAACCCACTGTTCTAATTCATTCCTCAATTGGGCGGTGCAGGTTTTATCTTTGATCTGACAAAGCATTTGTGTTAATCGTTTTGGCCCTCTACTAGACACTCTTGGGATTGTGCTTTTACAATAAATGTGTCTGTGATAGCTCTTTAGTCTATTATACTTACAATAGATCCATAGAACTGGTAATTAATTCTGTACTGCTTTGGAAATGGGGAAGAATAGGTGTAGCTCTGTCAAGTGCTGCTGGGAAGTTTGTTTAGCTAGTTCATTTTTGAAGTGTTACCCTCAGCCATCAATGAAACATCCATGCTAGGGAATGGGTGAAAGCTGAAATATGCAAGCATAAATGGAAAAACTGACCAAGTTTTGTGCATAAGGAGGGTGTCATTTCGTTTGTAGTAAGTGGATCTAATTATTATGATGGAAACTATTTTGTGTTTCCCACTAGAATATTCAAATGCTCGTTTTTGAGCACTTGGTAAATAAATGCCAACTCTGAGATGCCCTTTTAAAAAGCCCTGTAAAAATCAATATTCACATCCGTAAAATGAATCCCATATTTTACTCAGCTATTGAGGTGTTAGTTTTGCCAACTAAAAAGAACTGAACAAAAACCCCCAACATATTGTATATGCCATTTGAGCAATAGCAGAATTTATACTGAACTGTTTGGACTGGGAAGCTGTTGTCCCTGAAGCAGCAGGTTTTTAATCTTTTTTTAAAATATACACATGTGGTATTACTAGTATCTTTATAGGCTAAAACTTGGTTTTATATAGATGCTCTTTATATGCTGTCTAGTTAGGAGTGTATTGTATCTTTACATCTCTTTATGTTTTTCAAAATGCATAAAATGGTGCAAACTTTAAAAGGGTTTTAAAAAATACTGAAAAAAATCTTGGTCCAACCTGTATTGCACTGGTTTTGTTTTACAGTTGTTTTTTTTTCTACTGGACCACTGTAACCCACAGGCAGAAGTGAGTTTGAAGGCTATTGAACACTGCTAAATAACTTTATACTGTTCAGCTGTGAAAATTCAGTGTTCAATAGCCCTCAAAATTTCTCATTTCTTACCTGTGGTGGGGTGGTCTACTGCTTGCACATTAGGTCGCAGTATAAAAACATGTTGGTACACTTTTCAAGACCTTTGCATCATTATTTTTTATATATATATTGCTGTTCTGACTATTGTGTGTATGTTCTTGGGTTTTGCATTAGTATTTTGGGCACTTAAAAAGGTAAAAGATTTATAAACAAGATAATATTAGAAGAGGCAATAGCATTCACACAGGTTTTGGGATTGCATGGCATATTCGCTTAAGATAACAAAGATGACAGGGCTTGTTGGGAACCTGGAATCTCCCACACTTCAATCAAGTATAATGCCAACGTCCCACAGGTGTACACCACATGAACAGGTGAAAATATGATTGTAGATGATGGTGATGACTTTGGTAATCATGTTCTTGCAACAGTCATGGATTGAAAGCTTTTTTGTTTGGTGGGTGGGTAGGGGTAAGAAGTTTCTTTGGTGTGAGGGAAAGGTGCTTACCAGTGGCAATAGTACAATATTTTATTTATCATTGTGCTAGGAGTACTGTAAGTATATGGGCATGTGATGAAGAGTAGGAAGGGCCAGAAAATAGAAGGCGTTCTGACACCAGCTGACGTGGTAGGCACAATCAGATGGCTAGACTCTGCCATCAAATTAACTCCAGCGATTATTTTGAGACCTTCCTGTTTGTATGGAAATGGGTTTCTGAGTCTTTTCCAAGTTTGAGCTTGTATCGCTGTCGTTTTGGTTTATACATACAGAAACAGAGACGTTTATTTTTAGTACTGAAAGCTTCCAAGTCAAGGCAGAATGGAAAGCAATTGGAGTGAAAGATAAAAGATTAATGTGATTCCATTCACAGTTTACTGGGGACCTGAGAGAGGGAAAGGAGGCTGCCACCAGATTATCAAGAGTTTTCTCCTCCCCTCCACAGTAGCATTTTCTGATTCTTTCCTTGATTGATGTTGACGAATGGGTTGTATTTAGAATCACGTTTTGGTTAACTTGGAGGAAATTAGAAATATCTTGAGTATTGAACAAAGCAGTCAGTATTCTATGATATGAAGGCATTATACGTCTCTTTCTGATATAATTTATGTTTATTGAATAATAAAAGGTAACCCTTGGTCACCATGTGTAGTGCATTTTGGGGATGAGTAAGCAGTTATTTGTCACAGCACTCGTAGCATCTATTAACTGGAATTGATTCACTATTACTGCAACTTCTCCATGGTCTGCCCTGTAAAGGAATTGTTTGTTTTAGACTTAGAGCATCAATATGATTTTTAGTGAAGTGTTTCAAAGTAATGATCAATATGTCTTTACAAAGGGTTTAACTCTCCTCATTGGATTTTACTAGCCCTGACGGACATGCATCTATCTCAGTGATGGTTGAGTGATGCTGTGTGACTCTCTGCGCTCCAAATTTTAGCCGCTGAGAATGAGTGAACATAAGCAAAGGAACAGGATCTGTTCATTGTTGATTATTCCCAGTTCTTAGTCCACAGTCTGGTGCCTTGCCAGAGAAGACTTAATGACACCAGATATCTCTCTCAGCTCTTTGTATAAAAGGCTCCCCAGGCTGGCCACTGCATGGAACAGGTTCTAAGAAATGGGGGTTGCTTCAATAGAGTAAACCTAACTTTGTAATTTCCTCTATAGGCAGAATACAGGAATGTAAAGGCTTATTATCACAATAACTCATCTTCTTAGGCTTATAAATGGCAGTATTGTGAAGATCATGTTACAGGAAGTGTGCCCAGAGGTAAATGTGGTCATGGTTATGATTGCCACCAAGTGTGTAATGTTTACCTAGGTGATTGAATCACTCATCTAATAACAAGATGTTACTGTCTTCAGAGGATTACAGAAAGCACTGTCTTTGAAGGTACTCTGTTGGAACTTATCTGTTGCCCCAGTCAAAGCAATGATGAATTTTGGCAACACTTGGGGAGTATGTGTATACAATCTGGCTTTAAACTGACCATGAAGTATGTAGCTTTGGTGTACCAGTAGCAGTATTTGTTATGAGATTCTGTGGCCAAGAATTTAAAAACTTGGGCAAATCTGTGCAGCCTATGGAGAGGTCTGCCACAACTGCGTTACTAATAGTGCCTGTGCAAGCTACTTTGAGAGAGAGTGAGCAAATGTGCCCTCCTTTGGATACCTTGGATTGACAGAAGTGCTATGGATGCTATATAACTTTGTAGGATTTGCTTCTTCTGAGATCATTTTAATTTAACAAATCATAAATCACAAGAGTATTTATAACAAATCACTGGTCTTGAAAGGATCAGTGTTCATCTTTCTTCTTTTTACAGTAGTTTTAGAGACCCATTTTAAATCTGTTTAGGTTTTCGTAATGTTCAATTTAAATTTTTTGATGGAAAAGGATCCCACTAGTCTCTGCTTCTTGTAATGTCTCTTATTAGAAGTCCAAGTAAACTAATTAAGACTTAAAGTAGCTTTTAAAACCACCAGTTCTCATGGAATTTTGATACAGTAAATGCCTTGTACTACAATAACTTGGAACAACAAGTTACAGAAATATCAAACCAGGTTAAGTCTGTATTAATCTACAGAAACTTCTAATAGAAACCACATTATAACCAGCTTGCTAGGAGGTGACACAAGTCAACAAGGTCTGTTGGCCTTGAATACTTGATGATGGTTGAAGTACACATAACTAGCAATGCTTACAGTGCTCGAGCACCTTGCATCCCTCAGGAGAACCAAAGTTAAAATCTGAAGCTGAAGAGACCATGTTTTCACTGGACACGGTTCTTTTCACAAGGATAAGTTTGTTTGACATTCATGACCTAAAAATGGTTATCAGAAATGTTTTCTTATAAGTCACTAATAATACAAAAATCCATGGTCCAATGCTGATTTTAGAAAGTGAAAATTACTTGCTTTAAGCCTTGTTTTAAAAAACTAAAGTGAGTCCATCTGTGGTAATTCAGAGTTGAGTGGGCATATAAAAGAACAAAATATGGAATGTTTTATCATAATTGTAGGAAATCTAAGTTACCTATCCTAAAGTTTCATAGTCTTTATTATGAACCTGCCTTCAGCTTTGAAAGAAAGCTTAAAATAATTTTATAGTATTTGGGAAACTAAAATATTTTTGATGCAGTTACCTTCTTTTGTAAACATCTTTGTTTGATACTGTCTTTCATAGTCCACATTCCTGAAGATTATTGAATAAGAAAATCTTGCTGGTTGGGAGGTGACAAAGGGCAAACATGAAAAACTTCATCTATGTTTTCCTCAGCATGCTTTTCCTTGACATAGTGGGAATGGGCCTTGCAGGTGTTTATTTTTTTCCTACCCTTAGATGTTAAAAGAATTATTTTCATTTTCTGGTTTAAAGCAGTTAAAATTGTAAAAAAAAAATATTTCCAGTAATGTTTAGTCACTACTCTATTTCTTGGTAAAATTCTCTTAGAAAAATTAAATAAGGTGTTCCTCAACAGAATTGATTCCAGTATTCAAAATCTCATCATATAGAAGCTTTTTAGTTAGAAGGTTATTTCAAAAACTTATATTCAACTTCATTTAAACAGCCGTTTAGTTTTTAAGTTATTTAGTATTTGGTACAGCAAGAGAAATTGGATGAATGCATAAGCATTAAAGGATCGAACAGATCAAATGGGCAGTTCAGACCTTTCAGCTTGGTTCCTGGAAGTAAGTCATATCTGTGAAAAAACCTTGGAGCGATGAGTCTGGGAAGCACTATTTAGCTAAACTCCTCTGCCTTTGTGTCTTCGTTCATGTGCTTAGGGATGGGGAAGGCAACCCCCTAGCTGAATGAGACTTCTAGACAGTTATTAGTTTTTCATTTACAGTGGCCAAGAGAAGTTTAAGCAGTACCAGAGATAACACAACTACTTGTCTATAAGATTTCCTGTATCCTAGGAAACACCAGGGTCAATTTTAACAGCCTGTGCTGTGTTGGAGTTGACAGTGGTTGCTCCTCTTGACTCATGAAACTCTACTTCTACAGGTTTGTTTAAGAGAAACAGTTTTAAGAACCAATGAAGTTTTGGATCATCTGAGATTAAAAAGAGATACTACTTCATTTTAGGATGTTCCCATCTGCAGGAAGAAATGGCATTACGTTAGATATGGCTTCATAAAAGGGTTTTGCATTTGCTTCACTGTCTCTTTTTCAGAAGTCAAGGTCTTGTAAGTGCTACACAGTCTCTGTTTTCTACGGAATGCCAGTATTTCCTTCAGTGGATATATGCAAGTGGATTTATTTTTTTTTTTAATCCCCAGGCATTAAGAAAATAACTGCTTTGTATGCCTACTTTGGTAGCTAGTATGATTTGAGTGCAGAACCTTATTCCAATATGTAGTCAGATAGTAAAGCTGTGCTCCAAAACAGGTGTTGGCCCATATGTACCATCCTATGTGTAGGTCTCTGTAAAGAGTCCTTGAAGCTTATCAGTCAGGCTAGCTAGATTTGTCCTCAGATTATATTTCATTGTATGGCATCTACTGATGGACTTTACTCCTACTTTTTACTGAACATTAGTTGTTCAGTTACTCTTATTCATAGGAACATGTTTTTTTTGTACTGTCCTTTTTTTGCAAATTGAGCCTGGTGAATTGGCAACTCTGCCTGTGCTTTAGTCCCATGTCATGGCACGCTGTTTTAAAAGCCCTTTTATTGCTAAAGATGAACCTACCCTCCCTATTTCCATGCCATTGGTTATTGTCACCAGTCTGCCCACAGCTGCAGCATCCTATAGCAGGGGGAAAAAAAGATGCTGCGTAGTCCTGCTTAAATTGTTAGAGCGGCTAAATGATAGTCTTGTTCATGTTCTTTCATCTGAAGAGTTTCAGCTATCCAAGTATCTTCAGCCTGGTAGATTGTGTTAGGCTTTGAATCCACAAATGTATGAGAGAGAAAAATTTCTGAGATTTTCCAAAGGTATACCAGGTTTCTACATGAAAATTAAGGCTCTGCAGTAGATGTTTTCCTTTTCTCCTGAATAAAAATCTGTATCTTTGTAAGTGGCATCTGCAAGAGGCACATGAAAAATCCATGACTATCAGTAAAGATGTCCAGATAGAAATGCTTATGCAGTGACTGAACTTGTTCCATCTAAAAATAAAAATATCAGTGTCAGAATTGTAGCAGATACTCTGAATGTCTTGCATCTTTATCTTCAACCTCCTATGGAACAGTATAAGCAAAATGTTCATGTTTGAAGATTGGTTTGTTTTTTGTACTGGCCAGAAAGCAATACTTCTTTTTGTCTTGTCTTTTTCCTTTCTGTATTGTGGCTACAGTTCAAATGTGGAAAACAAGAAAGCATGAACTCCCAAATGAATTTCTTTAATTAATACACCCACTCAAAACCAACATCATCCCAGAGATTTATTTAACTGGCATTTTGATTGTGTTCTTTATTCCTTTATCACTTGTCACACCCTGTCTTTGAAGATTACAGGCATGCACATGTTGGAGAGCACTTTTGTAATAATATGCTTTCCTTTCCTAATGAGTATATGGTCAACATAGCAATATTCTTCCTTTTACCCTCATTTGATGGAAGTTTCTGTATTAATGCCTTCAGTTTGGATTACGTATATTTTTTAATGTCTTTTTAAAGATGTTTGCATTAGCAGCACTTAATTTCTGCACTCTGCCATGAATGTGAAGTATTTAGCATTGTGCATATTTTACAGTTGGTATGTCTTAATTATTGTTTAAATTTTTAGAAGTTACTAGATTTGGAAGAATTATCTGAAAGGACAAAATAGGAGGTGGAGTCAAGTGGAAGTGTATCCTCATCAACTCTGCAGTCAGCCCCCATTCCTTTGAGTGCAAGGCAACCCAGCTGTGAGGATTGCTGGCCACACTCTCATCAGAGAGAGGAAAGGCGGGGGGGAAGGGAGAGAGAGAGAAAATTAGCAAGACAAAATTCCTCTCTATCAATCCTGTCTTTACACAAATTCAGACTTCTGAGTTCCCATACGTGAGAGTGTAACTTAATTTCCAAATTACATGATGAAAGCACATCTGTCCCAAAATTAATACCTCTTGAGAATATCATAATTGTATATACTGAAAATAATTAGTATCTGTAATTTGCAAGTCATAAATGTCTAATTTTTAGCGAAGTTGTTTGTTTCCATTTAAGATAAATTCTCAATTTAATATCCAAAGCAACATTCGACTATACTACAAAGGGGCCAGAATTGTTTAAAAACAGAGAACCCCCTCACCCCCCAAAATACAAAGACACAAAATGGCATATGCTGAATTGTGTTGTAGAACATAACATTAGATTTCTGCAAAAACTTCGTAGTTGCTGTAATATTTTTTGTTGGATAATGCATATTTTTTCTCATACTGAGGCTATTCATGCTGGATGATCTTGCAGTAGAACTATCAGATACCAAGCTACCCATTGACCACCTATCAAATGCAAAGATTGAATGTAGAATTTGAATTTAGTAGAATTTCTCTTTTTATGTATATGTGCATGTGTGTGTATATATATATGTGTGTATGAATAATGATATTAAGGTTAATACAGCTGTTCAGAAATATTAGCTTGTCTTCCAGTAGTTTTTTTCACACTATTCTTTAATATTTGCATGTGGTTCTTCTGCTTGTTTGAAGGCAGCAATTAATCAAATTTCCCCTCCCTCCTACTGCTTTCTACCTCTCTTTTTCTTTCTGTGATAAGGGATCAGCATTTATACTGTCTTGTTCATTTAATGGGGCATCTTTTGGGGATCACCTTGTTAGGTTTTTGTTATTTTTTTTTTTAACCCAATCAATGAAGTAGCAATAATGGAGTAAACTGAATTGTGATATGGTCCTTGAGAGAGTTTCATGGCTGATTAAACATAGGGTAGTTTTAGGATAAAACACCACTGCTCCCTCCCCAGCCCCTTAAATGAAAGAACTGAAATGCCTTGTAGGAAATTCATAATTAAAATTCTGTATGATCTCACTTGTCTTTGGAGACTTCCCAACAAGAGTGAGTCAGGACCTAGAATTAACAAGATAAGCCTATATTATCTGCCAAGAAATGGACAGGGATTACTCCAAAGTTTTATTTTCAATGTTTTCTGCTGAGTCCATTTGTGAAGGGCTTCATGAGGCTAGTGGCAAGATGCCACTCAGTAATCAGGTGTTACTGAGTAGCAAATACCTATTTGAGGAGCATCTGAGATTGTAGTGAAAATAAGGAGAATGATCTAGGAGCAATTACAAGCTTTCATAATGAGAAGTACATTTAGTTTAAATTAAACTGGTGCCTTTCTAGGCACAGATCTATGCATGAGAAGCCAGCATTGTAGCAAGGCTTAGTTTCTCATATTGATGGACTTGGTTTGATTACAGGCCAGTTCTTTTTTTCCAGATAAAAGGCATCTAGACAGATCTTTTTCCCTACCCTTCTCTCCACTCTCATCTTAATTGCAGGTAACTCCTTAGCTACAAATTATTCCACATTCTCTTTATCCTCTAGTGGTGAGACTAAACTGTCTGGAATGGATCAAACATGATACAGCACTAGGAAGCTGTTAAAAACTGTGTTTCGATAGGAAAGACCTTCAGAGTCAAAAACAGGCAGCACGACATCCTTAAACAGATAAGTGAAAGAAAATACAAGAAAGTAATTTCTTTAGATTAATTTTTTTTGGTAGACTTCATTAGTTGTTTTTAGGACATTCCAACTATGTCTTAATAGTGATATTAACAAAGGAGTTTTGCTTTTTATGTCTTTTAAGTGTTTTGGAACTCTAAGGGCACCCTTCAACTTTGGAACTGGTATGTTGGAGCATTGTCCTTCTTACAGAAGGTGATGGAGCAGATGTTTGGAAAATGTCATTCCTAGTGGTTAGAAACTGGTAAACTTTAAAGTGTGCCCCCTGTTCTGCCCCTCACTTGAGGACTGTCTGCCAAAACCGAGAAACTTGCCTGTGTACAAAGCACTGCAAGAATCTAGTCTTGATGCTGGAAGCATTAAGGCTAAATATCCATCCATCTTTAGGTAGTTCCTGTAACTTTTGGCATTTACAAAATTTAGATGATGGTATAGGAGGTAATTTCAGTTGCCTGGTTATAATCTTCAGTGATCTGGACCAGTGGTCTGAATGAAAATAGATACCACCTGGAATAATCCATACCCTCAAATAATGAGTATTTACTGTAACATCCTTCCTACCCATAGAAAATAAAGTCCTCACAGTTAACTTCCACTCAGATTTCTGGAATGGAAGCAAAACTGCCCCTGCCTTTGTGTTTCCTCATTCAATCTGCAACGAGGTTGGCATTCAGTACTGATGGAGCAGACAAACTTTATGGGCACCAAAATATTAAGACTGAAGTCATGGTGCAGTAGAGATCTATTTTCTGCTGGTACTAAGCTTTTTCAGCTTCTGTTAGGGTTGTCCTTGTGAAAAGAGCACTGAACACAAAAATGTACTGGACATGAGACAGTCTGAAGAGGGACAAAATTGTTCCAGCAGCAGGGAATTTTTGGGAAAGAGATGACAGTGTTTGTTTGGGACTGATCCATTCACCGTCAGTGAAGAGATGAGGACCAACAAGAAGTGTCAACTCTTCCACTCCCTTGGCAGGACAGTGGACAAATAAGCCTGGGAACTGTGGAAGATGCCCTTTTGATCTCATCTTGTTGCTTTAGTTGAACATTTGATACCTTCAGTTACGTCAGGAGAGCAGTTAAAGCCTGAGTTAAAATTATTAAGATTCAAATTAAGATTCCCTAGTTTAGGGAAGGGTGGTGGGTGGTATTCTGTTCTTCCCTTCTCCCTCAAGGGTTATGACAGGGAAGAATGAAAATCTTTGTTAGGTGGGTGAATCACTACATTGCAGTCTGTTTGGTCACAGAAAACTGAGTCCACAGATAACTGTGCCCAATTTATTGGGAGAAGAAAAAAAAAAAAAAAGTGCCTGCCCCCAGAGAAGAAGCTATTGGGCTATCTTTTGGTGTTTTACTAAAACATTAAAGTAATATTCATTACTTTGCAGATACTTGAGATACTTCGTTGCAGGTGGTGTTAAAAGGGGTGTCAAAATAGTAATCTAATTTAAGAGTTTAGAAAGAAAAAAAAAGATTATGCTCCACTCTCTTGCCACTGCTTTCTTATTTTAAAGATTTGACTTTCGGTACTAAAAGTACAAAAATCTACTGTGAGCTGTGGATTCATAGGACAAAGTAAATGGCTTTTTCTGACACATTAGCTACATGGGGTTGGAAAGAAGCTGCACAAAGGCTCCCGTTGGATTATAGAAGTCATTAAATGTGTAATCCTTTTACATTTTTTAATGAGTATGTCTGACTTGACTTTTTGGGCAAAAGTCTGTTTCTTCAGAAGAAACCTGTAAAACATTTGTGTTGTTGGACAAGGCTGTCTCACCTTTATGAGACAGCAGCACACACAGAGGTAAACAGATTCCTTTGTCCCCTATTCTGTTCTGTGTTGTTACTTTCCATACTGACTGCTCAGTAGAGATCTTCTATAGCTTTCTATTTCCAGAGGTGTGTTATCAACAATAGCTGCCATTTTCACATACCTTTTTTTTTCTGGGGGCAAAATTATATATGTCTAATAATCAACCTTATTCTCAAACATTTAAGCATATCTAATAATAGTATTTCATTATTATGGCTAATGCTTAAAAAAAATTGAATTTTAAGACTTCTTCTGAACAGGAAAGCAGTAAGATAATTCTTCCAGCTGCTCAGAAACTTAGGAAGTTACTGGAAAGTAGTTTAATGAGAGAAAAATCTTCCCTTTTTTCCAGAGTATGAGAGGTCTACTTCAATGAGGTTGTGCTTAATACTAAGGTGTTAGCTTTTAGAGGAGGTGTTTCTTACTAAAGAATTACTTTGTTGCATTGCCGAAAGGAAAATGTAGACACTACTGCTGTTTGTTTTTTCATCCAGCAACCATTTTTTTTAGAGGAAAGTTTATTATAGCTATCAGATTATGAAAGCTCTGCTACTTCTTCTGAGAGCCTTGGGTCTATCATCAGATATTTAATTGCTTTTACATGTTTCGCAAGAGAAAGACAAGAATGTGCTTTCCTTGAACTTCACAGTTCGGGCAATTTTCTATAATCCAGTAAATATAAATTGTACCCTGATTATCCATCTATGTCTGTCAAGCAAATTTTAATGGATGAATGAATGAGTCAAATCCTATGCATGGAAATATACAAATATGCAAAATATGGGTCTAATTACAAGGCTGCTAAATTTACACAAGGTCAGGTAAACAAGGCACTGTGTAATGATTATTAATTGTTAATAATGCCTTTGGCAAAACACATTTCTTCTCTGAACACCTAACATTTTTGCCTTTTTAGTTATATGAAACAGCCAAATTGATCAGCTATTAGTAAAAAACAAAAGACATTCTTTTCTCCCATCTTTCTTCTTCCTCACCTCCATAATTGCTTACTAATTATTTCTGAGTAGTGGGAAGGGTACTGTTCTGAAAAATAAGAGTGCATGCAACAGTTATGTATGAAAGTTCCACCGTAAAAATTGAGTAAATTCATTAACATTCATTCATTGAATAAATGAATAAATTCATTAACAGATAACTTTTTTTCCTCATAAGGTAGTACTAGGAGCATAGAAGCTCCTACAGTCTATTATCCTATGTGATGAAGAGCCATTTTTTCTATTTCATAGTTATCCTTTGAAACTGTTTTTAATTTTTTAAAAGTGCTCAGTCTGTCCTGCCTTAATTCTGTCTCCCTTTCCTTCGCCCTCATCCACATACCTTTTAAACTTACCTGTCTCTTTTCTCTTGCCTCTTTTGGTGCACTGTAAATGTTTGTCATGGGGCTGTAAGACAGAGGAATTTGCAGGAAAGGAGAGAAACAAGGCTGGAAATGGGAAATATGAGGTTCCACTGTTAAATGAAATTAAATAAAACATGCAAATGCAAATTTACTTTCTTTGCTAGATATATATTATCATATTGGGTTGTAAAGTTATATGAACAAACAGTTAATTTGGACAGGAATGGTGAGGGAGGTTGCGGGTAGAAAAACCTATCTATAATGCATTTTATAGTTTGGCCTGCAGCCCTAACTTTCTTTCAGCAGTACCACTTGCTTTCTATGGCACTGCCTCAATCATAAAATAACACATTGTGACAAGTTTAAACCTCATGAGGAATCAAATACTCAAGTCTGGTTTAAATACTGAGAAAAATGTTCAGTCTTCTATGCTTGTTAGGTCATTGCAGCCCAAAACCATAGGCTGATTAAGTATTAACCTATGAACAGAGGAGTTTTATTTAATGAAAGGATTTGACCAGTGTAGTATTGGCCTCTGACATTAGCTGCACGCTTAATTATTCAAGGAACTCCCTCAAAGACAAATTTTTTCAATAAAACTATTTGTAGGAGATGCAAGTTTCTAGTTAGTGGCTGACTTTTCTGATAAAACTGGAAGTTTTTTCACCTGTATGACTGCACAAGTCTACTGCAGATACAACTTCTGTTTGGCACTTTGTGGCAAGGAGTTCCAAAGGCTATTTGACAGTGTTTAAAATATTTCTATTTTTCGCTGCTGTGTTTTTGTCATCTTTTCAGCTTCACTGATATTCTATTTTGAATTGCAAAGAAAGGAAACAAAACAACAAGTTTATCATCTGTATACTTCATTGTCCACATCTCTAGGCTTTCTTTTGTCAACTTCTGCTTTCATTGACTGTCTTTTGCGCTCTTTTTGTTCCTCTTTTGCCATGATAGTGGTGGCAAAACTGAATATCAGCAAGCGCTAATGTTTGCTCATGTGAACTGTGGTTTTGATGGGTACACAAAGGCTATAGCTATTTATCAAAATCCTTTTCATCTTCCATGTTTCTCAATGTTCAAGCATATAATTGCTTAATGTACATTGTTTTTAGCACTGCAGATGATCAGACTTATGGCAGCTACTGTATTAAACATATCACCTTCTATTAATCCTGAGAATTTGTAATAAAAATCTTTCTTTTAACTAGTCAAAATTTGTCTTTTTTGTGATACATATATTTACTTTTTGTAACATGCTTGTGGTCCCTCTCAGGCTGCTCTTCTTTATTTTCAAATGTTAGTAGAAAGTGACGTTATTTCACTGTATCTGATATGTTTATAACCACTGAAAAATGTATTGCATCATACTTTTTTTTTTTGTATTTATGGAGCTGGTTTGGTTGCTGCTATTTGCATTGGTTTCTTTTACCTGGTTTTAGTGATGTGCCTGTGATTGTATACAGCATTTCAAGCGAGGCCTCTCTGCTGCCTTTATACAGAGAAATTATTACTTTTAGTCCTTTGTTCAGTTTTTTCTCTGCTTCTTTCTTCTCATTCACTTTTCCTTTTGATTAGTGTATTATTTTAGCATAATTTTTGCCTTTCAGCGTCAGTCTCTCACTGTGAGCTAACATTTATCATTCTCGCATCTCTCCTCCCTCCCTCTCTTCCCAATATGGCCAGTATTATCCATGCTGGTTTTTATATTTATGTGGTTTTTTATAACTTTGTGTTTGGCTGTTGCATTTCTGAATCTTTTCTATTTTCCACTCTTGTAAGAACTTCTTCCAATTTGTATGTAACTGTCACCTAAACAGTTTCCACTGTTGATTGTTTTGGCTCTGAACAGAAAGCCTGGGTGGTAAACAGCCTTATAAGCTTAGCAGAGGCTGAACTTTTCCATCTTCCAACACAACGAGCTCTCAATTCTGATATGAATTATTTGTCTTTTCTCCTATGTCAGTGTTAAAGTAAGTCTGGATTCTTGCTAGCAAATGGAGTTTGTTTGGGTCAAGCTGACCTCTGTCTGAGATCTCAGTTTTGTCATTTGGGGGTTTTGCAGGCATCTAATTCTTACTTTTCTAATATTTCTCTTTTATAACATGAAACTAATACCAGTAGGTAGACTCTACTTAGCTTAGTTTTGCTACTTTCTGTAAATTATTTAAATGATTACTCTTTTCACTGTTTAAAAAGAACGTTCGCATATCCCAAGGACCGTTTGGTAATTCAGAATTATTCTTTATTTTACACCTGTGGTACTACAAACAAAAGAAAGTATGACTACATAATTTGATCACTTGGACCAGGCTTGGGACAATTTCTGTTATTGGTTGGATTTTGGAGTTTGAGTGGATTATTTTTAATTTTTTTTTTTTTTACTGATTTCAGTAAAGTAAAGGTATATGGTGCATTGTTACTGATAAATTTTTATTTTATGTTATTCCCCTTCAACTTTTATGCATATTGATAAGTTCAGTCTGTTTTCTAAACACTTACTAATGCTATAATACATTTTCCCATATCTCCCTTCTCAAATTTTTACCGTTATTGATTGAAGATTCAATTGAGAAATGTGTTTAGAACCCTGCTTTCTGTGGTAATCATAGAAGTCAGTGGGAAGACAAGAAAATTGTATTGAAAGAAATTGTGTGCGTGTGTGTTTTGTGTTTCAGCATAGATTATCTCTGCCAAAATAATAGCTGTCATTTTGTTCTTGTTATATTAGTGGCCTGTAGCTTACTACTACCCCTTTTGCCTTGCTTTTGTCCATTCGTCTATTTGTGAGTAGAAAAAAAATTTTGTGAAGGGCCATAATTTGGGGGCTTTATTATGCTAATAAAATCAATATTTTGTTATCTATTTAAATTAAATATTCCAAGATGGTGACCCCACTCTACCCTAGTATCAAAGCTGCAGACCTTAACATTCAGTGACTTTGAAACTTGAGTTCTGTTTAGAATTTCATGTCATGCCGATTGCAGGAGGAAAAGATGGAAAATGTATACGCTGAGCCTATAGGACTTCCTGCAGTGCTTATTAATCCTTTATGGATCATTTGAAATGTTTCTAGTTTATTTAAGCTTTGCTGCTTGTATCAGATTGTTCCTGCAAAAAAAGGAAAAAGTGATCATGCTTTGAATTTTTAAAAATGATCTCACTTTCAAGCAAAAGCACTTTTATGCTCCATTAGAGTTGAATTTGCCAAACTCTTACATCGCATTAACACAAGCTTTACTGGATAGATAAACGTGTTGTTCAAAGACTGACTAGAACTTTACCAAACTGCATATTAAGATTTTGTCGTCTTGCAATTTTTGTCTTGAATATTTTCTTCATGCAAATAGAGGGGAGAGACAAAGCTATTTAATTAAGAAACTGTACAGCACAGTTTTAATCTCTTAAACAGGATGAAAATAGAAAAATCAAATTTAATAGTCTGGTATAAGGCTACAGAGTCTGGTAAAACTCCTAAGTGTGCCATCTTTCTTTTGTGAAGAAGCATTCAAAGTTTATATACATAATTGGGGCTCTGCTTTTTGTGTTTTGCTGCTGTTTTTGAAATAGTTGATCGAGTTGTAGAATAAATGCATTATGATTTTTAGCTTGTTTAAAAAAAAAAAAAAAAAAGAGCTCTGGATCCACAGGCAGAAGACAAAAATTCTGGGCAAACTTATCTTGGTGGTAAATTAAGGACTAGTCTCCAAACAGAATCCACTGGCACAGGGGTGAGCTTGCCATGGAATTCACTGCACTTCACAGGAATACAGAGGCCAGCAGATCCCTTCACAGCAGTGGTCTGAAGGTTGAAACATCCACATTGTCTATTTTCTGGGATGCTTTCCTCTCCAATTATATTTTTCTTTGTTTAATTAGTAATTATATTTATGGGTGGTTGTGTTTTCATTGCACGTACTACTTTCAGGAAACTTTTTAATTGTTGTGTTTGCCAGTTAGACCAAGTTCTTTATGATAATGTAGATATTACATCTTTTAGTTTTACTATTTCCATAATATTTTCATATGCTCCCTGCCCAGAATGATGTTTTTCAGGCATGGGTTATATGGAGTTTCTGCCTTAAAAATCAGTAACTTCACAGCAAAATAGAAAATTGTTTGTTGTTAGTCTCCAGAGTCTCTCATAAGCAGTCACATTCAATACTAGAATCTTACTTCTTCAGTTTCTGTTATTTCATGTGTTTTATAAAATAGGAGAATAGATTAATATCAATATAAAGTAAAAACACCTTTTTAATGTTTATATGCTTTTACAAAATGCTTATTACCATAATAACAGAGGGAGCCTATTAGGTTAGTATATTTCTTTAAATGTTTCTAAAACATACATAAAGTGTTATCCACATATTACACCAGAAAATTTAAGTCTCTGATTTTTTGAGGAGCCACAGACTTCTGGTGTGCCCATACCAATACATTATCTATGTGTGTGATCATTATTCCACTAAAAAAGAAATAAAACTCAAAACCAGGGGAGAAAAAGGGAAGCAAAACTATTTGGAGTATCAGCTTAAACTTTCAGACACGTTGGTTTTATATGGATGTGTGATCTGTCTTGAATTTCAGTCAAAGGAAATTCAAAAAAGGAAATGTTGATTTATAAATATATATGTGTGTGTGTATCTGTGTTGCGTATGTAAATATATATATATACTACTCATGTATCTGATGAAATCTGGAATACAATTGAAAATTTTTTTTCCTGAAAATATAGATGAAATAATCTGAATTTTTCCTAGTGTTTTCTTTTAATTTTCTTGTCCACCTTTCCCATCCTTTGACCTCTCTCATTTGTCTCTGTTGCTGTCTTCTCAAGTTTTCATAAGTTAATAATGCCTGAGTTGTGCTAAACCTAATTTAAAAGCAAAAACCCTTCGAAACACTAACATGAGTGAAAGTATTGTCACATGTTATAGCAGTTCCTGGCTTAGGATAGATGTGTCGAGTTTAAAATAAGTATTTGAGGAGAGAAAAGGTCTAATTCATAAAGATCAGAGGTAACTAATCAGAGAATTCAAGGTAAATTATTCTGGTTAAAAATACAGGATGATAAGGGATTGTTGTAGATGTCTTCATTTTGCTGCAGGTTACTCTTTCTAAAGATAGTGGTCTTCATTGAGTCATACATCAGCATATATGAATGGTATAGCAGTCTCTCCCTGTAGTAGTTAAGCAACTGTGTTGGCCTAAAGTGGACTTTGATCTTACATATTTCTCATCATGCAGGATGAGAAGAGAGGTTCTACCAAAACCTTCTCTGTGTTCCCCTGCTATACACCTGTAAACAAAATCATGCCAAGCAGCCCAAAGGGCTTGCTGCTGCTAATATGGGGTGGGATAGGAGAGGCAGAAGAGAGATGATTTGCAGTCGGGTTTTTTTTGGTTGTTTTGTTTTTGTTTTCAACCTTCCCAACTATATCCCCTAATGATGCCTACCTCTGATGAATTGGGTGATGTTTTCTTTTAATAAATTAACGTGTTTCCCAAGAACGTCTTCAGCTGTCATGTGGAGGCTTACTGTATTGGTTTTGTTTCTCCCAGGCCCAAGTATCTGAGACTTGTGTACTATTTTGGTTATATTAATCAACTTTGTTTCTCTCTTGAGTAGTTCTGCCATCGGCTAGTGTGTCATGCATTAACTTCTGTTAGTTCCCATCTGTTAATATCTCAAATAGTAATAAGTTAATATCTCAAAAAGGTGGACACCATTCTTAAGACTGGACGCAGTGTTTCTCAGGGAGCATATACAGCTGTCCTGCAGCTGGGCGTTCATCAGCCTTGAACTTTTACAGTGGCAAAAGCCATAATCAACTACAATTCATTGAAATTAATTTTCAAAGGAAAGATTTCACTTCCATTATCTATCCACAAGGACTCTCCTGAGAGTGATTTACTATAAGCAACAAACATCAAGCGTCTCTGACTACTTCAGCATGAATTATAGTCAATTCTGAAGGCTGTGGAGAATTGGATAAACATTGGGAAATATATTGGGGTTGTTGCTCGTATCAACTTCAACTAACCATTATGGCCACCCATTCATTCATTTTAACATCTAACTTAGTTTCTATCAAAACAAGAATTCGTGGCTTGTATCCTCTCCACGTCTAAAGTCATTTCCAAACAAATTATCATGGAATTGTAGAGGGATTTAGGGTGAAAGGGGCCTCAGGACGTTGCTTGGTCCAGTTCATCACTTCAAGGAGGGCTATCTTTGAAGTTAAATCTAGCATTGGAGCTTCTCAGGACCTTGTCCAGCCATGTTTTTCCTCACATCCTTGGCCTGGCCTTCCTTGAAGATCTTGTAGCTGTCCATCACAGCACTCCAACATGCACAGTCCCACATCTCTGCTGTCACCGTCAGGTCATAGGTCTCTGAGACTGTGCATGGACTCCTAATTCTTCCTGCTCATTCCCTGTGCTGCATGTCTTTGTGTAGAGGCATTTGAGATGGGCTCCCAGTTGTGCTGGATTCAAGGGGAATGTGGGAGCTTCCCCATCATGCTGTCCCCTGGGTGTTTCCTCGCTGCTCCTTGTACTATGACCTCTCCAGGCTTTGGTCGCCTTCCCCAAAAGACCTTGCCTAAAGTCGTTCTTGTTAGGTTAGCAAGCCTAATGGAAGAGATGCTATTCCTTTGCTTTGGCAGATGGATCTTAACACTTCGCACCTTGTTACTGAGGAGAGGCAAAGGATCAGTTCCCTCAACCTGCTGACAACATTGCCTCATGCAGCCCAGGATGCCATTCGCCTTCTTTGCCATGATGGCATTTTGCTGACTCATGTTCAGTTTGGTATCCACCAGTTTTGTGTCATCGTCAAACTTGCTGAGTGTACACTCTGCTCCATCACCTAGGTCATTAATAAAGATGTTGAACAGGACTGGACCCCTGGGCTACACTGCTACTTACAGGCCTCCAACTAGACTTTGTTCCACTGATCACCACCCTCTGGGCCTGGACATTGAGCCAATTTTCAACCCACCAAGTTTTTCCAACCACTGGCTCATATTACTCCTTTCTTCTCTAGATTTAAGAACCCTCTGTCACCTACACTTTTCTGCCATGAATGTACTTACACATTCTGATAGAGTCACGTCTCGGTCTTCTTTTTTGGTGGTAAGAGGCTGCTCTTCAAGGTCTGTTGCTTTTACACATTTTTTCAAGGCCTTTAAACATTGTTTATGACTCTTCAGCGTACCAAGGGTTTTGGGGGGTTTTTGGTTTAACTGTTGTCACCAGGACTGTGTGCTCTAGTATCATTCTCACCAATATCTTTGAAGAAATTCACCTCAGTGCTCACACAGTTCTCCAGTAAACATCTTGCTATGTCTGCCTTTAAAGCTTATGTTGAATAACTTCTCTACCATGACTCCTTTTAAGCTGATAATTTCTAGCATACAGTATCCCTTTTCTGTAGGTGTGAACTGTAGTCTTTGTTCCCAGTGAGCCGGTTTTGTTTCGCTGTACTACCATGTATTTTGTTTTGAACGAGCACAGTTTACCAAACCAATTTCCTCATGCGTATCATTATTTGCTGTTCTGCTTTTGTCATCTGTAAGTTTTATCTGAATTGATTTCTCTCTTCTTCTAATCACTGATGTAAATGTTGAAGAATGTGTGTAACCTTTTCTTTGTGATACATCACCAGAATCCCTCTCTATCCCATATTGACAAATGCTTACTCAACTGTCATCACTTTGTGTCTCGTGGACAATTGATTTTTTTGAGATGCTTCAACTTTGCACCTCTTAATCCATTTCACATGTACTTTATTAACACTGTGCAATGCTAATTCCATTGCAGCATCCTTTGGAAGTAAATCAAATACCGTTCAAGATTAATTATAGTACATTTGCCTTTCTTAACCAAACTTGTAATCTTACGAAAAAATGAACTGTTGTGTTCTGTATAGAAACATATTGACTGGTGTTAATTACATTCCTGTTCTTAAATTCTTGATCACTTAAAGTCTCTATCAGTATTTCTCTTGTTTTTCCCCAGGTTAATGTTAGACTGGTGCATACAAATAGTTACCTGGATCATTCTGGTTTGCTTGTATAACTATTTCCAGGAAAACTAGCATTTTGGTAGATACGTGGGTCTCAGTCTTTTGAGGTAGCTTCAAGTATTGGAAAGTCTAGCAAGTAACAGATCTTCTTAGCTCTAATAGGACTATTAAATTCAATGATTTGTTATATGAATATGCTGAACTTTGAAGGCCTTTTAAGTATTTTATTGATAACAACCAAAAGATAGTTCTTCATCTTTATTTGCTGCTAGACTATTACCGTGCTTTTCCAAAATACAGGGAAAAGTTAT
Source organism: Anarhynchus alexandrinus (assembly GCA_008711295.1). Classification (NCBI taxonomy): domain Eukaryota; kingdom Metazoa; phylum Chordata; class Aves; order Charadriiformes; family Charadriidae; genus Anarhynchus; species Anarhynchus alexandrinus. The sequence continues at coordinate 2,198,886 of VUYV01000018.1, read as the reverse complement.
ACTTCTGTTCTTTTTGTGCTGTGAACTATTTTGTTGTTTTCATCATGTTATTGACTCTGTTCTATATTCTTTGTTAATATCCGTCTTACTTTTTTTTTATTAGTGTTCTACTTCAGAAAACTTTTGATTTATGTCAGCAGCTGTCTGCTTTTGGTCTCCATCTATTATACATCTGTTTTATACATTCTGCCAAGTTAAAATTTGCTTGTAATTTTCCTTACTTTAAGAAAAAGGACTTTCAACAACTGTTCTTTTACCCATATAAATTATAATCAGGTCATAGTACTGGTTGCTAAGCAGTTAGAGTCTTCTACTCCAGTCATTTAATTTTTCTTTACGTGTCATAATGAAATTCAGAATTTGTTTCAGGCATATAATTTTTTTTTATTAAGTATTCTCTCTAGATTTTAGAAAATACTAGTTCTAGAGACTTGAGACAACATGTATGTCTACCACAAACTCAAAGCAGCAACACCATAGCAGCAAATTTTTTCCTGGCACCTAGCAGACAGAAAGTAACAAGGAACCTGTTCTGCTCTCAAGAGGTTGCATTTGGAAAGCTCTCTTGGGCCTTAGTAATTTCAGTATTGAGCTGTTGGCTTTTAAGGCCTCGCAGGTCTCAGTGGCAGATAACCCTTGAAAAAAAGGAAGGATAGTGTATTTGTAGGATCATACTTTTATCTGCTGTTTTTTATGTAGTTTGTTCTTCCTGAATGTGATTTATTAAATAAAATTGTTTAGTGTTACGTTAAAGAAAAAAAAAATCTCTGCAACGAAAATGTCCTGTTTATTTCACTTGCTGTGTCAGTCATCAGTGTATAAGCAACAGAAAACAGTCTGTTCCCTATTCACAGATTTTTTAGTTCAATGAGTTTGTGATGGGCCTGTATTTCTGTTGAGTTGGCTCTTGGTTTTTTAATGCTCACACAGGAGCATCAATTACTTGATGTCCAGCCGGTTACTTTAGTTGGTGTCTAGAATATTTTAGATTGAAGAAATTCCTGGATGTCTTCTGGCCCAACCATTCCACTCAAAGCAGGTCCAACATTGATGTTAGGTCAGGTTGTTCAGGGAGGTTCTACAACCTATCTTAGCAAGACCACTGTGGATGCAGACTTTTTCCTACTTTTAACGTGGCCCTATTCATCCTAAGTAGTCATGCAACCAGTTCCAGATGGTCATGTCCACTTCTGTGATAGTACTGTCCGGCTTCACATCAGTCCATATGGAAATATTTTTAATAATCTATGTTTTACGGAATTTGTTTCTATCCTTATGAGTTGATGTAAGTTGTTCTATTTATATAGTGGTAGGAAGGGGTTGGCTGTGTGCGTGGGACCTTCCAGTTTGAGGATCAGCAAGAATGGCAGCCAGTCCATTGCACTGACTTGGTCCTTAGTATTTTCTTTGCTGCTGCTACTGTGGCTGCTATTACTTCTTAAAAATAAAAAAAAGAAACAAAAAACCCCCACAACCCCGTTTCTGTTGTTGTTTTCCCTGAACCCTTGTCACTCTGTATTTTTTTCTTACTAGCCTCAAACCAGTTTTAAATAAAATTTACCATGTATTACATTGGTGTAAGTTTTGAAAACTTAAGTTTTAAAGTTTTAAAACATTGCCTTGTTTTAGGTGTCTGGCTTGCCATTTTGTATGCTAAATTTGTCTAAAGCTGAGTTCTAGCTGAAATTTTAACCTAAAATGGATTAGCATTAAGGAAAATTCTTTCTATCTTAAACTAATGCACAGCAGCTCTTCTAAGATGCTGTTGTTTCTTTCTGGCTTCACTTGGGTGCTTGAGATCGAGCAGATCAGACTAGCTTTTTGAGTGCTTTCTGTTCTTCATGGCAAGTAGCAGATATGCCCAATTTATAAGCCCTTGAAAAACTTAATTATTAATAGAAAAGGCTATAAACTCTCTCTCTCTCAAAATTCCATCTGCCTCTGACCTCTCTTGTCACACTCTCTAGTCTGCATCTGGACAGTATGCCATGTATGGAGATTTTCCCTCAAAAGTTTTTTGTTATTAACATGGAGGTTGATGTGGCATTGGGTACCAGACATTGCTGAAGCAATCAGTATCTCCTAAAGAAATGAAGAACTGTGCAGTCTGACTGTAGTTGGAAAGGTAAATTAAGTCAAGACTGGAGGGAGGCAGAACAAGAGCTCTCTTTTCAAAAAGAATAGGCAGGCCTAAGGGACTGCAGGAAAGAGTTGTGGGCAGGTGTTGAAAGTAGTTACAGAAATGGATGGGTAGCTGAGGGGAGACTAAGGAGGAAGCCTGACTATCTCAGAACACTTACCAAAAGGATTTTTGAGGCTTTCGAGCGTCTTGCTTGATGCTCAGTTTAATTAAATAACAGTAGCAGGAAGAAAACGGAGCCATTTAAGGTGGAGTTAAGTAGGGCAGTATATGTTTTTTAATCTCAGAATAAAATATGCTACAGATATATTTTAATTATTCCAAATCAAACTGTTTTAAAACCAGAAGTTGCAGTTGAAGTGTACACATCTTGATATATGAACCTGCCTAGTGGGGTCTACCAAGCAACTACATTTATGCACAGTAGTGGTCATCTGAAGAGGAATGAATGGGAAAGGGGAAAATCTGATGTAATGTAAATCAGTTTAATTGAAGCCCACAGACGTGAAAGTGCTTGAATTATAATCCCTTGGTTATTGCAGTAAACGCAGCGTTAAAGTTGTTCAGGTGACCTTGCCATACCTGAAATGCAGGTGCTATGGCTTTGAAGTCTTTTACATTTGGCTGTGAGGAAGGGTATGTATTTCATCCTTCCTTCCTCTTTTTGACTGGTTGTCGAAAGATTGTCATCCTATGAAAATCCATCTGGATTTGATAATTTTACAAACCTTTAAGAAATTTTTTGAGTATGGAGCAGTAGCTAGGCATGATTTTAAAAAAATAAATAAAATCAACCAATCAAGTATGATTGCAAGAACTGAGTATAGATGAGTAGAGACTAGAACTGGCACGTGAGACTGGAGCTGGACCTGGGTGGATGTAGAGGAAACTAAAAGCAAAAAAGGTGAATTGAGTGGAATTGGCTGAATTAGAATATTCAAACAGAGATCTGATAGGTAAGCGCTTGACTGGGCAGGTAGGCTTGAAATAGCATGAGGAGGCAGGCATGGATGAAGACCACCTGTGAAAATTTAGACAAGAAAAGTAACCAATTATATTTGAGTGTGATTAGTTTAATAAAAAAAAAAAGTATGAGAAAATTCCTAAGTCTTTGCCTACCCCTGCTATTGACAAATATTGGATAAAATGTGTAACTTGCAGAGAAGGTGGAAATTCACTGTTATTATGGGTTACTCTTTTTTTTTCAAGCAGCAAAATATGTGCATTCCTTTAAACACTATTTTGAAGAAGATGGAATTTTTATTTTTTTCTTTTTTAATTTAAAAATACAAGAGGGATCCTGATACTGTGGAGTTGGACATTTGAAAGTTGGAAAAATCCTAGAATGAATAAGAATGAATACTGCTTACTTAAGTTTAATCCAGGTCGTTTATGTATGATGTTATCCCATTCTGTCTTGTTTTCAGTACATTGCAGCCTATGGATGGCACCCATTAGATGAGCAGCGAGGCTGTATTTGTTTCTCTCCATTGCCTAGTGGATACCCTTTACCTTACTGAGTGCACTCTCTGAAACTTTGCCTAGAATTAATTATTTTTCTCATGCAGTTTTCTGTGGCACATTTCACTGTAGGATCAAGTGGCTCTTAAAGAACATCTTTACAAGAGCTGTGTAAAGCCAGGGGACAAATTATTATTTTTATTTCTCAGAGAAACAAGGCATAGGGGAATGAACATCAAACATGTCCCTAAGTTTGAGTACCAAATTTGTGAAGCAAAGGACCTGATTTTTTAGAGTGTGTACTATTGTGTAACTGCCTGAAGCACAGCTTTCGTGTTACAGTTGGGTCTACTCAAAGTTAGTAGTGTAGACCTTCAAATTTCACTGAAAACAGCCTGATTCCTCAGGTGATTGTTACTTGTGAGTCCTTTCAGTAAACTGGAAGTGACTTGTCCAGCAGCATGGAGAATCTGTGTGGCAGAGGCAGTAATGCATTTCATCTCCCTGGGGCTGGGTTTAGTTGTCTTTAGCACTTTGTTTTCATTTCTTTCATTTTACTACATGCTCTCCAGTGTTCACGGTCAGTAAGGACGCAGCAGTTCACTTTGCAAGCCTGTTTTGTCCTTATGGCAATCCAATCCTTTAATGAGAATGAAAATATAGATGTGGTCCTTTAACTGTAAATTGACACATGATTTGTATGTATAGGTAACTGAAAGGAGGATTGTACTGGCTTCTGATTGCATGCTTCTTGCAGCTTAATGTATTTTTCATATACTCTGTATGGGAACATCCATTGCTAAAGGGTGCCATTGCATTTTATAGGAACCATATGCGTGCATCTGATGACAGGATTTAGCCCTTACAGAGATGTAACTTGTTTTTATTAATGGTATCATGAAAATTAATCTCTCAACCGTTCAGTCAGTTCACTGCGGCATAATAAATGTTTCAGCACAGAACTCATGCTCCAGTAATATATAGCGAATTTATTGTGAAGTCAATTAGTAATATGTATTAGACTGTTTTCAGCAGTTTTTTTCTTAAGCAAAATTATTTCTCTATATTTGTAAGATATTTCTGAAATAATTGGTTTCAATGTGGTTTCTTGAAGTCTTAATAGAAGCCTATACTGTAACAATAAGTTCCTTACAATTATAAAGAAAATAAGTTAAGTTAAAAATTATTAGTTTATTAAGTATATAATACTGTTCATAGGTAAATGTTTTAATACAGTAGGTATTCTGTTAGAAACCACCTGATCTGACAATTTTAAGAGAATTTTTTTCTTTTTAAGCAGTTGCTTCCTCTCCGATTTTGGATTTTAATCATGACTTGACTTAAGGTTTCATGTCTTACTGATGCTGCCAGTGAGAGAACTTGAACACTAGTTTACTTAATTATCTGCTGTACAACAGCTGCTATTATTAAAAAAAAATGCAAAAAATGCCATCTCATCTTTAGGTCTGCTATGGACAAAAAAAGAAAAGGCAGATAAGATGACTGTAGCTACCCTGTGTGCTCGGCACTGTCTTCCTCCTCCTCTCTCTCTCACTTTCAGTTTTCAGTGTAATGAAGAGCAGGAGAACAATATTCTGTAATTAAGGATTCCATTAGGTTGAAGAAAAGAGCAAATGGAGTTGTTTGTTCTCCTAGCTGAAAAAATTTGTCTGGGTGGGGGTTAGTGGTAGTAGTGTAGAAAGAGAGAGAGGTGGGTGGAGAGACTAAGTCAGGGCTGTTTGTTGAATATACTGTTAAGGACTGTTACCATCCTAATTAATCAAGTTAGAAATTACAGCTGTAGTCGGTTTCCCCCCAATTCTTGTTATCAATTTTCTTCTCTTTTGAGACAAAGCAAATATAAATTTTGTGTTCATTTGTCATTCGTTCTTTGACTTCAGCATCTCTGAAAATAACAATGTAGCACAAAAGACCAGTATTTACCTAGTTGTAATGTGGGTTGCCATGGTGTTTTGCAAATTATTGCAATTATGTTCACCATGCGAGTCGCCCTTGGTAACTGGCGAAAAAACTGATAATCCTGTTTTGAACAAAAGGTCAAATTGCTGAATAGAAAGTCTTGATTAACTAAAAGATGTACAAAGTGGAATTATTTCCTACCATTCAGAAATAGTTCTTGATCGGGTTTGGGGGAGGGGGTGAGTAAGTACATCTGATTACTGAAGTACAAAGCATTGAAAGGATGTTGTCTTGAGCCTTTCATGTAGTCTTAATGGTGGCTTTTTTGTCAAATTTACCCATTTGCGGCATTGAAAGAGGCAGCTGCATTTAAGCTTGAGAGATGGTGCTTTTTCAAGAGTTCAGTGCATGGAAAGTTCTCAGCAGTATCTGCAGTTTACTATTAGACCTTCGGCTATTAAAACTGATGTGCTGCATTTGAGCCCATAGCTCTTGGTGCTTGTAAAACCCTCTGACTGATGATCTAATAAAGTGCTCTTACCGGACAATCTCTGATCAGATACTTTAGAAAAAAATAAAAAAAAAATAACCACAGCTCTGAAAAGGATGGGGGTAGAAACACATGGCTATACTGAAAAGTTTGCTTTTGTAATCTGCAGTGGAAGTATTAGTAAATGTGACTTTATTTTCAGTTTAAGTACTATAAAGTGCCAACATATTGCTCCAGAAATCATTTTTATTTACAGTTACAGTAGTAAAAATTAATCTGAAAAGATTAAAAGTTCTTCGTAATCACCAGTGCTCAACAATTACATACAAATATATAGAGGGAATGGTCCTCTTCCTGTCATCATATTCAAAATACTGTGATGGATTTCCTGTGCTTTAATGCTGTGAATTTCCTTTCCTCTTTCCTATTTTTTCCTATTGGGGGAGGGTGAGGGAAGAGGTGAAGAGGATTAAGGGTTTTTCTCTTTTAATTATTCTACTTTTTGTTTTTAAATAGCTACCTGGAAATTAATTCTTAAAACTTTGGAGAGCCTGTGTGAGAGCAGCATGAAAGCAAAGTAAACCTGAACAAGTTTGTGGGTTTACATTCTGCATCACCTAGCAACCCCCCGGCTCAGCCAGTTCTCTTGTCTGCCCCCAGTCCTGTTTACAGACCATTCAGACTGCTCTTCGAAACCATGAAAGATATTCAGTTTCATTAGTGCCATTCTCAAGGAGAAAATAATTAAACTTAAATGAACAAACACAGCTTAGTGATGCTTTAAACTTTTCTAGTTTAAGGTGACCAGACTGTTGAGACCACTTTTTCTGCCATTACCTTGCACTCCGTTGATCTCCTCTAAACTGACATATATCTATGTATGTATGTGCATTAGCATTTTTAAAGTTTTCAGAACTGTATTAACTCCTTCAGTATTTAGAGAAGTTCATAACCATATTGCAAAGATAAATGTTTCACATAAAGAATCTTTTTGTCTCTGTACCAACTTGAAATGTATACTTGAGTTGACAAACCTTACTGTTATTGCCACGTACACGAGTAAAATCTCTGTGTTCTGTATTACGTCTAATGTCACATTGAACTTCAAGACAAGTCTATGATACAGGAAGAAGTTCAAGGACTGTACAAATGTTTGAGGGGAGAGGGAAGAGGAGAGGATTGTGGAAGAAGGAGGGGGGAGTAGACTGTTTTTAGCTTTCTAACCGAAGTAGAGGCACAGATTTTAAGAAATCTTGAGTTCTTGCTGTTTATATGTTGCTAGATTCTTTAACAAGCAGTACATGGATGGGCTGTTATGAGCTCTTTGTGCTTTGTTGACAGTTGACAGACAAAGCAAAATTTTTTCTGAAGCAAGGTACTGTACTTAGTTGTGACCTATTATAGCCTGAGAATGTGGCTTGCTTTGAGTTCTGTGAATAGGGAGAATACTTTGCAGAATGGACTTGAATATCCTTCTAGAGGTTTTAGCTCTCCAAAGAGAAATACATAAAACATCTTTCACGGATCCTTTTCTCAATGTAGTTTTCTAATATGTAGTCATTTTAAGTACGCCTTCTCCCAGTTGCTTGCTTGAAATCCAGTTTAGCTGTTTTCAGATTGTCTTAAAAAAATAAAATTGTTGGCAATTGCTGGTTCTCTTTATGAGCAGTATGCCATCCCATGAACACTTGTGCTCTACTTTTTAATGTTTTGGACTGCGTATTTTGGTGCCTAGAACCTTATTTTACTGAAGATAAGAAGACCAAGGTATTGGCTTTGATGTGAAGTAAAGCAGAACATACTTGCTAATTTAGTTTATAATGTACAATTGTTAAGGTTGGAATTTGTCCACCTGTGGTGCTATTACATCTGTTTAAATGAGGGCCACTGTTTGCATCAAACCTATCATAAGGGTTTGGAGTGCTCTATTATCCTTTCAGCAGGCTGATGACAGAGCCTGGTCTTTGCACAAATGAGATCAATAAGTTTCAAATAACTTGTATGAAATGACATGTGACTGTACATCTGAAGATGTCTTACTTTAAAAAAAAAATCAATTTTTAATAACATGTAAAACTCTTTACATTGACCTACAAGATATTTTTCACTTCTGTCTTGTTTGATAATTTTGTGTAAAGCATTTTTTACATTAGCTTGAGCATTTGGATTCTCTTTTGGGGGGGTAGGGTGCATTTCTTGCTTCCATTATCTCCTGTGTTTATTTTTCTTTTTTTGTTCCCTGAGACTTTTAACGGTCAACTGATATGACAGATACTTCTGAGAGTAATATTTTCTAGCAATTAATGCAGTTTTCTTCCGGTCTTGGGTGGTTTCTTTCAATTATTTTTCAGTTTTGGATTAGAAAGCAATTCAAATTCTGTTATTTTTGAGTATGCAAATCACAAAGTATCATCCTTGAAAATCTACAAACTTTCATTTTGAGTGGCCTAGGAATAGGCATATGATGGTTTGTGTCTGACTTCTCATCACAAGAGCGATGCATTACTGATAGGACCTTGAGGTATGTGAGTTCTGAAAGAACTAAAAAGTATGCTTATGGGGACAGAATTTTGCTGGAGGCTAAATCCTCTCAAGTTTATATCCATTTTCCATAATATCCAAAAGGAACTAGATTTGGGTCTTTTCTTTGGGTGTTTTTGATCAGAGCAGTTGGGTGCGAAAAGTGATCTTCACTTTTCGTAATGGCCACCTGGAACCCACATCAGTGCTTTTGTTATTGTAGTATCATCAGCTTTTTCAGGATAGAAGGACACTTTGTGTTCTTCTGAGAAACTCAGGTAGTATTTATTTCCTCTCTTGTGCTTTCTTTAAGGTAGCAAGTTAGTGTAGCTATATTGCCCTCAATTACAGTTTGTCTAGTTGCTTTGGACCTTCACAATCTGGTTCTTCAAAGGTGTGGTTCCCATTGACTTCAGTTGCCTTTGAGTCAGTTCGGGCTGGCAGCTTTCCAGTGGGGAACTGAAACAACAGATATGGGTGTATGTGAGAACGGGAGGTTTCAGTAGATATTATTTTGGAGAGAGTATCCTTCTCTTACCAGCAGTACTGTCTCATTGAGTGGTAAAGTGATCACTTGCCTTCCACTAGGAAGTTGTTGGCTAAGACGCTTCAATTTGATAACATCCTTTAATGTGGTTTCTGTAATAATAATACTGGATCTATAACTAACCATCTCCAGGATCTGTACTGCTTTCAAGTAGTACACTTTCAAAAGCAATTCATATCTCCTTGTTACTATTCTTTCGTTTAAGAGACAGTGTTGTATTTTTCCTGAAATACCACGTCTATCCATTAATCAGCCTGGATAATATTGAATTCAAGAGGAGCAGAATGAACCACCCAGGAAAGGAATTTCCTTTCTTTATAAGAGATTTTTATCCACTCCATACCACAGCTGAATTCAGATCAGTTATATAGGCCAAAACTCAAGAAGCTCTGAAAATGAGGAAGTGCTGCAAAAAGAAAATGAAATTGTATCTTCAACTTCCATTGAAGTGAGGCAGCATGAAATGGAGTGTGAAATGCCGCTGTCCCTGTTTACTTTTTCCCTAAATTGGATGATCAGGTAGCATCAGACTCTAAAAATACTCATAGTGGGAAATGTAACCTATTTTTTCTGGATGAGGAACTAGCTACAGTATTTATTGTGTAGAAAAACAAAAATAAATGTGAAGTCAGTGGCCAAGAGTGAGTTGATAAAATAGTTCCTTGTCTTTACTTATGATCCAAATAGTCATATACCACACTGGATCTATGATCAGGTCTCTTGATGCACTATAGTTAGCTTCATGTATAAATTTCAGGAACGAATTTTAGTCATTGTTACTATAATAGTTACTAAACCTATTTGCATTGCTTTTTGGAATTTAAAGCCAAATGTACACAATACCTAACAAAATACCAGAGAACATGGAATAAGCATTCCCTGGGTAAGGGCTTTAAGCTATAGGGTAAATTTGTAAAGGAATTTATGCAAACCTAAGGTGCTTCACCATTCTAAGCATATGCTGCAATATCGTTCCTTTTAGCTAGAGCAAGCTTGGCAGCATGTTTAACATGGTAGCCATCCCACTTAAAATAAAAAGACAAAAGCTCTAGTCAGCCAGCATCAATGAGGCTCTTGACCCAGCTCCTTTTATAAAACAATTTGTTTGAAGTGTCTGTGAAAATATCAAAGGAAATTATTATTGGGAGATGATTAAATGTTACAGTTAGGACAGCAGTATAAAGCCTTAAAACAAAACATCCTCAGAGATCGTCTTTGTTTTATATACTCAAATTTGAGTATAAATATGTTAGATAACTGTTTTAAGAGACTTTTTACTTAAAAATTTCAGTTATGCCTGGCAGTTCAAGAGAACTTGCACACACTCTTCATTTTGAAATTCTTTAACATTTTGAAATTCTAGGATGAAATTCAGACATATCTCTTCTCTAGTAAGGGATCTCTGGAACCTAACATTAGGACTTCTGACTTAGTACAATTTGATCTCTTTATAGTAACATATTAAAGAAGCGGAGAAAGTTTTTCCAGTAATTTCTTTTTAAAATTTTGACAAAGTAGAAAAGAAGATTGGAATTACTTGTATATCAATAACAATAGCTACCAATATACTACTTTGAGATTGAAATATGTCTGAACCTACTTATTGAAGAGGCTTTGCAGGTCCCCTAGATTTCCTTCAAAGATAAAATGAGATCCTTCTCATGGTCTCACAGATTTATTTTTTTATTAGTGCTTGGTATCTGGTTTGCTTGTGGAATATCAAGCTTTGCAGGATACTGAAAAAGTTGCTGACCCAGAATTCGGCATCACAGATTGCTTCTAACTCCATTACTCTGGTTTTTAGGGTTGGTTTGCATGATTCTTGTCAACAGAATGTGCCTGCTCATTCCTTATCAAGGAGATCATCATTGATAGGAATAATGTCAGGCACCTAGGTAGCTGCAGGCCTACCTTCTATTTCCAGAGCTAACTTCTGGTAGTAGTCTTTCATAGACCTAAAGAAAAGTCTGTTTCCTCAGAGAAGTTGGTGGTTACATGATTTTATAGACTTCATTTCTCATGATGGTCATTTTGCTAGGGAGTGAGGAAGGAAGCCTGATGGCTCATTTTCCATATATGATGCTCTTCTGTGACAGGATGTTCTTTTTGGTTTCCCTCTGATTTCTTTCTGACAAGGTTATCTCCAAATTTCACCTTGATGAAGAATTTACTTGTCTTTTCTTTCCTCTGCCCACACAGGGTGGGTGATCAAGAGGTAGGGTTTTAGACATCATAAGGGGTTCCTTTCATATGTTGATCGATTCTTTTATAACTTCAGATAATTCAGTCTCCAGGTTGTTTGTATTAGTAGCTACAAGTTCCAAAGGAATGTCCATCTCTGCTGTCTAGGCTGTCTAGGAGACTCATAGACTTGACCAAGTCAGATGTCTTAAGATATCACCTATGTGGAGCCCTCCTGATCGGAGTGTTCTCCACTGAGTCTGCTTTGCTAGTCTCACTGATAAATTACTCCATAAGATTGATCAAGCAACTATCTGATGTATATTTGTGCTTGCTCTGGAAGGACAATTAGAATGAAGCAGCTAGAGAAAGTATATGAAGCAGGCAGGCACCAAGATACAACAGAGTTACTTTCCCTGCAGATGAGAATAGTGTGTTTCTGATTATGCCAATCCTAGCCTCATCAAGTCCTCCATCTTGAGAAACCCTTTAAAAAATTGGATGAGTCTATGCCTTTCTTGTGTCTAGCAGCAGTAGAATTGGTTTCTTCATAAGAGAGGCCTTTTGAGGTTTTTACCAGGTACAGTTCCCCATGAAAAACTGGAATGTTGCCTGAGGAACCTGAGTTATGCTGGACTTCACATCGCTAAGTGGGTAAAGTTTCCCATGTGAAATCCTCCCCTGACCTGAGGGGATTTCTTCTTGGGATTGTAGCAGTGGCAGGTAGGTGTCACTCAAGTCTGTTGCAGTTCATGACACTAGCTCTCACACTGTCACTCACATTTTCATTGTTGCTGAGATCTCACCAAGATGGTGCAAATGCATTGGATCAAGTCAGTGTTATTACTAGAGTATTTCTTTGTCCTGAGCAGGCAAAAAAAGCAGATTAGAAATTGAAGTTACTTAAAAGTAATTTGGTTTCTGGTACACAGCAGAAAAACTTTCCTGACTACAGTAATAGCTCATCTTTAAGTTGATATTGATACCACCTTTGGTGTTTCAAGTGTAGAATTTTGATGTAATTCTCAAAAGATATAGCTACTACTGATAGTCAAAACGCTTGCCAAAGAATGTGCAGAGGTTTTGGCTCAAGTTCTAATCCCTGAGGTGCTGTAAACTACTAAGGAACATTTGTCTATCTGCTCCCCCAAACATTCAGATATGTACAGAAGAGACAGACAGATGGAACAGGGAGAACACACCTGCGTGTAGAACAAGTTATTGCATGTGGAACTGATAACTTTCAGGTCACTGAGTCAAGTCTGCTGTTGCCACGAGAAACTTCATATAAAAAATTTCATAAAATCATCTATCTTTTAACATTGCATGGGGGTATCAGTAGATTTGATAGTTTACCAAGTAATGCAATATTGGTGGAACCTCATCCTTCCAGGGGATTTAAAGCCACTTGGACTAGATTTGCCCTGTTAGGCGATGCTATCCGTAATAATGGACGTTGGCAGGAAAATGGCTTTTGAAGCTTCTGGCCTTGGATTTAGTGAAAATAATATGCTTTTGTAAGAGTAGTCTGAAAGGAGAGGTCAGTTTGAAGTTAAAGTGCTTTGATTAGTAACTTACAATAATGCCTGACTCAGAAAATTTTCGTTGTGTTGTCTCACACTCAGCCTGCCAAAAGCTGGTTTACTTATCAGTGACATGAACAGCAAGCTTATGCTGGTTGACTAGGAAAGCATGTTGAGGTTGTGTTCCTACACTTCCCTTCTGGTGGGTTTGACGATTTAAGGTGATAGTTTCAGCTCTGCAGTGAGGAAGCCATGGACTTTGGATCCAATGTGCTTGAGGTTAGGTATCCCAGCCATCTGGAGATTGGATGTCATCCACCATGATCCCGTTTTCAAAAATCCACATTAAGATTGTCTTCAATAGAGAGCAAGATTGTAGAGAAGCAAGCACTAGTTAAATTTTAAATTCAACTGATAGTGACCTCTGAATAATTTTCAGTGCTTGCAGCTTTCTTCTTTTTACTACCACATTTTTTCATTCCATGTGAACATCTAAAGCATTGTAGTCCCCCAGCATCCAGACTTTATGAAGGCAGGAACAGATACAAAACTAAAGTGTTGTAGAGAAGCACATCCAGTCCTCTACTATAGCAGGCAACCAAGCTACACTGTGAAATGTGATTTGTAAAAACTATTAAGATAAAGCTCAATAAATGTATGTTGTTGACTCCTGCAACTTCTGTTTGGAAGGCTGTTCCAAAACCACTTGCCTCTGTATTTTGGGGTAATATTTATAATGCTTGTTGATCACTAGAATGTGAGAGGCTAATTCTCAAGAACAGACTTACAAAGAAAGAAAATTACTTTTGACTTGCAAATTTCTCCCCATTAGCTACAGTTTGTGGACATAGTACTCTTCAGGGATTTCCTTTATATTGTGCATTTACTTCATGGGTTTTTTTTGCATATATTTTTTGTATTTCAAAATGAACTAAGCATTTGTAGACAGAATGTTTGGAAATGCTAGTTGTTGGGTTTTTTTCCTCTATCAACTTGTATTTAATTTCCTACAGATACCAAGTAGAACAAAACTGAAGGTTTCCTATTATGTTTTTGTTTGATCTATTGCAAATTAATTTACAGACTTGGTGATAGCTGCTGGGAAATGAAGGATTGGTTTTATTTGGTCAGTGAAGATGACAGGCATGGATCAAATAAGGGTTAACAATAATGCACTTGAACAAATTGAATCAGAACATAATGTATGTATTGAATTTGATTGCAACATGCATGTCCATGGAAAAGTTTTTTGTTTAAAACAAATCAAGGCTATGGCTTAATTATCAAAGCAAAACAAGAGACATAAAGAGCTACATGTTTCTGATCTGCTTTTTTCAAAAATAGCTCCCTTCACACAGTTATCTACATGTTTAATTTCCATGCATAATAGCAGCAGTTATTGTTGTCGTTTGTTAAGAGAGATTAACAGATAGTAAGTACAACAAACGCAAATAAGGCCTGAATAGAGAGGTGACAAAGAAGAAAAGACCTCTTTAATGTTAATTATAACTGGTAGGAAGTCTATACAAATGACATTAACTGTGTTCTATATGAATTGAAGGGACATTTAGTTAGTTAGTATCTACGTAACACATTGGATTATTATTATTATTATTACTAAATATGAAAAATATTTTTAAAATATAGTTTATTGAGGTATGTACTGTTCAGTGGAAGGTGTGTGTTTTGATTGTTATTTCTTAGTCGTTGAAAACAAATATAATAGTAAGCTGTTGAATGCTTATTTTTATCCTAAGCTGTTGGTTTTAGTTTAAGCAGAGTTTTTCAGTCATTTTTCACCTGTATTTTGTGACTAACAAAGTTCCCAGTGCTTTCTTCAACAGTGACTGCATTAGACCAAAACAACTGCATAAAGAAACTTGCTTCAAATGTCATTATTCAATGGTAGTTTTGGTGGACCATCTATGTGTTCCCTTATAAGACAGTAGAAGCGGTACCTTGGAAGTGGTGTAGTCCTTTGTTTCTTAATTGTTAGCTAAAAATCCCAATAGGTGGCAGAAAAAACACTGTTACTTTTTTCATGCATTATTTTCATGATTGTCTATTTTTGAGTATTCTGCTCAACTGAAGCTTGGGTGCTGCTCCCATTCCAGGCTTTGTTTTTTCAGTTGCACTTGCATTCCCTAACTAAATACCTTACTATCTGGCAGTTTCCATGCTTTGTTTTTCTAGTATCATAAATTGATTTAATGTTCAAATGTAGTCATTTAATATGTTTTGAGTCATGAGTGTTCTCTTTGTGCACACTGAATCTTTTCATAGTTACAGCTGAAACAATTATACTCTTAAACAGGAGGGTTTTGGAATGGGTGAGGACACCCTCCGCACCTCCCCCTGCCTGGCTGTGTATTTGAAGACCCTGTTTGTATTAGACTGCTACCAGATGTTTCATAGGAAAGTAGAGATGCCACATAATAAGCAAATATGGCATAAAGAACTTTCCACCCAGAACACAGTGTTTGTCTCTAAGAATTAACTTAATGGAAGATTTATGACAATTCATTATCCTTTCCAGAAATGTGTTTGTGTTTTCCCTCGCAGTGGCTCTAATGATATTCTCAGTACTCACATAAGTGAGTGCCTGAAGATTTCAGTGCTATCCTTGAGTTGCTTTTCTTGGTAGAAAGCTATTCCATGTCTATTAAAATTGAGTTATTTAAAAAATGTGAGGCAGCAGATGAACACCTTCCTCTTTTAGAAATCAATCTTAGGTTCATTTGCAAAACCAAAGCTAAGGACTAGCTCTTTCACTTGAGGCTCATTTGTGTCGGCTGACTCCAGAAGACACAGGTCAGTAGTCTATGCTAGGTCAGGCCCTAAATTATGACTTTTTGTGGTGATGCATCTGCTGATGAAGTAGCGTCTATCTTTCTAATGTCACTTGTGAAATATTTGTCATAAATAATTTGTATGTGACAAGGAGAGTGGTACTAGGACTGCTGGGGCAACAGTTGTGCAAGAGATGAAAATTAAATCCACAGAAGATTTCTGAATTCTTGGGATTTTCTCACCATGCAGTATTAAATATGTAATGATTTATGTTTTGAATCTACATAACAATAAAACTCAAACATAGTCATCAGATACACTGATCATACTGTTTCCAAAACGCTTGCTCTGACATTAGGTGTACTCTTATTTTATTAAGAGAGTCTAGAGCAGGGTTTGCCTCATCCCAGAATCTGTGAGATGAATTGCTTTTTGGAGATGCTTTATTCTTCCTCCATTTCCTGTAAACAGATCAGAGGGTGACTAGCTTAAACTGGTTATCAGGCTCTTAGATATCCAAAGTTGGGTGAAATATACCCTACCTACATATGGAGGTCCTTAATGGACTCTTTCCATTTCTGCATTTCGGACTTGAGCACACATTTTAGGTAGTGCTGTATACCTTGCTGTTGGCGTGAAGTTCCCCACAAAGGGCTGCCCACAAGGGCATAAAAGCTCCTCTCTGCAAGAGCAACAGGAAGTATTTTGAGGGGCTTGACACCAAGTGGATTAATATTGAGGATATGACATGGGTGGAGAAATGGTGAAAGAAGAGAGGTCTGGAATAAATGAAGTTATTTGGAAAGCAAACAAACAAACAAAAACTTAATCAGACTTCCAGCACTTTTGAAAATGTTGTAGAAGAATGTAATTTAAGTTGAAGAAAGGGATAAAGCTGAAAAACATGAAAGAACAGTGTTGAGGTTATCTGATCCTTTAGAGAACAAGCTGCAAAAACAAACAAAAAAACTCTGCATACTTCAGTAAATTATAGGAAAGACATTGACAAAAATTAAAATTAAGAGAACAAAACTTTTAAGAGTAAACATAGTCAAATCCCATTTTAACTAGGTTTTGGAAAATGGAAAACTAAAGTTTATGTATTCCTCCACACAAGTTCCAAAGCATTTGAAGTAAAGTAACTCAAATATTTAACTTTAAACTAAGCTACTGACATAGTCATATTGAATCAGGATGCTGGATAACTGAGGTACAAAATATAAATGCAGTTTTGGCCATAGCAGTGAGGAAAGAAAACGTAAGTCATGTCTTATTAACAAAATTGATTTGCCAGCAAATCAGAATGTCCAGGAAATGAAAGCCAGAAAAGGTATATAGTTGTAGGCTTTCATTATTGACTTGTAACCAAGATGGTGATAGTGACAGTAGTGCTCTGAGTGGAGCTGTGGAAACTGGAAGGGTAGGGAACATGATAATAATTCGAAACCTGAGTTGTCACTGTGGAAATTAGGCAGAAGTCATTGCCAGAGCGTAATGTTGGGACAGCTTGTTAAAGAGCCACTGAGAAGGGAAGCAAGCAACTTTTTGAGTTCCTCTGGTTCATAATAGTTCTGTCAAAGCAGGAGCAATAAAAACAAATTTTGGAAACAGAGCCAAAAATAAACAGTCACTATTTCAAGCAAAGACATCAACAGCTGATTATCTGAAATGCAGAGTTTGACAGTGCTGAGCTGCTCAGGGGTGGTAAAAGTAGGAACTCTTTGAGAAGAGCTGCAGAAAGACCTTGTGATACCAAGTTGACTTGTCAGTTAACAATGGAAGATTAAATCCTCTGCCAAGTAATGTTGTGATGTAGATACTAAAAACCCAATCTTAATTTTGCATACAATGTGTGTATTAACTTAGTAGCGATGAAAAATTATAATTCTTGGATAACAATAAATATCTTTCTGGAAATGACTGCTCAGTGCTTAAATGCTCAGTAGTGCTCCAGGCAAACAGAACTTGAGGAAAGAAAAGAGCAGAGAACAAGATGGTAAATACCATCTTGTTTCTGTATAAATTCATGTTCGTCTAGCATTCTGAATACAGTGTGCAATACTGGTTTCATATCCTTCCCCATTTGTCCCATTTTCCCCCTCCCTCTCATTTCAAAAAGGACCTGGAAGAGATACAGAGAAGGGCAACAAAGATGTGGAGTGGTTTCCATGCAAGGAACAACTAAGTAAATTAGGACTGTGGTTTGGAAAAGAGTTGATTGCAGATGATGTAATGGAGGCCTATAAAATCATGGGTGGCATGGAAAAGGTGAATGCAGAGAATGCAGAATGATTATTCCTAGTCTCTCTTGATACAAGAGCTAGAAGGCGTTAAAAAATAAAATCGTGTGTCTGTGTGTTCAAGAAAAATAAGATACTTTTTCACATAGTGTGTAGTTGTTCTGCAGGATGTTGTAGATGCTGAAAGTTTACATTGGTTCGAAAAGCACTTGAAGTTTATTGGGCTGGGGGTAATAATGCATCCATCACCACTGAATATAGAGACAGTGATTCAGGAGGTCCTTGAGCCATTTCCAAAAGCTAGGAAAATCTTCTGGAAAACTTTTACTGCGTGCTTTCTCTCATGCTATTCCTTAGGTATCTGCTATTGGTGGGTTTTAGAGATGAGATGAGGCATTGGTTTAACCTATGGTTGGACCTGGTACATCCTTACCAATCCCAGAAGCATTCTTTCTTTTGTACTCTTAAGAGAAGTCTTTTGCGTTGTCTCCCTGAGCTGACATAGAGCCAGCTGGCTCAGATTTTTATTTCATTTTAACTCAGCAAAATGTTAGTTTTGCCTAAATGAGTCAGTTTACACTGAAGTCTCAATAGCTTTCTATTAAAAAATTATTTTAAAAAAAAAAAGAGAAGAAAAGAAAGCTTCTGGCTGTCATCAGAAATCCTAAAAGTTAGAACTGTTTTTCCGCTCTAAAGCTCAAGCAAAGAAATGGCACTTTACTTTAAAATTTAATTTGTTACAGGTCTCTGGGGTGTCTTGCTGTCTGGTCTACATAGTTGTATAAAATAATTCTGTTATGTGTTAATGTTGTCTGAACTGGAGAAGAACAGAGGTTTCAGTATATTCAAGGAGTGGATGACTGCAACGTGCAGAATGTGGTGTTTTGAAGCAAGACAACTAGAACTTTGTTTTCCACCAATGATTGTGTTACCTTAAACAAGGACCTTCACATCTTTATACATATTATAGTATCAGCTTCACACAGGATGTTTAAGTTGGCATCTTTTTTCTTCCTTGAGTATGATTCATTGTTTAGGTGGGATAAAAAGAAGCTATCACTTGAATTTATGGTAAAAATGTTTTTTCTTCTATGTTCTGCCTTTCTGCAGGGTTGGTTAATATGTGAGGAGCCAACTTGCCAGAATCGAACCCGTCGACTTCCT
>VUYV01000018.1:2159910-2174910 GCA_008711295.1 Anarhynchus alexandrinus | reverse complement strand
GTTATGGCAGTCCCCCTTTTTAGAGTTTAAAAAGCTTAATATATGTGCATTCTTGCACATTCTAAATCTCAAAGTACTTTAGACATAACAAATGGATTTACAAACTATATATAGGTTCACTTACTTTATCACTGAAGTGCAGCTACCTCAAGGATTGAACACAGCAGCTGTTTAACAACCTAGAGAAATGTCGCGTGGCAGTTAAGAGCAAGAGCTGAAGAATACTGTATCAAACGAAGCTGCAAAGGGAGGTTGAGGCATTTGAGCAAATTGTAGTCTGGTAGAGATAATTTGGCCAGGATGCTTAGGATAAGCCACCAGAATTTAATAAAAGGTGCCACAGGACCTTGAATGGCCATGCGTCACCTTCATCTCATCTGAAAGATACCACTTTGATTCTAGAGACGGGTCCAGCATGAGGAAGACTCACTAGAATTGCTTTGTGCTTTTGGTAGATCTGTCTTGCAGAAACTGACTGTAGTAGCAAGGTAGAACTGGACGACAGTAGAACAAGGAGAGAAGGGCTAGTGGAGAAGAATTAAATTCTAGGAAGAATAGTTCATACGGAGCTGGTTGTTATGCGGGAGGATGTTTCATGAAGTGTGAAGGAATTCATTCACCACCATTTTGGATTTCTTGATATTTTGATGGTATTGTTGATGACATTCCCTTCTAGACTGTAAGAAAGTGGGAAGAGTTACAGAAGCTACAAAATAGCATTTGTTAAAGCTATGTTCTAGAACCTAAATGGTGATGATAGCGAATTTCGTCATGTATGAGACAGGGTTTTTTCAGTCTTGGTCTTTTCTTTGTGGAAAAGTTTTGAACAGGTTATGCTAAGACAGTTATGGTGCTATGTGAAACCTTCAGCATAATTTGACCTGAAGAATGGCTATCTTGTTTAATCACCCAGTGCTGGACAAAACTGAAATATTCATGTTCTGTCTCATAAACCTAAAACTCCTTTTGAGACTTGGCACAACCCTGCAAAAACTACTTTTAAGTTTTTTGATAATCCCGTGATGAGATACTTAGGGAAAAATGCTTTTCTGCTCCATAGGTTATCTCATGTAGACTCATGGAAGTCTGTTGTTTGTGAGCTGGATGGATTGACAGTAGTAGTTAAACTTCTTGCTTGAAGAGGCGTATATGCATTTGGTTACTCTGTTTGCATGATCTAGATGATTTGTTGAATGTCATGCTTCTTAATATCCAGTAGCAGAAATGATAAACAATACTTTTCAGTACTTCCACATAGATAAGAAAATGTTGCCATTTTCTCAGATTTTTATTTCATTGCTCATCAGTGCTGTAATCCTGCTGGCTAGATTTTTGCATGGGTGGTCTTGTTAAGACAGCTCAGAGGTTCCAGTTAGCGCATAATATAGAGGACTGCATGATAAGGATGGGAAGGCTAGCGTGCTCTTCCCCTCGCTGAAAACCACTCAGAAATCCTCACCTAACAAAACAGTCTATTGGCATGGATAATAAATAGTATGAGGTTTGGCTGCTTTCCTGATGCCACACAAGGTTGTTGTTATCTAACCTAATTTATGTCTTCCAGTCAGCTTTCAGCCTCATTGCTCATCCCAATTGCAGAAATATAGAGAAGCTCCAAACAATGAGCTAGCTATGAGAAAAATGAATTTTCTGCTTGAAACAGCTCTTCTGGTTAGCTGTACTGTATGTACAAAGTTATTCATTGTTGGGTACACAAATTATTTTTTTTTAAATCCACCCCCCCCCAACTTTTTGAAAAAAAAAAAAAAAAAACCAAAGAAATTTTGAACTTGTAGTGTTCCTTTGTATTTGTGTAAACCTTAACAAGAGAATTGACAGTTCTTGTCTGAATACATCCAGTGCATCACCTTACAAAAAGTTACTGATGACCTAATGTAGATAATATAATCTTGAAGCCTTGTGAAGAAATAACATATTAAAGATGACATCCTTTCAACAGACAATTTCCATTGAGACTTATACAGTGAAGATAAAATTGAGTGGGATATATAAATTTAGTGAATAAAAGATGAAAGGTTGTAATGAAGAGACAATGAAGAAAAAAGTCTTTTGTAAAAGCTGTAAGAGTGAGGGAAATACTAAACTTTCCCAACTGGCTGTATTTGGCATTATTGAACTTGGCATGCATGCACCCTTACTAGCAAGAGTCTTGGATTTATCAGGAAGATGAAAAATCCTAAAGAGTTTCCTTGTGGAGTGCAGCAGGCGAACGGTAGTATTTCCGAAGAACTCCCTTCATAGCCTTTGATGCAAGTGTACTCTTAGCTACTTTGATGTGTGTTGTGGACCTGGCCTCTATGCGAGCAGGCTTGTATTTGTGTGTCAGGGTTGCCATACCTGTGGAAATTAGCTGCCTTGCTGGGCAGAATTAGAATGAGCTTTTTAATTATGTAAGATTTAAGAGCAACAATGTTAAAAATCATAATTTTTTAAGGAAAAAGTTACACGAGTTTAAAACAGTAACAACGATTATCGACATTGTATTTTGCAGTGGGTAGATTTCATTAGGTGTTCATGTTATCCTGTCTAGCTTATAAAGACGTCTCATTAGCCAATCCAACTTTTCCTACGCCAGAAACTTTTGAGAGCTACTTTTTTCCTATTACTTTTTCTAAATATTGTTACTAAATCCTCTGAGAGCAGCTGCTCTGGACAATTGTTCTTTCTCTGCTTAGATGGAATGTTCTCTTCCTTGTGCATCTTTTTCTTCCCTCTAATTTGGGAACTGGGGTACTGCATGATACTGTAGAGGATAAGGTCATCTTTTTTTTTCCAGTCTTACTTATTTAAGATTACATGATTGACATTTTTATTGTATGTATGTATGAGTACTTTCCCTGGTCCTAAATTTGAGGTTGCTTTTTTGTGTTTGCTGTCTTTTAAATCCCAGAAATACAACTTTACTAGTTTAACAAATTAAATTTCTTAATTGCTAATGATTTATGTTCCCTGTAAGTTTTATTATGTTTAGCTTCCTACAAGCTTTTTATACAGTTTATATAAGGGACTTTTTTTTTTTTTTTCAATGGGGGAAGGGTTGGAGATGCATTTGAGGGTGGAATAGCCAAAGCTGCTTATATTTTATTAGATTTTGAGAAATTCAATTACCAGTATCTCTTAATCCACTGTTATTCAAAGCGCTTGCTTTCTACTGAAGTACTGTGATGGCAGTAACACAGGTTCATTAGTGGGTCCTTGCTACAGCGTCAACCCACTAAGAAGCATTGGGAAGGAGGAGCTCCAAGAAGAGCCAACATCATGGCTTATGGTTTTATTTTGTTGGATAAGTTCTGAATTTCTCTAAACTACATATCATGACAGGCAATCTGCTTAGCTGCTTTATTTGGTTACTGAAACCTAGCTTCTTTCTCTACTTTTATTCCCTCATGAGGTAGAAGGATTGGCTGGCATCTAAAATTGTGTATTCAAGAAGAGGCTTGATGCAGAGAACACCATTGTGCATTTGCAAGATGGGTCTATTTGGTATCTGATGAAAAATAACGTGGTTCCTCAGGCAGAGGATGAAATTCAGTTAGCAGAGGTTGTGAGCACAGATAAGTTATTTAGAGGACGAGGAGGAGAAGTGAGTCTTTGCAATTAATTTGTTAAGGTACTAGAAAATTTAACAAGCATTCTGTTGTGATTGGGCTACTTTTTATGGGTGTGTAGGTAAATGGTGGCGATATTTATTCTAATGCCAGTGTTGGCACTATATGACAAAGTCTACAGTTTTTCTTTTTTACTAGAATTTTAGTAGACATCTGTTCCTTCTATTAGGAGTGTTATATCTGGTGAAGTTCACCTCTTTAAATGGAAACTAGTATTTTTGAGAGTAATACCACAGTTTTATCTGACCTGTCCAGTTTGATAAAATGTTTTTACAAGCATTGCACCATGATCAGGAGCCATCTGGCTGAAATTCCAGTTTGCATGTCACTAGTTCTAGCTGAAAAGTTTCTGAAATGTCTGTCCCATGAACAGAAATTCTCTGTTCCTCTCTTTCCTGTTGTTAAGGGTTGTCTTTTTATGGCAGCGCTATACCTGCAATCACTGGTGTATGGAAGATGGG
Organism: Anarhynchus alexandrinus; assembly: GCA_008711295.1. NCBI lineage: Eukaryota > Metazoa > Chordata > Aves > Charadriiformes > Charadriidae > Anarhynchus > Anarhynchus alexandrinus. The sequence goes on along the minus strand of VUYV01000018.1, from coordinate 2,170,820 downwards.
AGGAAGTCTTGTAAGGATACTTCTTGCTTTTCTACACTCAGTTGGAGGTCATACTCTTTTCTTTCTCAGTTTATCTGCTAAATGGATTCCCACCTTTTAAACGTATACATGAGTGCATAGCTTGAAGGTTTGTGTAGTAGCTTTATACTACAGTACCCATATGTTCTGCCTGATGACTAGAAAGGAGGGGGAGATGTTTCTGGTGAGTTTTCTTAACTCTTAGGGTTATTTGTTTGTGGTAAGAAGGTTTGTCATGTATCATTGTACTTCTCATTAAGGCATCTCAAGTTCAGAACAGTAAACGTTACATTCACTGATTACACATTTTAACTTCCCTTGGGGACACAGAGTCCAGTATTTGAAGCATCTCATCCAATTTCATATCAGATACGTTGAACTTCTCACATCAGAGAAGTTAATTATCTTTCTAATGAAAAGCTACAAGTTATAAATCATTAGACTACTACTCTGAGACAAAAGTAAGAAAATTCTTTTTAAAAGGAGTTTATTAATATCGTGAAATGACCAAAAGTTTTTCTGATCGCTGTTGAGGAAGGTTTTTCACAGGGGTGTTCCATGTCTTCCTGTTACAACCAGCTGCTTTTCTTTTGTCCTAGAGACAAAATATCCCCTGCACTTGGAGGCACTCATGCTATTAATAACTGTGCCACATTCCTTTTCCAGCTTACCCTCCAGAATTTACTCAGAAGAGTGGCAAAGTAGGTGCACGGTTTTCCTGTGAGGCTTGCTGTCACTTAGACACTGCTTCTGAGCTTCCTACAGACTCTTGTCTGGAAGACCTGTTATCACAAGATCTCTTGCTTTGCCAGTTTGGAACCTCACAAATTACTTTCTGTCTTTTCCATTGTATTTGGTAAAATAACATTTAATTCTTAAATAAATACCTTACCTGCTTTAGTGTTTTGGTGCCAGGGCAAAGAAGCAGCATGCAGTTTGTCTGTCTGTATTATTTTTAAGAGTTTGTTGTCAAGTGTGAAAGCCTAAATTTACAACTACTTCACTTGTTGAATATAAACAATCAAAACTCCTAATACAACCAGATAGTTCTGCCCAGATAGATGTGTATGTCCAAGGCAAAATAAAAGGCAAACTTAATTCTAGCCCCTGAGGGAAGCGCTAATCTTTAGAACACTTATTTTTTTCCTTTTTTTTTTTATAGTGCCTCACTGCTTTAGTAATTTTTTGTTAACACCCAACACTGTCTGCAAATGCCCTAACTTGACAGAAGGGGAGCTGAAGTTACCAGAAGGCCTAGAGATTCACCCAGTGGTATGCAGCTCTGCAGAAACAGAGGTGGAAAACAGGTCTTCTCTGTCCTTGTCTAACGCTTAAATACCAACAGTTCCTTTTCTCTTAGAGAACAGGACTATGGAAAGATCACTTTTTGTCACTTCTGTGAGTGTGTACCATTTCACATTTTTACCTGGGTTCAGCAGAGTCCTTGGTGTCCAGGGTTTCTTTCATCTCTGTCAGAGTTATAACTTGCCAGAGTATACTCTCCATGATGAAAAATACTTCAGTCACCATTTTGCTTACTTTGTAATTGGAGGTCTTTCAATCATAGCTAATTATTGCATAGGTTGCTACCATGGTTCAACACCTCTTGCTTTTCTCCAGCAGCAAGAAACCTCTTTTTTTTAATATAAACCAATATTTCTTTCAGCTATGTGTAAAAATAATCACTTTTGAGAGGGTTTCCCATTAGAGAAATCAGTTATTGTTTGTCACCAATCTCTCTCAGTGTGGAAACATTAAGATTTAATCCATTGAAGATGATTGTTTAAGGCAGTCTGTATTCTTAAAAATACAAGGGGTTTTTTTAACAGTTTGCAGACAAACAGTTTTCATTTAGTGGGGATGCCTTGCTTGGAGGTATCCATTCTTCATATGTTTTGTTTAAAATTTATTTCTTGGGTCTTCGTCTAAATGTCTGTGGTTAGGATAACTGACAGTGCAAGGAAGAATTTCAGTAATAACTTGATAGTTTCATTTGTGTGACGATAACTCAGTAGCAATCAGCTTAGACTCATTGCACTTGTGAGAAACAAGGAGACACCATTCAAGTAATAAGCAGGGAGACTGAAAAAATGGCAGCTTCACTCTTGTGCTCCATCCCCACCCCATGTCAAGTCACCAGTTGATCATTTCCAGAGCTGTGATTATTACACACACAATCATTAACATTAATGAACTGCATACAGAAAGTTCTACTGCTCATATTATGAGGGTCTAGTTACAGTAAATCATGGTGATGGGCATTTCTGGTTTTCTTTTCTTTTTTTTTTTAAACTGTGTTACATGGGAAGCACCTGTGGAAGATAACACATAGTCCCTCGTATCCATACTAGAAACAATAAACTATGACAATAAAAGCATTGTCTTGATTACAGTTATTAATGAGCTACAGAGCTCTCTCTGTCACAACTATTAAATTCATTACAGTTTAGTTTCATGGTTTGGGGTGTCCCATGAAAACGAATAGGTCATTTAGATCATTCACATCATGTTATTTGTGGAACATTTTTTAATTGGAAAGTGTGTTTACCTTGTTGTGTGTTATTAAGTTGCTTCAGTAGCTCGGACATAACTTTTTCAAACAATTTTTGAAGCTTTTGAGAATCTTCAGAGTAACCCTTCAGACTGTTGTATGCTTTTTTTCTGAACTTTATTCAGCACCTCTTGCTGAAAATTCACTGGGCTGTGTTGGGGGTAGTGTTTGACCTGCACTTCTCCTGGAACGTACGTGCACACTATTGACCTCACTCATCAGAGCGGCTGACAAAATCAAAACCTCAAGTTTTTAATCTTTGCCTGTTCTTAGGTGGACTAATTCCTTTTCTTTGTGGATAATCTCAGGGTTGGTGTCTTCCTCTTCCTGTTTGGACTTGCCAATTGAGGGATGCAGGACAGAATCTCTGGGTTTTTTTCAAAGCAGTCTACAAAATCGACATCAACAACAATCAGTTTTAAACGTGCATTGTCTGGTGAAACCTGTCACCCAGAACACTGTTATACTGATAGACGATGTCAGAGATCTACGTAGAGAAGGTGGCATTAAAAAATAAAATACATCAAAATTAGTGTATGCGCTGATGCCAATGCCACTTTCAGTGCTGAAGAATCCATTCTGAGTTATAGAGAAAGAGATTGAAAATAGCCTTTGTTTTGCCCAGAAAGGAAAGCATATGGGGATAAATAACGTTGACTATTTGTGGAAGGAGCAGATAGTAGCATAATAAGCTACTGGAGTTGTGTCTGGTACCTAAAGTGCTGCCATTGATTTCAACCCTAGGGTAGGAAATGAAGTTGCCTTATAAGTCATTGAGATGTACCTTTGTACACCACTGATCTTAACATTTCAGTGCCACCCACAGAAAAGATGCTCTTCTTTGCTTTGTCATCTGCATAACATGACTTTTCTTTAGCATTTAATGGAGAGCCATTCTATTAAAGTCTGAGAGAGCTGCTTCAGAGACAAGAGATCAAGACTTGCATTGATAAAGCTGTGATCATATACACTGCTACAGAGAGATGGGTGCAACTATGACCTGCTGGGGACAGTTTGTCTAACCAAAACAGAGGAAAAAAGATCTTATTTAAAAATGGAGTCACTTCTGTACATCCTGGCTCCAGAGTAAGTGAAGCAAGGTAAAGAAACTGTATTGAAAGTCTGTTTGCCTTTCCAGCTGAAGCAGTAATCTTGCATAGTCTGAGAGGTTTTAGGAGATTGGTACCATAGAGGTGTGGCTTCAGTCAGTCTCTAACTCTGATCTTCTAATAGTGAGATGTTTCAGGGTGCATGATGAGTAGCTGAAGCACTTTCATATCTCAGCTTAGTTTCCTTATTGTCTTAACTTTTAAGAAAAATCAAGATCAACGAGAAAGAACATTTGCTCCAAGTCCTTCAGAATTTACTGAAATGCCAAATTTGCTTTAGGCAAAAGTGTCCTCTGCAGCAGATACTTTCCTTTCTTCAGATTATTTAACTACCTGAGCTCAAAGAACAGTTCATTAAAAATTGAGAAACTAGGAGTTGAAGGTGGAAACCTAATTTTTTCGAACTTCTTAATCTCTTGCTAAAACCTAGAATTGAGGGAATGAGTCCTGAAGTCTTGAGAAACAGGAATATGGTAATCCAAAGCAGTATGTTTAGTTCCCTCTCTGTAAATTATACTTTTGTTTTGTTTTGTTTTCACATGCGTGCTTTTATATCTAAAACATATTTAGATTAGCTTATTTGCTTGTCTATCTAGCCTATTTATAGTATTGTTTATTTACTAATAAACCAGTTTTTAAATGCTGTACTTGTGCTTGTTTGAATGATAATCAAGATTCCATTAAAAAAAGGCTTTCACAAATATTAGTAAATTATTTTGCAGAAAAGAAATGCAATGTTACCCATTTCTTAACAGAATCATAATTTAAATAAATATGTATAAGCCAAGTTGCTTACACAGTTTGCACAAATTGTCATCAGATTGCATGAAATGGTAAAAAAGCAGCCTTATACCTAGTCTACAGAGCTCTATAGTAGCCTCAGGCCTCTAGTAATGGCCTCTCTCTCTTTGCCATGAAGTAAGGCTGCAGCTGATAGATGGTTGATTTGTGCTTCTGGTCTGGGATCTGCCTTATGCAGATTCTTTTCCTGCAGGCAGAATTACTCTTAGTAAGGCGGTTTCATATAATCTTCTTGGTTGGGCCCTGCTTGCTCTATTTGCTTTCCAGCTGTGAGATACGTGGGTCCTGAGAAACAGGGTATGCCTTGCATTCTCCATGAGGAGCACGTCTCCATGAGTAAGGGTAGAGGTTTTGTATGCAGATTTCAGCTGCACAGTCCTAATAGTTTGATTCTTTCAATTGTAGTAACGCATCTTTTTGTAGGGTAAGTTTCCTGGATATTTACAGTTCAGTTCTTGTTTGTTAGAAAGAACATTTAGGACATGATTTTAGGATTTTTTATGGAAGCACATGAAATTACTTGAAAGGTAAAAGAATTCTGTTTGGTGATGAGAGTTCCTATGCGCGTGCTTATTTTTTCTGTTTCAGATAAGCAGATGACCTATAGTTAACTTCTACGAGTCATCTTCATTCAATGAGTAGATCCATCAGTTCTCTAGAACGAGACAGAGAGCGCTGTGGAGCTGTACTAGCTTGTTCTGTAACAGTTAAGATATACGGGGAATGCTTGACCATGGTATCTCCAGAGCAGAATGACAGCTTTGCTTTACAGAGGTGGTTTTCAATTTTAATGTTGTTTTGCCAAGCCTTTTCTGTTAACTACTTCTTATCCCAGATTGTCAAAGGTCGGGTAAATCCAGAAATGAGTGACTGACTTTGAAAGTGCTTGTTTTTTTCTTAAAAGTGTTAACACTGATTTATTTTGTTTTTATTAATTTGTCTTTTACACCAAGGAGAGGATATGTTTTAGGAGCATATCTATATGCTGCTTATTTCAAGAAGCAATTTATTTGAAGTGTGCAAATATTCTTGATCAGAGGCTCTTAAAATACTGTTGATTTTGGATTCATTCTGGTGCTTCTCCAGAGTAATGTTCAATGCATTTGGGCAGATACAAGTTTGGTTTTGCTGCCGGGTAAGTCTGGTTCCAGAGTGATGCTTATCTTTCATCAGCAGGGAAGAACTGACCAAAGGGACCACCCTGATGACATTTCCTCATGTGGGAGTTAGGAACTGCATGTGATCCTGTTCATCAATTTAATAAACTTTCTGTATGAAAACCAGCTATTTATTCATTTCATTATTCACTTCAAGGACTGTTTCTGGACTTTTCATAGAATCTGGAACAATACTTATATAAAATACTAATTTCTTTAAAAAACTTCTCATATTTATTGTTTGCTATTGTATTTTTTTCAAAATGTCTGAGTTTATATATATGTGCAGACGTACATATGTGTAGTGCATAGACCTGTATATATACACATGTGCACACGCATGTGTATAACATCTTTAGAGTTAATTTCTGTACAATTCATTATTGATTGCTGTTATAATGTTCTTAGAAAAAAGGTGCCTCAGAGCAGATAGCATCTGGTCTTGTGCAAGAATCTGTCACAAGTTTTATGTGCTTGTCTCTTGTTGTATTAAATATTAGTAATATCAAAAATTAGTCATAAACCTCTTGATGCTGAAAATTTCAGCATGAAGAACACTTTGCAATGACATGTATACTGAGGGTATGTGAGGCAAGTGATTCCCCCACCCCAAAAAAGAACGATTCTTAGTTAAGACTTGTGTTCTCACTGCCAGGTCTTATTGTGCCGCTCAGATGAGCTTGAGTACTGAGTGCAAGGCAGAGCTCGAACCCAAAACTAAAAGCAGGGAACCATACTGTCTTCCCTTGCTAGCAGTAGCTAGTTTGGCCTATTCACATCAGCTACCGTGCAGTTTGCTGTTTCGCCTTGTGCCAGCTGTTGACCACACAGGGAGGCAGTTAGATTTTGAGGGTTAGTTTTCTGCCAGATGAGAAAAGAGGTGAGTAATTTTTCCTGGATTAGCAAATTGAATTTGGTTTACCACATGCTCGGATGAGCAGTAGAATGCACAGAAGAGCAGAGATAGGGGAGAGGGTTGCATACATATCATTAACATGAGAAATTGTTTTTTAAGAACAGATGACGCTCAGTCCTTTTGTTTAAAAAACAACATATCTCCTAGGAAGAGGAACAGGGTTTATTTCATGTCTTTGCTTGCATTGCCAGCTTTAAGTAGAGGTGATCCATCACCAGTAGTGGTCCAACGGCTTCATCCTTCCATTCCTCCAGAGCTCTGTAGGTAAGTGCTGTCTTAGTAGTAGTCAGGTCTGCTGGCAGCTGCTTTTCATCTTGTGTCTGCACCATGTGCCTTGAGGTGTCATTTTATGAATCCTCAAAGCAGAACAGTTCCAGCTTGGAACTCTCCCCAGTTTTAGACAATTCATTCAGCTTCTTTGTTATGGCCAGAAATATTTTGCTTATTAAATTTCCTTCCTTTTCTGTATTGCCAGGTTCACGCCTCCTAAATCTTGTTAATAGCCAGCTGCTTTTTCTCAAGACTTTATTAATGAAAATGTTTAGTAATAGTATTGTCAGGATCCACTGTGGAGGTATTCTGTTAACTCCTTCATTCAGTCCAGTGTCCCTTGTCAACAGGTGTTGTCATCTGTTCTTCACCCAGTCCTCACCCGCTTTTCTCTGCTTTTGCTGGCATTGCAATCCAGAGTTGGTTTTTATGATTAGAACCTCTGTAATGTTCTCACTAGTTGCCAAACAGTATTTAAACCAGCAAAAGTTCTTGTCATTTCAGTTATTTAATAAAAAAAAAAATCTCATCATGTACAAGAATATCTGATCATCCGCTGTTTGGTTTTTTTCCGTTGACTGCTGCATGTATATGGAAGAACCTCTTCTTTTGTCATACAGTCCATGTTAACATAAGTACTAGGGAAAATTTCATCATATCCAAATCTTGCCACATCTGTTTTAGTTTCCTTTTACTTCTTTAATGGACTCTGAGTCATAATCACTAAAATAACACTAGTATTGATTGAGGAGGTGGGCAATTTGGAGGATTAAGAAGGAAATCACGCACACCCCCACACCTCCCCATTTAGTTTATAACCAGTGCTGCTCTCAGGAAAGATAATGACCAACCGTTTCATGTTTTTAATGGAATTGGGTGTAAGTTTTCAAAAACTGATTGTGTGCTAAAGTATAAAGGCTGAAATTTAGGTGTACTTTTCTTTCACTTTTTTTGTCTCATGTGAAGTAGTTATTTTAGGTCCACAGTTTATTTCAGCCTATTCGACACAGACCAGTGCTGTGTTTTAACTAGGTCTTGTGATGCATGAGAAGACCAGACTTCAGTATAGATCAGCATTGGCATGAGGCGAGGAGTACGCACATTATGAGTATTTAGTGTAACACAAATTGACGCTTCGCGAGCTCTTTTTGTGCAGGAGTGTCTGCTTTCAGAATCTGATGGTGGGTAGGGGCTGTGTGAACCTGGTGTGGTGCAGCTGCCCTGGTTTTACAAAAGAATTTGAGGTGTGTAAAACATGGTCTTACGCTTCAGCTTATTGCCTTGAAATCATTTTAGCGTGGATGGCATTTGGATATATAAACATCCAAAAAGCTGAGCTATGCCCTCTTTTTGAAAATAGAAATTGCTGCACATAAGAGACACGATGGAAAATGTGTACAGTCTATACAATCTTCCAGCAGTAGATTGAGACCAGTGGCACTTCCCCGAAAAAATAAATTACCCGAAATTTGCAGCACATTCATATTCAATTTCATCACAGCAGATGCTCATTAGTATGTTGTTATTAATTGGTATTCACTTTAGGTTTTGTTTAAAATGAAGATAATAATTAGGTTTTAATTACTGCATCTTTCTAAGGGGGGGAGGGGAGGAAATGCCTCTCAAAGCACTGAAGTATTTCCTGTACGCTTTGCTCCGTTACATCTAAGCCTTGAAAGAGTCTCTAAGACGCATTTTTCTGCCAAGAGATTTGTTTTCTATTTCATTTTCATTCTTTCCTGGTTTTAAAGTATTAAGAACTAGTTCTAAAGGATTTGCTTGATGGACATACTGAATCTTATCACAGTAGTAAGAGCCACTGTTCTTTCTAATCAAATTACCAAAAAGGCTTTTCACAAAAGTAACTCTCTCAAGCAGCTGATTAATGAAGTGGTGCCACTGTTTTGTATTATAATTAATTGAAGTAATACAAATAACTTCTGTAGCCTGTGGAAATTATCTCCTTTGCAAAGCAGTTTAATAGAGTTAGCAAACTAGAAGGGGGAGCTTTTTGTGTTAATTTTTAATTTCATGTTGCCTTCATCAGCCATAAAACCATAGGTGACACAACGGAAAACAGTAAATGACAAAGGATACAAAATAACACCACCACAGAGAGGGCTTGAAGAAATGGGAGGGAGTCAGGTACAGAAGAAAGCAAAAGGGCAGAAAAAAAATGAGAACACAGAAGAGATTTAAAGGGTCATGAGTATGGTGGGACTATAGAGAAGTACAGGAATTTGGGAGATGCCAAAGAGTAAATAAAAGACTACTGTAGAGGAATATGAGTAATCTGAAAAGCATTGACCATCACATCTTACTTTGGTTAATACAGGAATTTACAACGCTTCAAAGAAAATTAGTCTAAGTAGGGGCAGATATTTTTCTGGCCTGTTCAAATGTATACTTTCAAGATACAGAGGTTTTACATGCTGCTTCAAAGATGTTTAGTAGCAATATCTGGGTAAGTAAAACATCAGAATGAGAATCATTAGTTCAGTCTTCTGCTACCTTGCTGTTGTGAATTTCCATCAACTTTTTCCCTTTTTTCCTTTCCTCAGACCTTTCTTACCTGGATTCTCTAGGTCACCATGCTGCTGCCCTTAGCTACTGAATGGGTTTTAAAGGCTGGAGTGTTAGCCACTCAGCCACCCTGTTAACAGGATGGAGGAGAATGAGGCATCTCAACTGAAGTTCCTTGGGATGTAATCTAAAACAGCCAGCACTGAGGGAGGGCCTTCTTATTTCAACACCTAAATGCAGCTGCCACCAACCTTTCTTCCATAACAGAAAAGCTGGTGAGAGATAGTGCATCTTAAGTTCTCCTCAGGCACTGTCTTTAGGGTAGGAAGATGCTCACCAATGGTTAAGTCTTTCCAGCTCCCCTTACTTCCAGAGAGTTGAGCTTTTGCATTTCTAAAAAAGAGGAGGAAAGGTGGACGCTGGCAGTTTTTCCACCCTCTCTGTGCAAGATGAGGAAAACCAAGTTCAATTCTCTCTTCTTACCGGTAAGGTTGCAAACCTGTGTCTCCTTATTCTGGAAAAATCCCCTACTTGCTGACTATGCTGTTACGGAATGAGGGAGTTGGGACGGTTCTCCACCTGAAATTTCATTTTGATGCGGAAAAAAACGCATCATGGTTTGCTGGGCCAGAGAGACGTGGAGCAAGCGCACAAGGGAGCCTTGCTCCAGAGCTGAGTTTTTAGGCATTTGTGAGACAGGAGAAGACATGGTGCTACCCTTCCCTTCAGTCCAGTGTCTTGTTCAAACATCAGCAGCTGTGGGGACAACACAAATAACAAAGCTAGTTATTGCAGTCAAGCGGGGTGGGCCTGGGCACGTGTGGAGGCACAAGCTGACCTTCAGGAACTCCAGAAATACAAATGCATTGCGTCTGTGAAGTCTCCTTTCCTAATGTGTGCCTGAGTGAGCATTTCCCTGGCATGGGTGGTAGCTGAGCGAGATCATTTTCTTTTCATGACTGAGCACTTTGTACTTTAGTTTTGTGCTTAGTCATGGGAAGATTTGCTTTTCCAGTGTTCATAATTCACCACTTCCCTTAAAAAGACACCATCGTTTTCCTGTTACATAATCTGTGTAATCTTATATTGTTCCTGGGAAGGCAGGCTGGAGATTTGCAGTTGGCCTCCTGATGCTGCAGGAAGCAGTTCTGCAACCGTATTAAATCTAGAATTCTTTAAAATAATATTTTGTTGGCCAAGCACAATGAATTTTTTTTATTACATCTGTTATTTATATATTAGGTGCTTAATTTTTCTGTCAAAGGAGTGAATAACTTTGCTTAATGAAAACTATATACCTGTGGGTCCTTCATCTGTTTATTACTGTTTTAAAGGCAATTTAAAAAGGGAAAAAAAAAAAAAAGTTTGGTTGCATGGAAAGAACAATGTGTTCTTTCCATGAATGGAAGCTGTCAACAAATCAGACTTACCTGCCAAAGTCACTTCTTAATGAGATCAAGAAATCAAACATCATGGAACAAATAAGAACTTCAAAATAGAGTTTTATTTTCATGTACTCACTATTCAGTCTTTCATGGGAAGAAAGAATGCATAAACATTGATAC
>VUYV01000018.1:2122410-2157410 GCA_008711295.1 Anarhynchus alexandrinus | reverse complement strand
GTACACTCAGCTCTGCTTTTACCGATACATTTTTGATGTGGAGTATGCGATGGATAAAGTGATTACTGAAGATGATAAAGGTAAGTTTAATTTTTTAATTAATTAACTATAGTTTAATAGCAACTTGCATGCTAGAAACTAGACTTACACATTTATACTCTTCAAATCTGAACTACGAGTCTGTAATGTAAAACAGAAAATAGAATAAAGTATGAATTTGGGAATCCTCTGTAAGAGGAATGTGTTGTGTTGGAGTTAACCACTTCAAGAATATATTATCTGTCTCCTTTCTTCTTTTGAAGCGCCTGTGTTTTGGAAAAAGTGTTTTTCTTGTATGTTACACCATTAGAGAAATCTCTTTGCTTGAAGTTTTAACGTCACATCAGCTTCAGTAACTAGATTAATTAAAACAGATGTATACAATATCTAAAAGACAACACAATTAAAACTTACGTTCAACTATTAATATTGAAGAGACACTTTTTATCAGGGAGAAGATGATGGCACAAGAAAAGCAGTAACACTAATTGTCTACAAAGCTCCCTTAAATATACAGATTAAGCTAATGTTAGGAAGATTATTTTTTTTCTTCTCCCAATTACCATAACATTTCTGAACTAAAACATTTTGAAGCTGTAATGGATCCATAGTTTTTGTGCAGCTAAGTGATTTTCAAGCTGACAGAAGAATATTTCTGAAGGTGGGCTAATGCTTGGCTGACTTGGAATTCTAGATAAAGCTGTGTTTGGGTCCTACCGCTGAAGTGCATTGTCCACAGTGAGCACTTCCACTGCATCCTCTGTGTGGTTTTGGTGGTGCCTGTGAAGAAAAGGTGCTGCCGCTGGAGACGACTATTCTGATAGTTGCTCTGCTGTGCCAGTCTCCCCCACCCTGGCCCTGCGTCACCAGCTAGGTTGCTGGGTGATGGAAAGAGACTAAACAAAACTCAGTCTTTCTAAATGTTATTTTGATAAGTGTTGTATGAAAATCAAAATAGTGTAACCTCGTAGCTAAAAAATGCTCAAGTAAGCAAACAGTCTGGTTTTGGCCTGTTGTACTTACGTTTCTGTTTTAGAGGTACTCATTTCCTTTCTGTATTTCTCTTAAGACGGTGAACTCACTCTGATGCTTGCTCTTCAGAATGGCTTTGTACATCTGAAGAAGGTCATGCTGTACAGCCATCTCAGTCTAATAAAACTTTGTAGATGTACTGAAGGAATGTTATATGGTGGATGTTACTGCTAGGTGAAACCGAATTACTTTATGTGTAGATCTCTTGCCTAATATAAGGCATAAGAATAGAAGAGGCTTCATGGGTCATCACATCCAATGCCCTACTGCTGCAGACCACCACATCGTTAAGGATTGCAAGTTTATGGCACTTCATTTTGAAACCTGTGGGTGGTTCTTCCCCTTTCGCTGCTGTTCAAGATGTGTTTTACACCCTAGATCTGTGATGACTGAAAATTCACTATAATTTTCCCATTGTAACTTGTTTGTGGCTGGTTTACATCCATTCACTATATGTTTACTTATTTCCTTTCACTGATGTTCTCTACTATGCTTTTGGAAACAGTGGTAACTTCTCTATTTTCTTTTAAACCAAGGCAGAGACACTCAGCTTTCTTTAGGAAGAATTGGTCTCTGCTGCACGATCCTTCCTCTTAGCACTTTTGTGTGCAGTCTTTTCTAGGTTGAATTGATCTATGTGTATGAGAAACTAGAAATTACATGGTATTTTAGATATTATCTATCCAGTGTCTTGTATACTGGATCTGTATGTTTGCTGAAAGTACCTCTGCTGATGCTCTCTTGAGTCACCTAAGCCCTGTTCATAGCTGTATCATACCTTTAACTTGTAGTTAAGCAATGATGGAAATCTTGAGGTTTGAGGGATTTCTTTTTTTTCTTCCTCGTGTCATTTTGGAATCATGAGTTCCTATCTCAGGTTCATGGCATTTTGTTTTACTTTAATTTTTCTGGTTTTGTTCATTTTGGACTGCTTAATCTCATTTGTAATTTTAGACTTCAAGGTTAGTGAATTATCTCTGAAAAATAGTGTGGTGGCTTCTGCACTCATAATCTCCCACCTTCTACCTTGATCAGAAAATATTTCTTGGACCCTCACGGCTAATTAAAGAAAGTTCAGTAAAAATAGTTTCCAGAATAATTCTCAAGGAATTGTAAGAACTCTGCTAGGACCTTCTGTTCACTTGGACAGTTTACCTTTCAGCGTGGTGTAGTTTGTTTTTTTCTTAGCAATTTGAAAGATATTGTATAATCTTCTTTAGCCAGCCAGTGATTTCAGTCTTGGTGCTGCAGCAGGTGTTAAGGCCAGATAAATTAGATCTGTTAGTTTTACTTTGAAAATTGGTTGTCTTCAAAGAAACTAACTAGGTGAGTCTGGTAAACCTATGTACAATTCTGTCCCATTTTTCAGATATTTTTTAGGAGGAAGACATCTTTCTATTGTTCTAAAATACATGCAGAACTTGAGAATAATTGCCTATGGCTATTTGGGTCACCTTTTTATTTTATAGATACCAGTGTTCTGTTCTCTAGTGATAGATGTTACTGATTTGATACACTTAGTGTAAAACTCTGTAGTTTGAAATAATTTTCATGTGCCAATTTTATTGTAGTTCTGAAATAGAAATTTAGTGAACTCCCCTTTATAACATGAAACTCATATTTATTTTCCTTTGGAAGCCAAAGAATTTTGTTTCCATGCCATCATTCACAAGCCATTCTGTCCTTGACCTGTGATCAGCATCATTGCTTTTGTGAAAAATGGTGGCAAAACTTTAACGCAGCTTTTGTACATTTGTGGTATTTTCAGTCTCCTCTTTACTTTTTATGTGACTAAACCACTTATTTACTGTTGTTTTGATTTTGGGAGGGTTTTGCTTTGGTTTGGTATGATGTTTTCCAAAGCCTGAATTGCATGGACTTTTGTCTATTCTAAATTTATTGCCATTTTTCCTCAAATTTTTAAAAACCAGTTCTTCTTTCTTGTAGATTCTGTTTATTCTTAATAGCAGTTTTAGGTGTTACTCATCTTGGAGTGTTCTTCTATAGAAAAAAAGACATTTTGATGGCTAGAGATTCAAGATATAAATATTTTCCACCGTAATTTGAAAGTATTCATGTCTTCTCTCATTCAGAACCTTGAGATTTCACTACTAGTTCACTTGCATTTTCTATACTTTCCTCTTCAAAATGCAGAACCTTAATTACAGAACAGGTTTTGTTTGTTCAGCTATTTATATTGAAGGTCCATACTATTTATTGAAATGGAATCTAAAATAATAATTGTGAAATCAGTGGGAGTTCAAAAAGACATCCAAGCTGCTCCCTTTCTCTGCGAGAGGATCAATACCATAGCCTACTTTTTAAAGACAGGCTAAATTTAAAAATCCTCTGGTGATGCAGGTTCTACAACTCGTCAGGTTTTACAACCAGTTTCTTCTGGTGCTTCACTGTACTTACTGTAGAGAGCTCTTCTTCATATCTAAGATTAATTTTGCTTTCTGAAGCTCATTCTGTGCATGATGGGTGATAGAGTATTCTCTTAGAGAGTTTTAAATTTTTAAAACCTGTATGCTATCTTCTAAGTCTCTTTCAACTACTAACCTGAATTTTTGGAGGAACAGGGGGAGAGTTTTCTGTTTCTCTGCATGTTTGGTTTTTTGTGGGTGGTTTTTTTTTGGGTTTTTTTAATAGACCTTCAATAGGTCTGATCTACTAGAGTGGATTACAGCAAAAGGATTAATTAACATGTTTTGCAGACTGCTCTTCTGTTCATTTATACCAGTATGATGTCTACAGCATTTGCAACAACATCATTCGCTCATGTTTCATTTGTGATCTACTGTGATCATTATATACTGTTGTTGGTCCATCTTTTCCTTGTAAGAATCAAAAATAAGCTGATTGATCTACATGATGTTTTCTTGTTTCAGTGACTGGTGAAGTTAGCTGTCAATTACACTATCCAGGAATACCTGGATTATATAGTTATGGGTCTTTAGTCCTGTTACTAATAGTAGCATTTATCCTCCAAACAAATGTTTCCATTCATCTGTAACTTTAAGGTGTGTTATGATGATACTGTTTAATATGTTAACATTGTGATACGGTACAAGGCTCTTGGTTGTCATACTACACAAAGTGAAATTCTGAAATTCCTTTGCTGTCTTTCTAAATTAGGAGCTGTTGCACAGTTAGTGTCGGATCAAAAACCAATTTAATTTTCAATATCACTATGCCAAAACCCCTAATTTACAGATACCAATAATACCATAAGGGCTGTTTGTTCTGAATTATTTTTTTAATTGGGAAAGGAAAAACCGCTCTGTTTTGACTAGTAACATACTCAAAATATTTTCAGCGCTGTCTTACACTTTGTTTTTCAAAGCTGGGTTGTGGGTTTAGTCAGACATTACTACTTAGGTGAACAGTCAGAGCAGTAAGAAGCAGCAGCAATAGCAAAGTAGTAGCATCCTCTGTTCATTTCGATGAAAAAAGGATAGATAAACTATCAGTGATTTTAAACACATGATGTTTAAACACAGGAGTGTGCTCGCTCTGTAAGCTTTAACTTCAGAAATGGAAACCAATGTATTTTTATGGCTATGTCATCAGGAGATCAAAATAGAGTGTAGTAAGCTTTATATCATTATTCCATTCAAATATTGGTATTGTTAAATATTCAAAGATATTACTGTTTTCATTTTGCTTCCGCAGTAAAATGAAAACCTTTAAAAACGCAGAGAAATGGAGCCCACATAAAGTCAGTACCACTACTCTGCCTCACACAGATGTCTCTAGTTCAGCTCCCCCTGGCATCAAATAGAAGTCTTCATGAAAGATAAGGATGCTGCAGTCTCCTTACTCCCAATGACTGCAGCATTATTCCAAAAGCATTAATATCATTGAGGTTGTTTATGGTGCTGCTTTTTTTTTAGGGAAATATGATCCTGGTCATAGGATTTTTTTTCTGCTCCATACTCTAGAATGGAACTGAAAACCATCATCTTTCCACCATCCCAATTTTAAGAGAGGGAAGGTCACAAATGTTGTTCACAAGGCATTTAAGTATCTCAGGGACAGAAATTGCAAAGATGCTGCGCTATATTCTTTCACAGAATATTTTCAACTACTGAGCCCACGGTTATTGGATTCCAAAAAGTCTGGGCATATCTGTTTAATGGGTAAGCAGAAGAAAGTGAGGATGGGAGGAAGACAGCTTCAGGAGAAGTGGTTAAATAGTCCTGTTTGTTAGGAAGACCTACATCTTCAAAGTATATGCCATTTTGTGGAAATTGAGTAAATTGTTTTGATCATATACTTAAGGACTGCAGTTTGTAAAACCAAATGCATGTTCAGAGGATATTTTCACACTTATCACAGCTTTGTGTGTGCCTCACTCCGCCCTTCATCCAAACACCAAAAGTGTCTAGTTTACTTTACAGATGAATACACTGCAAAATTATGTTGGGAAAAATGCAACTCTTCTAGGCTGTGTGACATAGACATAAAGCCATAAAATTCCGCTCTGAATATTTGCGTGACTCCTATCATTTCAGTGCTGGGTGTTTCTCCCCAGTATGTTCATAACTTGGTGTGCCATTGTGCCATGTAGCAGGTTGTGGTGATTTATTTTTTTTTTAATGGAAGATTTTTTTTGTAACTTTTTGGAAAGACAGTTTATAACGGGGATGTTGGCAGAGCTACTTGTCATTGTGGTTTAGTGTATGTCCTCCTGTCAACTGGTGACAGTGGTGAGACTGAGGTAGGCAGACTAACTGCAGCTGGGGTCGACAGGATGGGCCTGAGTAAGGAGGCTCTGAGGTACAGCGTGGAGGTTCGGTCAGATAAAGGCAGGAGAGCGGGTGTGAGATGGAGCTGGGAGGATTGTATTGTATGTGAAATTAGTGGAATGAAATGAAGACTTCTGGTATCAGAACTATTGACCAAATATTTGTCAATATACAGGCAGGAAGACTACCAAAAAAGTACTTGTTACAATAAATAAGAAAGGGCATATAGTTAGCTACGTGTGCTTTCCAGGGGAAGATAAGGAGAAATCGTATAAATAACCAACGTGCGTATGTGTGTGGGGATTTATTTTTAAGATGGCAACAGCTGAAACTTGGCATGTCTCTTTTGAAAGAGTACAGTTCTATAAACAAAGCATTTCTGTTTGCGTCACATCTCCAGACACTATCACTAAGACTGCCGTGCGCTATAGTGATCTTTACATCCAAGCAAACAAATGTTCCTCTGCACATTTGCTGTCAAGTACTTTGTCTTCCAATCATGTTGTTTTGAAGAGATTGTAAAATACTAATTTTCAGGAATTTAATCTTTGAGTATATCTTCAAAAGCACTTGTTCATTTTTCCTTAATGTGTTGTTTTGAAGAGGAAGATTTCTGAACTTTTTTTTTTAAATTTGAGTCACCGTTTCTTGAGTATGTTTAAATCTCACGAAGTTTTGTGAAAGCAAAAACTATTTAAAATTATGCACTGTAGGTTTTTTAACCATTTTGAAGTAATATATGGGAGTTAGCTGATCTTTAAATCTTAAGTTATCTTCCCTTAATGATCAAACTTTTTTTTTTCTTGCCAGTTGGACATTTTTAATATTTTAGGTGTAACTTTTTTCCTCCATTCTATTTCTGCTTGTGTGGTCTTTTTGTTAAACCTACAAAATCTAAGTAAACCACATTACAGTATACATTTCTATAACTTCTTTCTCTGAACACAAAACTTAATGGGCTGTGACGCCTATCTTGGAGTTACAAATTGTTACGAATTATTTTCTCTGCTTGTGAATGAAATAAATGGAAATAATGAGTTATAACAGTTATGATATGTCCACAATGTGGGAAATCTGTGGCATGACAGGAGTGCATTTACTATGGCTCATACCACCAATAAAATGATTTTGATTAATGAAGACTTTTTTTCCTTGCACATTGCATTACTGTTGCATGTGGGATGAAGTAGTGGCTTAACTAACTTCTGACTTCTCATGAATTGGAATGGTTATTTGACTTCTTCAAATAAATATCCTGCTGTAACTGATAGATTTATTTTTTTTCTGTGTGTGGGAAAAAGTGAACAGAAATATCTTCTCATTTGCACTTCAGGACTTTTTTCCTACTTAAGTACATAGATGCATGCCAACTTCTTATACCCCATGCAATGGTGTAGTCTAAGTAATGTCATCTGCCTCCTTTATAAGTTCTCCTGTGAGTTTCTGTAAACTGAAAATATTTTTAAAGCTCTTTTTTCTTCGCTCTTTCTTTTTTATCTGCCACTCTTGACATTTTTCTTATAGAGACCTTTGTCTCTGTGTTTTCATCTCTGTTAATAAAGTTTGGGGCTGTTTTTTGATGGGGGGGAGGCAGTTTTGTTGTTAAATGCAAGTCAGAAGTGACAAGGCTTCTTTTAATGACTACTGCTTCTCACAGCAGTAAGCTCTTTTCTCTAGTGGAAAGTGCAAGACTAGCATGTTTTTCCTTTTAGAAGACCCTTAAGTTTGATGGATCTGGCAGTGTACTAAAAAAAAAAAAATTCTTGTCGTTTAGATATCAAAATTCTGACATCAATGCTAATTTTTAAAAAAATATTTTAGTAGAAATTGGAAATATAAACATAAACAATTTAACTCTGTATGATCCATTCAGTATACATTTGTCTAGACATCAGAAGGATAATGTAAAGCTAAGGCTTTAAAGAGATTTAAAAAAAGATACAATTATCTGTATGATTTTTAAGTCTTATAAGAAGTGTATTTTAGAACTTGCCAGTGATGGCTCATAATCACTTTGATATTTTGAGGAAAATGGTGGCTTTAAACAGATGATACAGAATTTATTTTTAAAAATGTATTGTGCTTATACAGTTGATGGCTTTTATTTCCATAATGTTTTTTACTACATAATTATACATCTTAATTACGTAATTACCGTCATAATTATTATGTAATTACATGTAGTTCCACTAATTACAAAATCAGGAAGTGTAATTATCTACTAAAAACTTTCTGAAATCTTATTTGTTCACTAGAGATTATTTAAAAGACCAGTGACCTACTGAAGATGGTGTGCAGTGTTGTACATAATACCAGCTCTCCTTTTCCCTTTCTTCATAGTCAGTATAGTTTGAGAGGGTTGTGGAAAGACTTTCATGTCTTTAATTATTATTCCCCTTAAAATTAGGTTGGAAACTTTGACTGTATTGCCTGCAAATTTGGAGCCTCTTAATTTTTGTCATGGATACCTTACATCTTTAAATTTAAAGATTCTGTAGCTGGAGTTACAGAAAGTTGCATAGTTTCACTTAACGCTTGTAACTTTATTCTTTGTATTTTGGTTGAGGGTATCTGGTTTAGGTATCTGGTGTCAGCTATAAAGATGTTTGGAGAAGTATTGTCTATGACAATGTATATGTGGTTTCACAAAAGATAAGGGGAATGCAGCTGATTTCTTATGGGCCAATGATTTCTTCTGTTGAGTAAAACTGCTTTTTAAAAATCTGGTTTCCCATATCTACATACATTCATGTCTGTATACTGATTTATTACTTACTACTGCACATACTTGCTTATAAATTTGTCTGTGCAGTTTGAAACCAAAAAATTATTTACTGCATGTTGGAGAAGAGAAAATTAATACTCAGGGCATTTGATGGTTCTTTTGTCCTGATACTTTATTAAAACTGGGCAGATAGAAACTCTGTTTTCTATCTGTTAAGTAAGTCATGTGCTACCTTTGGTAGATTGAATGAAAAAAGTATTGTAAAGTGTTAGATTTGGTGATTTTTTTTTTTTCATTCTGTAACCCTGTGATGTACCAAAATGACATCAGAAATACAAATCTTTCTCTCACACTCATTATGACAGCAAAGATGCATTTATTATGTCACAGTATTGAAGGAAACCACCAAGGGGAAAATATTTTCAGCAAAAGAGAACAGAATTCATGTGAAAGAGATGATGTAAAAAAGTAAGTGATCACAATTTATGATACTAGTAAAAAGGAGGAGGTTTGTAATCACTGTGTCAGAAGGGAAATATTGTAATAGAAACCTGAAGAAAACAGGTTACTGGAATATTGACATTTCTGTGGAACACTTCAAGACTTAATACTATTTATGCACATGTATCAGTGCATGATTTTTCTGTGCTTATATAATAAGGCAATTATTTTACTGTATACTTGCCAAAAGCTATTTTAAGCTCCCAAACTTGGCCTGGGTCCACAGGTGATGTGAATCTGTCACCTTCTTGATGTTAAATGTAGTTACCTCAACTGGTATCTGCTAAGCATACAAGTCCTAAGGAGAATTTGTCTCCAAACCAGTTTGAACTATATTGACCTTTAAAAGAAACGCATGGAGTCATTATTTGTGAACACAGATGTTGAAAATGGGATCCTTATTTGATCTCCAAGATTTAAATTAATGCTGCAAATAAAATTATTTTAATTATTATACTTACTGAATTATAATAACTGCGCTGGAGACATTTCTTTTGAAATATCTTTCTGTATCCTTAACAAACAAAGGATTCATATCAAAGACATGATGAAAATATAGTTATGTTCTTTTCTCCAAGAAATGGATGAAGATAAATTCTTCTCTTTATTAGGGACTAGAAGGCTATGTAGAGAATAGCATAATGGAAAATATTTGTTTTATTCCGTAGGGGACACAAAAATGGTGCATGATGTATGTATAAAAATGCAGCACAAGACAGAGAAGTGTCTAAATGCAGCTTAAATTTGGTTTATTAAATCAAAAAATACTGCCCTTCGTAAAGGAGTATTACATTTTTGTCATCTGTCCATCAGAAAAATGTGGCAGTACCAACCAATCCAGACTGTTCCGGGGGTGGGGGGCGGTGGAATTAAAGCCATGGGTGTTACTGCCATGAAAATAAAGAGTGCACAAGAAGCTGTTTGAAGTACATATTTCAGAAAAGCACGTGCGAGCGCAACTGGTACTGCTTTGCCTTGCAAGCCGTGCCTCCGTTGGTGCAGTTTTTGAGTCCTTCTCTCAGCAAAGCTACACTCATTCCATGACAAAGGGCAGCTCTACAAGACACAGAGAAAACTACCTCCCCCTCTCCCCCCCCAGTTATTTCAAGGATTATCTCTTCATAACAATCCAACTACCAAATTTCATGTTTCAGGCTTATGTAATTCCATTGGCTTTTGAGAACAAATGAGTCATCTGTGACAGGCCAGAACGTGGCTCAACCTTGAAGAAAAAAAAGCCAGCAGGACATTCTTCTGTCCTGGCGTGTCCCTCTTCTGTGAGGGGGCTTAGATGGGTGAGAGGGGCGGCTGGTTGGGTTAGGGAGCTCTTTGTTTGTTTTTATCTGGCAGAAATTAGTTTGGAAGAAGTTGATTTGATCCTGCCAGGATTGCAACTGTCAAATGCATATCAAAATGTTTTCCTATCTTATATTATTTAACTCAGAATATAATAATGTAATTATTTTGACATGAAAACGTTACGTACTGAGGTATTTCCACTTATCTTTAAATAGACATTTTTCACTTTGTGAGACGCATGCAGTAAGACAAAACAAAAAAATGAATAAAAAGGAGTGAGTGACAGCCTAAGCTAGTTTATTTAGAGGGTAAAAACAAATAATATTTGACGTTAATAGAATTTTACAGAGTTGGAATTAAAACGTTTAGCTAGTTGTGGTATTGTTTTATATTTCTGGTATAACCATATATATTGCATAAACAGCCAGCAGAACATTACAGTAGCACATTTATCAGATTAATATTTTTCTTAGAAATTGTGTTACATATTTTTGGGGAGGGCAAAGGAGTATTAAAGGAAAATTTAAAAATATGTGTTATTTTTATGCTGTTCATAAATCATATACATGTGTATTCACCTTAAGTTAGACTTCTTTCGATTATTTTTTTTTGCTAGAACTGAGCCTGTAGTTTAAAACATCCTTAATGAAAAGTAGTTAGTGGTGAGTGACCAAAACAAACAGAGTTAACATACTTACTAAGAGCATTAGCTACCGTGTCTTTAAGCAGTAATGATAAACTAGTAATCGAGACCTTGATATGGAAATTTTTTATTATTTCATACTTCAAATTTTGTATTGTACAGGAATAGATTGATTTGAAATTCGTTATCATGCATGCAATTTCATGATAACTTGACACATAATTCAGTTGTTTCAAATGTTACCTAATTTAGGAAGTCAAAAGTGTAGCTTCTTGGTTGGAAATAAGTGTATCTGTGATTCTGCAAAAGCAGCAGACGTTGGAACATAAAATGTATGCATTCAGTGAAGCACAACTGCTGCAACTCTGCTAGTAGTTGCATTTAGAGAGAAAGAAAGAAAAAGATGTTCTTATCTGAAGGTTTAGTTTCTGAAAATCTGGATGCAAGTTTAAAAACAGTATTTCTGTTTTTCCATTTCCGTTCTCCAAAGATTTATCAGCCGTTTCCCAGTTGAAGCCATACTTTAGATACCACAGTGTTGCAAGCAGCCATAAAGGTGACCTGGTTATAAGGACACACCAAAAAAATACTTTCTCAGTGTTTCCAGAAAAGGGAAACTGTGATTATTATTCAGAAATTACAGTGAAGTGTCCATGTTCCTTTGAACTTTTGAATAGGATCTGAAGTCTCTGCTTTATTTTGGTTTTATTGTATTACTGTGGCAAATTTTAAACATGAGAAGTATTCAGTCAGGAGTTCCTATTTAGACAAAACATTCATTTTGTTTCAATATTTAGTCTATTAACATATGAGTGTGCTTTCATTTTCTAGTAAGTAACAAAAAGGATCCTTTTTGTTCTATTGTGGCATTTGGCACTTGCGATTTTTGATACATACATGTGTTCTCTGTCCTACTAGTGAATACCAATGCTGCACTGGCCCACAGGGTGCAGGTAACCAAATACGCTTTGTTTTAAGCTGTCCCTCCAGCACCCGCTTTTGCCTGTGGTATCTGTGGGTTCCGAGGCACCTGTGCTATGGCTGGCTGCTGCTCTCACCCCTTCTCCATTTCCAGGTATCTCTGCTGCCCTGGCAAAAAGCCACATGGATCCTGGGTTTGCTCAACTCTTCCAACATGAAGATACATTTCAAAAAGTGAAGAAGCAGTTCAAGTTATGGCAGCCACTGTAAAATGTTTGTCTTAAACTAGTATAATATAGAGCAGGTTTGGTGGCAATGGCTCATCACCTGCAGTCCCAGTGCATCGGTACATTCTGATTTTCCTTCTTTCAGTTCTATTAACTGCTTTTTAGGGGGGAAATACGATCACCAGGATAGATTTTTTTTTTTTNTTTTTCTCTCCGAAAGAATGTGCTAGGACTAAGTGCTTTCACCTTTTTTTTTTTTTTTTTAAACCCACATTCTTCCAGGAATTGAGGTGCTGGTGCTTTACTCTCATGAAAGCCCTAGGCCTGCTGTTGGGTTAGCATCCTTCATCAAAAAATAGATGTGAAAGAGAGTAACAGTACACTTCACAAAGACTTCACAAAGGTTTTATGAGGATAAATGAAAGAAGGGTAAGATAGAGCCACAGTTTACCACAGGATAAGATAAACAGGTAATTACCATGGTAAAACCTTATGTTGCACATTCATACCTTAGGGCACCTTTCAGTTACTTGTCTGTGTGCCTCTACCCTGACTGTAGAAACAATATTAGTGGTTCAGCATTACACTTCAAAAATTATGTTGCACTTTGAGAGGATTTGAATTGTTAAAGATTTTTTTGTAACATAGCAATTATAGAGTAAACCTTTCTTTTTCATGGGGGAGGGAAGAATTGTGGGGTTTATTTATTTATTTGGTCTTTGCTTCTTAAGAGACAGGTAAAGAATTTCCACTTGTCACATCAAAATCCATGGCACTATATTGGTACCATAATCAAGGGCCCAATACTAATTCTAAGGTAATTTATTATTAGGTTGTCGTAGGGTTTTTTTGTTGAACAGGTTGTATTTTTTAAAGGAAAGGAGAAATGCCTGTTCTGAATTACACAAGGAAAGAGCATTAGTGCAAAAGAAGAATAAAGGCATAAAAGAACAAACCAGATGTATGAAGTGATTTTGACAAAAAACAATCCTAAAATTCACAATACAGAAAAGGCGGGAGAGAGTCCTGAGAAATAGAAATGTTGAAGGGTTTGGAGAGACAACAATAAATGAAACTAATTTGCAGTACAGCTTGACAGTGAAGTAGTTCACTGCAAAACCTAGCCTTTATTTTTATGTGTTGTTTGAACCCAGTGAGGTTAAAATGAGGTCCTACATTTCCAGTAGGAGCTCCCCAAACTTCAGGTTTCATTGCAGTTGTCCTTGTTATCCTGTGAGTTTTTCTCAATTAGGGAAGTGTTAATTAAGATCTGTATGTATGTATTATTGAAAACCGTTGC
Source organism: Anarhynchus alexandrinus (assembly GCA_008711295.1). NCBI lineage: Eukaryota > Metazoa > Chordata > Aves > Charadriiformes > Charadriidae > Anarhynchus > Anarhynchus alexandrinus. The sequence continues at coordinate 2,143,972 of VUYV01000018.1, read as the reverse complement.
ACTATTGTAGGCAGAGCCTTACATTGGCTTTAGTCATCTCTGAAAGAATTCTAGAGTTGGGTTAGTTTCAAAACAGGTCATTTTGTATCATCTTGTTCTGGATGTATAAAGCAGGGCAGGGAAAAAGTCTCTGGAAAAGTATGTGGTAAAGAATTTTATTTTTTTTTGTCATCCTCTAAACATAAAATACAGTTTGGGAGGAAGTCTCTCTACAGAAATCAGCAATTTTACAGATGGAGTACATCCCTCTTGGGAAGTTTCTTCAGCAGTTGCAAGCTGATGTTTTTGAAATGTCTGGAGTAGGCCAGTATTTCTGTTGAATAGTACATTTTTGAAGGCCATTATTATGATAAACCATGTTCTTACCATAATTCAAATTGGTATGTACTTTCGTATTAAAAAATGAGTTCTTTTGCAGACTGTGAACTACAAACAACACTCAAGAAAAAGAACAGTGTTGAAATTACACAAATTTTTACATTTAAGACTTGCCAACAATGTGGGTGCTTTGTGTCACCAACTGGGCCTAACTAAGAGGGGCCCAAGGGATGCCTCACAGTCAAACAAACTTTTCATTATAAAGCAAAGATCTCTAGTGCAATGTATCCCAATTATAAAGATAATATAAATCACCCCAGTGACAGGCCTTTTATATCATGTGAAGCCACCCTTATCTTTTCAGCTGATATACTTTGCCTTTAAAAAAAGAGTGAGTGATGAGTTAGGAAATGAGCTATGGTAGGCAACAGCAGTGATCTCAGGAATGAGTGGGGGTACACATAAAGGTTTTCTTCCCTTTAGAGGAAATCCATCTGATGCTTTGCTTTGATAGATGCAAAGCAGGGAGGGAAGTGAACAGAAGATCCTTTATCTTTCCATGGATAGGATTTTCTACTCAGCCATAGATGATCAACCACTGGATGTGCCTCCCAAAGTGGTGTGTATATGGTGATATTTGAGACGAAATTTATCACTTACACTGCATGTGCAACAGTGAGGTGAATAGCCCTAAAATACAAAATAGCTCAAAAAGCCAAGAGTGTCACAGTGCAGTGAAGTGACCAAGAGACTACATGCATCTCCCCCTCTCTGCTGGCAACGATGATATGCTTCACTAAGTTTTTCTGGTGCCAAGACTGTAAGAAGTGATGTTTCGTATGAACACAAGAGAGGTGAGAGCCACTTCTGCATAGAAGATACCAGTTCAGTCTTAACAAGAGAATCACAGAATGACTGAAGCAAGGGGGCACCTCCGGAGGTCATCTGGTCCAACTCCCTGCTCAGAGCAGGGTCAGCTACAGCAGGTTGCTTAAGGCCATGTGCACTTGGGGTTTAAGTATTTCTACGGATGGAGACTCCACAACTTCTCTGGGCAACCTGTCCTACCATTTGACCACCCTCACAGTAAAAAAAGGAAGGTACTGTGTTTACATGGGATTCCTTGTATTTCAATTTGTGCTCATTGCCTCTTGGTCTATCACTGGGCACCATGGAGAGGAGCCTGGCTATATCTTTACTGCCCTTATCATGTGTTTATACAAATTGATGCGGTTCCCTACCGTGAGCCTTCTTTTCTCCAGGCTGAGCAGTCGCAGCTCTCTCAGCCTCTCCTCATATGATGGATGCTCCAGTCCCTGTAATTGTCTTTGTAGCTCTTTGTTGGACTCACTCTGGTAAGTCCATGTCTCTCTTGTACTGGGGAGCCAGCACTCGACCAAGCACTCCACATATGTCTCACCAGGGCTGAGCAAAGGAGAAGGGTCACCTCCCTCATCTGCCTAGTGCAGCCCAGGGTGCTGTTAGCATTTCCTGCAAGGGTTCATTGCTGGCTCACATTCATCTTGTTACATACTCCTTTGCTTGTTATCTAGGTGCTTGAGTATATAGGTTTTGTGTGAACAGGGGCTCTGGTGTTCTCTTTCTGTCTATGTAAAGCAAAACAGGCATTCCACACCAAATATCACTAGTGGAGAAAACTCCCTGCGAAGGAATGCAGTTCATCTCCACTGGCTTTGAGGTCTCAAAGTTCAAGCATTTGTATGTGAATTTATCAGCCTGTGCTCCTTTGTACAGTGGGGAGAATTGGGCAGTTCCAGGACGTGGCTCAGCTAATCTCGTCTATACTAGGCCGGTATGGATCACACCTGAGAAATGCCTCCTCTTGGCTTCATTGATTATAAAGGAGATCCAGGGTGACTAGTTCAGATCTAGAAAGTAGTATTACTGGAAAAGTTATACCAGAGACATAGTCCATGAATTTACCATGTTAGATGCCAAATGTAAAAAATTGTTACATACAGCGCTCCAGTCACCTCAAGGTTTTTCATCAAAGAATAAAAAATACCATCAAAGCAGTTTCCTATATCCTTCTCCAGTTACAACCTCTGTTGACTAAAGCAAAGTGAGAAGAGCATGTTGCTCTGAAATAAACCACTTCTGCATCCCAGAATAACCTATTTCTAAAGTATACATAGCTAATTGTAAAGACCTGGGGAAAGGCATCTAGTCATAAATGTTAACCATGAGGAGGCAGAATGCCATAACTCCCACCATTCCTTCCAAAAAGTCTGTCGTGAGGTCTGAAAACCAGCCTGTTAAAAATCGCTTTCAGAATAGAGTTCTGGCTTCTGTCACGGGAGCAGGCTGTACTTCTGTGGTTATTTGTAGAGAAGCAAAGGGTGTAATTCTTCTAATCCCCTTCTGTTTTTCAAAGGGACAGATCTAGAGACTAAACTTCTTGCATGGGGTCGTTTGGAAATTAATTTACAACCTTCAAGGTGAATAGCTGTTATCTATTAATAGCTATTCTTTACCCACAAAAGATTTTAGCAGCTAAAAGCCAACTCCATCAACCTCTGCTTTTTCATATTCAGTAAATACAGGGATTTTGATAACTCCAGACAAAGTTATCCCGAGGAGGACTTTAATATTCTACAGATCATAGCACACAATCTTTCTTCTTTCTGCTTGAATGTCAAGCATGAAAAAGGAAAAAATACGTTTACAAAGTTGATTTAAGAAGGCCATTTAAAATATATTTCCTTATAATGGAGTAGCCTCAGATAATCTGTTATTTTATTTGTAGACCATCTTGAAGGAGGGTGGAAGACAAAGGGCACGCACGGATTTGTAAGTGTATCAAGTTAGTACACTGAGATCAAAGGCTATCTCTGCATGAGGGACTTTGCACATTCTCTTCCAGATCAGCTGCAACATCAAGGACAGGAAAATCTGCAAAGCATTTTGTTTGCTCTGTGTTCAATCTCCTGTCATCTGCTAATGCAGTCTTTGTCAGAAAGTACTTAATGTTGTGGTACCCAAGTAACCTGCTTCCCTGTTTCACGTCCGTTGTTCTGAATACATATCTCCTATATTCCCTGTTCAAAATTGCTGACTTTTCACAAACTGGAGGTGATCAGCAGACATGCTTCCCTAGGGGGGGAAAGAAAACAAATGTATTGACATCCTAGCAGTGGGGCTGGTTGCATCAATGGGACAGAGTATATTGTTGTGTCCTTGATGTATTACTGGTGGCTGAGCCTGTGATCTCTCACTATTTCAGAGTGGCCGGTCTTATGTTCCGTTGAAGGGCAGGGTAAAGGATACAAATTCTTGTAGATCATATGGGTGGGGGTCTTTGAAAAGAAAGAACTTGCTGAGCCCCATATCAGAATAGCTGCAGGTGTGTGTTTTACACTTCAGTAGTGTCTTGTGATGAATTAGGAGGATTCAGGAGAAGCACACAGGGAGAAACAGGAAAAGAAAAGAGAAGTTGTATAAAAAAGAATTAAAATGTTTGGTTTTCATTTTCTTTTGAAATTGGCCAATGTGTGAAAACAGAATAATGCATTTCTTAACATGAGTGTACGCTAGGTTAGAGCAGGGGTGATGTTACAGAAACACAGAATGGTCAGGGTTGGAAGGGACCTCTGGAGATCATCTAGTCCAACCCCCCTGCCCGAGGAGGGTCACCTACAGCAAGTTGCACAGGACGGCATCCAGGCAGGTTTTGAATGTCTCCAGAGTGGGAGACTCCACAACCTGGGCAGCCTGTGCCAGTGCTCTGCCACCCTCAAAGTAAAGAAGTTCCTCCTCATGTTAAGATGGAACTTCCTATGTTCAAGCTTGTGCCTGTTACCTCTTGTCCTACCACTGGGCACCACTGAAAGAAAACTGTTCTCATCCCCCTGGCACCCTCCCTTTAAGTATTTGTAAGTATTGGTAAGATCCTCCCTCAGTCTTCTTTAGTCTAAAAAGACCCAATTCCCTCAGCCTTTCCTCATAAGGAAGATGCTCCAGTCTCCTAATCATCTTCGTAGCCCTTTGCTGGACCCTCTCCAGCAGTTCCCTGTCCTTCTTGAACTGGGGAGCCCAGAACTGGACACAATACTCCAGATGCGGCCTCACCAGGGCAGAGTAGAGGGGAAGGATGACCTCCCTCGGCCTGCTGGCCACACTCTTCTTGATGCACCCCAGGATGCCATTGGCCTTCTTGGCCACGAGGGCATATTGCTAGCTCAGAATGTTCCTGAGTGCCAAACCCTGGTGATTCTTCATCTTCTCAACTGCGTTTCCCCAGTGTTGCAAGTTGAAGTTGGCAGGGAGTAGTTTGTCATGTTTGCTTTGTGAAAAGCTTGCTTTTCAGGAAGTTTGCCCAAGTTGCTTTCCTGGAGAGAGTATAAGCTTCACCAGGAGTGGTCAACCGTTATTTGGTGGCTTTCCACGTGCATTTTGTGAAGTATGACTAAGTATTGCTTGGATTTCTTCATCTTTGATAAAGTCTAATTAAATTAGGAACATGTAACACAAATTTGCCAGCAATGGCTTCTTTTTTTTCCCCAGATAATATCATACCTGTGAAGATGACTGTACTGAAAGCATTCCCTTGCAGTTAGTGTGCAGGACCATGACAAGGGATAGTAACGGTGAAGTATTTCAACTCTTGTCACTCTCTGTCGTGTGACAGAGGAACAGATATTCCTCTTTCAGTGTGTGCTGGGACGGTTCTTGCATTTCGTTTGTGCTGTTAACGTACCGAGTTTGTAAACCAATATCTGTAAACCAGTGGGTACCAGGCAATTGGATGTTCCTGGTCCCAGATACTAGCGGTGATGAACATCAGATGACTGTAGCACCAACAACTTGTGAAAGCAGCTGTTTTCTGAGGAAGTTTGACTCTATAATGCACAGAATTTTTTCTAAGGGGGAATAAGTACCTATTAATGACTAGTCTGACAGGAAAAAAGGGAAAAGTTAAAGTTTGAAAAGGGAAAAAAAATTAAGTTTTTTCTTTTTTTAATTCTGTATTAGTAAAACACATGAGTGTATCCAGGAAGAGCAGTATGTTAGCAGTTTCTTCGATTTTAATACATAGCTTGAAGGTGCATAGACAGCTGCTCTGTACCTACAGATGTATGTACCTATAGATATGGGTCCCCTACAAGCAAGTACTCTAATATTTTGATGTTGCTCTTCTAGTGGATAATGTAAGACTCCTCTACACATGGTCTGAAAGAATCCTGTGCTGGGCAGCCATTCCAGAAATTTATCTAAGCAGCCAGGTTCTGTGGGATTTTTTTTCTGGAATTATGTGTATCACTAAGAATTACACATTTGTCTTGCTCCTCACAGTGAGATAAACATTTAATTTAAGGTGGGCAGGGATTTATTAAATGTTTTTGGGTTTGGAGTCTAGCAAGTTCCTTTTCCAGATAGAAAAGAGATATGCTTCTTTTTCATCTTACCTTTTTTTTCTGATGCTTTGGGGATCTGTTTTGCCTCTTAATGTGTAAAATATTGTGTGGGAAGTAGGTGAAGGTGAGTAAGGTTGAAAATGACAGTGGGTTAGATCTCAGACATTTGAGACTGTCACAAAAGCTCAAATTTAAAAATGTGTTGTTATAATGTTATGTAGCTAACAGTCTACAGCTTAACTTGGGATAAAGCTAGCTGTTATCAAATACTTGAACAAAAAGTCATGAGTAAGTTGTGCCAAGTGTTTATTAAATATAGTTTTATCTATTAGTTTTTCAAGCATTTTTGGATTAAATACCTCATGTGGTAGTGGTTCTGTGACTAAGGGTGTGGGCTTTGTGGTTTTGTCGTAAACAAAATAAGGCAACGGTATTTAATTCTAGCAACATGCTTCATTCAAAACTAGATCACAAACAGCATTTTTCTTTTGTTTATAGTTGCTCTTCTGTGTAGCAGCAGATGCTTTAGTCTGTTGTCATCTCCCCTGTTTTAGTGACTGTTTTTGACAGAGCAATTTGCTTTCAGGTGTCTTGTTTTACTTTTGCGTATGCTGTCCTCATGCCTGATGTTGTGGGAAAGTCATTTCCTCAAATCGGCAATGGTAACGATTTCAGTAAGTAAATGGCAATTGAATTCCAAGTCTTCCAACAGCGCTGATGTGCTGATAAGCCAGATCATCATTCTCCAGAAAAGGCTTGTCTACCAGTCATCGCCTGTTACAATCTCAGATATGTTTTGGATAATTCTGCTTGATTTGAAACGCATTCAAAAATTTCCTCTCATGCAGATGCTAATTAGCGACTGACTGAATGGATGCAGTCTGGTAAGGTGCTCTTCCATTTGTAAGTTAGTTTCAGTCTCATTAATCAGAATTGGTTTCAGTAGCTTCTGGAAAAATTTTCTCAGCCAGAGAAAAATGTGCAGCCTCCAGGACCAAAATCCACGAAGCTAAGATATGGCAAGCATGACAGTTATGATAGATAAAACAACATTTCTCTCAGTATTTTTTGAGTGGGAAATAATGAGATCTGTGTATTTTTAATTATGTGGATTACATGGGAGCTTGTTCTGCTTTTGAAAGTGTGTATTCTTTGCATATGACAGGCTTTATACTAAGTTATTACTAATCTGTGGACTTATTTGATTGCAGTCAAATATGCATATTTAATATGTGCAAGAACTCATAAAATCCATTTAAATATGAAATACAATTGAAACACCTCATAAATAGCAGGCAAATCTGTGAAGTCAAGTTACAATGGGTTATTGCTGTTAGTGCACCACCCAACTGCACCTTTTTATTAGAGAGTTGACCTTTCTATTTGAATTTTCTGGCTTTTGTGGTTCTAAGCAATAACTTGACATGTGAGATGCTTTTACTAGGAGAATTCCTTTCTGCTATCCTTTTTCTAATACTGCAGGGCTTTAACTGGTTTTGAATATTTTAAGAGTTTCTGGTTGTGTAAAAAAACGATTAATTGCTTTTGAAAGCAGGCCATGTTACCAGCTGTTGATAGGTCTGCTTATATCTCTTTCCAGTGTTTTTGTGAACAACTGATCAAATTAGATTCGTCACTCTTGGCTTGTGGTGATTTTAAATTGAAATGGAATATATTAAAGCAGCCAACCACGCTGATTATATTGCAAGCCTCATTTAATTTCATACATTCACACATTATAGTGAAAAGCAGGATTTTTTTAAATGCGTGATTGTGACTGTACCTTTAGCAACTCCAAAGGTCATCTGTAATCGGTGCATAATTTATTAGTGTTAGATATCTGATTTCTGAAAGCACGTTCCACAATAATACATATACGTTAAAGGTGGAGAGTGAAAAAATCAAATTGTTATCATTTCACCGGTATGCTCGTCTTCCTACCATCCAAGTCCTTACTGGTCGGTAGGCTGCTGCATTGAAACCTTTGTACACAATTGGACAATTGTTATCCATAGATCGTAGAACTGTCCATTCTGAAATACTGAGGCGCTGGAGCATACATGAGATGTTATAGAGATGGCAGTGTGTTGTTATGAAGGTGTTCGTTCCTCCAGGTTGTTATCAGATGACAATATTTTTCCTGCAGCGTTCACAATAATAAAATACGTTTCTTAAAGCTTTTCCTCACGTTTTATGAACTGGCACCTTCTTATAACCTGCAGGAAGCTTGGTAGAATCTTCTAGTTGAGAGTCAATAGAAATGCTGACAGAATAAATTTTTACACAAACTCCCTGTATCCCTCTCCTTGCCGTTATCTTTGAAAATAAATCTGTAATTCCCCTGTATTTGCTCATATGTAAATGTCCTGAAAGTTAACATTCTGAATATTTGGTGTTTGCAAAGTGGTATCAGTTTAAATTCACATTTCAAAGCAAATGTTTCAGGTTTGCATATGGTCTAATGCAAAAGAATAGTAGTTACACAATAGCTTTCAACAGAAATTCTTGTATTATTTTTGAAAAATATTGCATAGGCTTTTAATGTAATTTATGCACAGAAAAATCACTCCTTAGTCCAGCATTTTGAAAATATTTTACAGTGCTGTATATGTCATTTTGTGCACGACTGTTTCCTTTTCTAGAAATCCTTTTGGAAAGTACTAGATTCTCCTTAGTGTCCAGATAGTGGTTGCTAATCTGGGAAAAAGTCAAGGCATCCGTCACTTGGTCTTTACCTGGATGTCAGCAGTGCTGGCTGAGGCTGGAGTTCCACTCCCTTAGCTTAGTCCCTTGGTTTATCAATAGCCAACTGGATCTGAAGCAAATGTTTCCTTAAAAGGTTACTGTGGTAACTTGGTCAAATTAGGTCATGCCAACTCTCAACAGCTTAAAGTTAACCTTAGTTAGCGTTTTCCCTTTAATTCAAGTAAGTATTATTTGTATACCTTTTGAAGAAAAGCCACTGTTGTGGCTTCTGTGGCTAAAAGATAATAGTTAAACTCTCAAAAACATCTGGTTTCTGTTCAGTTTTGCTCCTCTAAGAGACCCATGACCAAGAAATAAAACTGAAGAGGAGTTACCATAGAATACTGGTATGTAAAGACAATATGCCTCGTACATGTCATTAAAGCAGCTATAGCCTTTGCGTCACCCATACAGCAGCAGAGCTCACAAGTTGAGAGTTGTTTCACATTTTCTAAATAAATTCAGTGTCTCCAGTGGGGTTTTGTGGTTATGTATCAGTTGTCTCTGTAGATTTTTACAGCTTGGACTTTGATTTTTGTCACCAGACTTCAATTCTAGTTGCACTCAAAGTCCTTACTTAGCTATTTCATATAAATCCATTCTCAGAATAAATTGCATCAGTGACATATATGACATATCTAGATGCCGTCTACTGGCTTCTTCACAGTCTCATTTTGGGATTTTTTATTTTAATGTCTGATTTGTTAAGAAATGCTGTGGCCAAGGAGAAAGTGAAGCTGACGTCTGATTGATATTTCCTTTAACATAAATATCGAAACGGAAGCCGTGATATTTAGATATTCTCACAAATTGTCTTAATGATCCAGAATAATTTGTCTTCAGAAATGGTAAACAACAGAGTAATTATCTTGTTGTGCTGCAGGATTTTCAGAGACCTGTTTCAGAAAATATTTAGCTTCTATTCAAGAAATTCTTTTAAGCATCCACTGGTGATGCAGAGTAGCTTATTGATCATGTTCGTGCTCAAAAAACACATACTCAGTTGCAAAAAAAAAAAAAATTGGGGGAAAAATGTACAGATTATTTTGACTGGGAATTGTCCATATGAAGACAGGTTCCTGAGTAACGCTTGTGTGAGTTTAGGAACTCATGCTCAAACCTCTGGTGTGTCTCTGGACAAACATATAATCATTTGCAGAAACAGAATTAATAATGCAAAGGGCACTAGCCACTACAGGAGTGTAAGTTAATTTTTAGTATAGAAAATATGTTTCTTACGCAGTTATCTTTCAGATAGCTACAAAATATGGTGAGGGGCATGTTCCTGGGACAAAAGAATTGTGTCCATTTTAAACATGTATATTAAATCCCTTGAACAAACCTCCTTGATCAAAAAGTCTCTCAAACTGTTGTGTGTCTTCTTGGGATGCAATTCTCTGTCCGGGCCTTTTCTGACCAGCTTAGGTGCACATTTGCAATTCAGGTATCAGAAAAATAGAGGCTTAATGTGGCTTTTGGGAAGCAATTGCCAATATCAATCTAATGTCATAATATTTACTAAAATCTAATCAACTATAGTAGCCAGTTCCCAGCACTGATTCTGAGGCTTTTCTGTTGGCCCAAATTGTTCATGTTCTTTCCTAGATTCGATGGGTCTATATATTTGTATATTTTTTAATTACTTCAATATTTCTTCTGCTTAGATGAGTTTCAGCAATAGTAGTTTTCTGCAAGGATGAAGTTCTAATTGTTATTTTCACATAAAGTTTGTAATTAGACACAAAAACATTATTTTTTTTTTAGTGTCACAAATCCAAAGCATTTCTAAGAAAACATTTGAGTCTGTTGTCTGCAGAGCAATAGGTTTGTCTGATGGAGTGGGCTAGATAGTTCATTTTCCTGCTCCGTTCCTGCCATCTAAATTGTGGAGTGCTTAGTCATCTGAACCTGTGATTGTGTAGTGGATTATGTATTCTTAAAACCATTATAGCTGTGAATAGTACCCGGTATCATCAAAAGACCTTCACAGTTTCTGTCTCATTAAAAAAGGCATATTTGTATTAGTGGAGACAATTGCAGTAGGCACAACATGCTTACATCTTCCAAGCCTCAGAACAAAACTGAGTTAAAAGGGAAGCATTACTTTCCATGATCTCTAACAAATTATTATTTTGCTAAACCTTTACATCCATCTTAACCCTAATATTTTTCCTTCCCACATGGTGAATGATGACATTCACTAAGTGTGCTGCAATGCATGTCTCTTAAGAGTGGCAGTTTCTTACCAAAGATGTAAATGTAGTAAAAAGTAGAGGATTGGAAACTTTAGCATTAATATCTCGAGTTTTTTTTCTCAGCTTGAGTTTTCCTGCCACACTTCTTCAGTGTGCAAGTTTAACCTTATCCAGTGTGACTGTATCCTCTTAACTGCTGTTTGTATTGCGTATGGTGAAGAAGGCTGCAATAAAGAGTGGTAGCAGAAGTGAGTGCCCCATCAGTGTGTAACTGCTGATGTTCTACTGAATGTGTTCAGGTAGGGAGTGCCAAGACTGCCTGTAGTAGGCAGACACCCATGTGTAGCTCACTAAATTAAATAGTGCTAAATGCTTAAAGACCTTTTTAGGTTGTTACAGATTCTAGAAGGTTCACGTGGGTTCAAAAAGTAGTTGGAAACATTTGTGGAAGGAAAAATTGACCCAGAGTTACTCTGCGCAGGGAAAGCCCTGTCAGTTCAGGAAGTTGCTGGACTTCCCAGGTTGCTGGAAGCTGGTTTCCTAAGCCAGGGCTGTGTCACTGTGTGATTGTGTTGTTCATCCAGGGTATCTGCTTTTCTTGTCTCCAAAGCAGAATTAGAGGGTAGATGGACTTCTAGTCAGACCAAATATGGCCCTTTTTTGTTTGTAATGTATGTGGTCTCTATCATGAGATGTTCCCATGCTGTGAAGAATAAAACATCTTAGGAAGATGGATGTCTGTCCTTATGGATAGGAGACGTTGCTTTCTTCGGCAGTGTTGTGGGATCAGCAGGACAGTGTGTAACACGTTTTTCCCTTTGCAAAAGCTAAATTGTTGCTACAGAGCAGCTCCGTGCAAAGCTCTCACCAGACGCGAAAGCCGAGAGTAGCCTCGCCAGCCCCACGCAACTGTTGAAAGCAATAGCTCACAGGGCATGTTAAACCCACTTTTTATTTCCTGCAGAGCATGTGGCTACCTGATTCATTAATACACTGGGGGCAGTCATGTTGCTCTCTAATCGTAATTTTTATTTAATCAGCCGCACTAGGAATTTGACTAGCTCGGCGTTGCTATTTAAAATGTATACGAAGGTAGTTTGCCTATTGCAGAGGGTCAAGCCAGGTAGTTAAGTTGAAAGCAGCAGTTAAAAGACCATGACCATTCCTCCCTCCCTCAGAGAGTGTTGATCTTTGCACCTTATCTTCAGTGTGCTCTTTGAGTAGTCAGTCTGTTGGCTGCAGTAAATCTTCATTTTTCTTTTTAATGAATGTCAAAGCAACAACTAGTCATCCAGTACCTAATTGGTGTAGACGCTGTGTCAAATGAAAGGAAGGTAGAGCAGCAGACTCTTCTTGAAGTTTCATTTTAAGCTTTCTGTTTCAATTTTTAAGAAATTTAGCCAATTCTGTTGATTTTTATCTTGGTTTTGCACACCACATTTGAAATGTGCAGATGACTTTTTATCGTATGCTAGATACCTAATTTCAAAATTGATTTTACGTGTTTCAGCAAAATTAAGAAGATGACTACCTGATCTAAGTACGGGTATAAGTTCTTAGTTTCAAGATCCAGGTCCTTTTTTGTATTCTTTCCTCCCTCTCTGAGAGACAAGAAGTGGGGCTTTCACCCTTGAAGACTTATGAGCTGTTGATAAAACTGAACACTGCCCAAATTTAAATTGTATTCAAACTGTTAAAGTGCCTCACTGAGAATGACTTACAGTAACTCTGACTGAAGCATCTTCAGCGGTAGAAAAGGAATGTTTTATGCCATAAAAAAATACAGATGCCAGCAGAGGCATCTCTGAAACAAAAATTGGAAATATAGTATAGTGGTTTACCTCTTCTCTCAGAAGGCTGGGTTCACATCATTAGTTATTATTTGTATTATGCTGCTATCTAGAGGTCTGATGCACCACAAATAGGCAATTTTGAAGACCACTTCTGTCTATAGAATTTGCAGTGCAAGAGAAGCAGTAGGTCAGAGGAGGAGGTGCCGTCAAACCTGTTCTACAGACAAAAAAACGAAGCCTGAATTAATTCAGCAACTGGTCCAGTATAATGTTGGAAAGTGGTGGCAAAGCTGAGTGTAGCACCTACATCTTTTGAATAAAGAGTCAGTGCTCAGCAGCTGTAGAAGCAGCGTGAATAATCTGTCCTTTTTTCTTTATGTTTCTCTGATGATGCAGATAAACCAGGAAATTGATAGCCTGTTCCAGATAAGGGTTTCTCAGTTTCATGAGCACTTGCAGTAGATGAACTTCTATTAAGCGTTAGTAAGTGCAAAGACCTGTGAATGCTTTTAGTCAAGTCGTGCTAGCAGGTATCCTCATTACTTTTTTCTAATTTATTCTATGGGTTTTGTTCACTCCTTGACTTGTCTTTGGTTGTTGTGACTTGGGTCAGTTCTGTTTTTTGATATTGTGGGCGTTTTCTGTTTATTTGCTTTTCTGTTTTTAGACTTCTTCCCACTTGACCTTGATTTTCGACCAACACATCTTTGAACTGCCTTTTTAAAGGAAAATGCTTCCCAGGATTTTCATCTTTGTGGGACGTATTCTTTTTAAGTAATTCCATCTATAATTCAATCCTGCTTGCACAGTCAGAAGCTGTACAGAGTTGAGTCTCATTTTGAACCAATTTGCATAACCCAAACCCAATGTATTCTGGTTCTGTTACACTACAAACGGCTGTGTAATCTGGCTTTGCAACTGGTTAACCTAAGGAAAATCAGTTTCAGGCTTACTGAGTAGTTCATGTCTTACTGCCATCTCATTTTTGCAACATGATTAGCATTTGTCCAAAAGGAAAAATAGATTGATGATTGTAAAACAGCCACTGAGACACTGAGAAAGTCAGTAAGTATGTTTTTCTTTTATAAAATAATTCATTGGAAGAGAGGAAAAAGAGGATGCAAGGCCAGTTACATATCATGGGAAAATTAATGTCTTCTGACTCTGTCATAATAATCATTTCCTCCTTCCCTATTTCTCCTAAGCAAATATACTCGGGGTACTCTTCAGTGATAGTATATATAAAGGATATCCTCCAAAAAGAGATTGGCAGGTTTAATTTGTTTGATGTGTGCAATCACAGTCCATGTTAAATTCAAAATGCTTGTCCAATCAAGGATTCAATATAGAAAAGAGGCAGTAACAAGCATGCAGTACGCTGTAATAAAGAAATCTGTTGATTGAAAACAGTTTGTATATTTTGGAAATGATAGGGAATGTAATTGGTAAGAAAGAAAAGGATAGGGCTTCATAAATAATAGGAAATAGAGCATATTTTTTCCACTGATAATGCTAACTCAATTTAACAATGCTCTGGTGCTGAATTTTCCTGTTCAGTAAAATAGGTCTGGTAGATCTTCCAGTACTCTAAATTTCATGATTAATGGAAGGAGCTCTTTATTTTGATGGTGCCAACTTTAATGTGTTGAATTTCAGCTATAATGATCCTCTCTCTATCTCTCATCTTTTTTTTTTTTTTCCTCTGTCTACTAACCCTCAGGCAGTATATATGAAGACGGAGAGGATTTGGCAGGCGAGCTTCTCAGTCAGACATGACTTTAAAAAAACAGTTATCCAAGTGCTTTTATGAACTTTCAAAGGCTATTTTGTAGGCTTGTTGAAAAGACCTTGATGTGTCAGGCTAACTTCAATATGTCTTACAAACTTTAACGATTCTAAACCTAATCATAATTGAAGCCAAGGATAAGCTCAACAATTCACCCTTGCTCTGCACCACACCTTCCGTATAGTCTTTCTTTTTCTTGCTGCAGTTCGCTCACAAGAACTCATTCTATTTATGGAGCAGTAAGTACTTGCATAGACTTTTAGCATATGGATCAGATCTATGCAGTCTTGCAACACTGCCAGACTTGAAAATAGTGAGTTTCTGTAGACTCTCTCCATATTCTTGAATTTCTGAGGATCAGACCTCTGTTTTGTTTCGTATCTTTTGTGTGAGCATGTGTATGTGTAAGCTTATATTAATATATATATGTGGTTTTTTAAAAAAAACTGTGTTAAATGGACACGTAGCTGCAGCTGTTTATGCAGTAATTGTTGTGGTACTTTATAACTCTTATAATCTAGGAGGAGGAAGTACTTCAGAATCAAAAGATAGGAAATAATACAGCTAACAGTGCAATTTTATGTGGGAAAGATTCATTTATTATTAAGTTTCTCAATTTTATTTTATGTTTTGTATTGAGATAATATATTACTCATTGTATTATATGAGGTTATCCAATATTTGGAGATAAAATTATATCTAAGTGGTCATGGTAGTTGTGGGAAATACAATGTGTCAGGCTGAATTTTTGTTCAAGTATTCTCATCTGATGATCATAAATATTATGACATTTTGAAGAAGTGCTCTTAAGACTTAAAAAAAAGAAAACTTTATATGCAAAAATGTGAAGATGTCCCTATTAGTTTGAGCAGTTGGGCTGTATTGGACTGTGAAGTTGGGGCTGAGGAACTCTACACCTGCAGACAGGGATTCCAGGAGATGATGGGTGTCTACGGAGGGGTAGCTGCTGCAGGTGGATCCAACAAGCTGTGATGCTTGGTGCTAGAAAGTAAGCTCACAGAAATCTATTCCTCATCAAAGACCTACACAGATGATGTGATGTCCATAACAAATCTAAAATGAATTAACATTGGGTTGAGGCATTCAAATTTACTTCACATGCTGTGAGTGCATTGACTTCACAGGGGCAACCGATCATTTGCTCTTGTACAATAATATTTGAGGCTTCTTCTACTGAGCTTTTAGGTTTGATACTTCCCAGAACCAATACAATAAAAACTCGATAAAAACATGCATTGTCACACACACTGAAGATTTTATTCTTTCTCAGGAACCTAAAGCTCAGTCTAGGGACCTCATTAAATGTTTGTCTGTAAAACAGGGGATTCAGAATAAAGATTTTTTTTTTTTTACATAAATCTGAAGCACAGAAGTGATAATAAATGTGATTGGCAGTGAGCAAAACACAAGGTATTTTTTGCGCACAACTTTTAACCCAGTCATTAGTATGGTTGGAATGTTGCTACTGGTTGAAAAATGATCATACAAGGCTATCACTCAAAACAATACTTTGAAGGCTCTATTGAAACCCTATAGAGACAGGGGATTTCTCTCCAAGGGGCAGTTGTTTTCTTATAATTAGAAAGTGCGATTTAAAATCTGCCTTAATAGTTTCAGACAAAACCTTTAAATATTGTATCCCACTGCCAGTTAACATTTCTAGACAATAGGTTAAAATGCATGAAAAAGAATTGTATAGTATGCCTAGTAGAATAACTGTTTCCATTATCTTCACTCTTTCTACATACGTCTTTTAAGAGAGAAATTCTTCCTCTGTGTATTTTGGTGTCAACAGTTTCCACTCCTAAATGATGGACAACAAGTTAACAACATAAAATGGGTGTTGACAGTTCTTGAAAATGAAATAATGTTTGATATAACCTCAAGTTTCTCTCTGAACTTTGACCAAACAATAGAAAACCTTAAAAAGGAGGGGCACTGTGCTGTCAAGCACAGAATTACACAGGGAAAAAAAATTAATCTAAATAGTGAGGGAGAAGTCTGGGTTCTCTTGCATGATATTTAGTAGCAATAGTAAGAAGAGGGATGTTTCTTTCTTTGTGTAATGTGCAGTAGTTACAATAAACACAAGATTTCCAAATCTCAGAGGACTCTCTTGACAGTTGCTTGATAACAGCTTTTTTCACTCCATAGTTTTGACAGTTTGTATGTGTTGCCATATCTAGTGTAAACTAAAACATCACTGTCATTCTGTTTTTCTTTCTTATGTGGCTTCTTTTTCTTTATTTTTTTTCCTGTCTTTAGGATAATGAAAAACATGGGCTTTTTAATTTGTAGGCTTGAGTAAGACAAGTTGTGTGTGGAGAGTGGCATGTGTTTGAGTTTTGAAATACTCAGATTTAATAGCTTTTTCCTTTTTTTTGTACTGTTTCTTAAAAAGTGTATGTGTTTGTGCCCTAATTTTGACCTGGCCTGTCAGTATGTGCCAGTTAGTACATGTGAGTGTAACTGTATGGGCAATAAGAAGACACTGCTGTCCACAGGATACTTCTGTGTTCACACTGACATCGCACATTTTTGTTATAGTTTTCCTTTTTTATTCATGCAGACGTCCACAGAACTGCAGTTCATGCGTTAGCATCTCTTCCCAACCTAATGTGCCCTTGCTTTCTTTCTCCCTCATGTTTCTGAATTATATTGATGATAATATTGGAGTGATGCGCCATTTCAGAAAAGCTGCTGGGAGGTGAACGTTGCAGGGAGGGACTTGAGGGATGCCTGCTAGGAAAGTACTGCCAACTCCAGGGGTACCCCGGGCTCTCCAGCTACTGCTCAGCTGTTTTGGTTTAACACAGTAGATTATATGTCCCTGGGTAGAGGATGGCTTTATTTAACCTTTGGTGTTCTTTTTCTTCTGATCTTCCTAAGGCTATTTTGTCATCAAACCAAATTTGCTTTAGCACAGCGAAGTGCCCAATGTCGTCATCTGGCATGTTACAGACAAATTCCAATTACTTTTCTGCTTCAAGCTATTGTTAAACACTACGAGCTAGCTGACAGTAAAATTATAAATACAGGTGTTGTCACACTACACTATAATCAGAATTTTAATTTGAATTTTCATTTGTAAAGCCTTTTTTTAACATGAAAATGGGAATAGAATTAGTTTTATTGACAGTAAAAAGACATTTTGAAAGCTTCCTAAATCATTACCTGTATTTAGTAGTGGGAAAAAATTGTATATGTCCGTATAAAAAGAAGAGTTTTATTATCACATATTTACTCATTATATTTGGTGGTAAATAAAACTAGGAAGATGTGTTTGACAAATGATTGACGTAACTCAGTACGTTTTCACTTCATCAGAACAATAGACAGACATAAATATATATTTGCTTTTGTTTTGTTCTGCTATTACTAATGCAAGCCTGCGATAAAATCTTCAAGCAAATTAAGTAGAGCCTGTTGAGTCTGCATGCAGGGCTAAACTTTTTATTTTGCAATTTTCTCTTCTTACACAGATTCATCATTCTTTGCTTTCTCTCCCCCCCCCTCCTTTTTTCCCTCCTTCTTTTTCTTTGCTTGGTGGTTGGAGTGGTTCCCCCTTCTCAAGACCCTTCTTTTTTTTTCCTCAAGGCATTTAGTGTCGTGTCTGCCAGATTTCAGTGATGAGCAGCGAATTGCTTTTAAAGTGGGCATTATGCCAGTTCAGCAGCACAATGGAAAACCAATCTTCCACCATTCTACTTTTGATGCTGTTATTGTAGCATTTTAGATAACTGCTGCCACAAAAAAAGATGTGCTCAATTGCTACCAGTTAGTCAAGTTAAATCCAGAGTAGCATTAAAATTACTCTGAAAACTGTTTGTCAGAGGTCATGTGCTGTCTGTGGCTACAGCGCATAGGATAGATGTTCTGTGCTGTGTGGGGTTTTTTCTTTTTGCGTTATTATTACTGTGACTGACCAGCTCTCTAAATAGCCCTTCACTACCTGTTTACTTATTGTCTTCACCTCACTGCTGAAAATATGTGTCAAACAGAAATGTTGAAAAGTTTCTGTAAAGTGCTGGAAATAGCAGGGGAGTGAGTTGTTCAGGGTGCTACAGTTTGTACAGTGTGAAAGCAAAAAAAAAAAAGGAAAAAAAAGAGGGGGGAGAGCAAGAACATAATTCTCTGGTTTCTGTAGCAAGATTACTGTTTTCATCTTTTTATCTTCACTTTTCAACCACTGAGTTCACTTTTCTATTTTTTTTTAATAGCACAAATGGAATTTATCCGCTTTCTCACTCTCTTCCCGTTCAACTCCTCCTCCTCTTCCTCTTTATTCTGCTGGCTTTGCTTGTGAATGAAAGGGTCTGTTACTACCGCTGTAGGACAGATGGCAGTCGTGGAGGGGGGATTATAACACTAGGTGACTTTTAAATCAGTTGTTTTCCAATAAAACACAAACAGGAAGATTATTTATGAGTGGTGGGAATTAAAAGAGCCAAGGGTATTTTACTCGCCTCTGCCCAAGACTTTATTTCATGAATAATATCATACCTATGCAGCCTGAATACTTGTTTCACTTGCTTGCATCACTGTAAAATGTATGTTATGCTGTATTATGTTCTGGTCATTTTTAACAGGGAAGCAGCCTTCTGCATCCATCACTAGGTTGCACCACGGGCAGCTCCTGCGGGACAGTGAAAGAGCTGATTAAACTGTGAATGTCACCCTTGCATTTAGGCATCTAAATATAACATACCCAAATTTCCAAGGACTTATTATTTGTAGCCCGGTAACTGTGTTAGCGCTGCAGTGGTCCATGGTGAAGATTAGAAAATATATTTAGGCATCTAGGTAGGCAGTACCAGTAGCATACCTTTGAAAATCTCCACTGTAGACCACAAGTTGCTCTTTATCAGTGGGACAGGAATGGCGTCTGTGTCATGGGAACACCTTCAGATGTAATTCGCTAATATTTGTAAAGTGCTTTAAAATCCCCCAATAGGTGGCAGTGTGGAAGTGCGCAGTTGTCGCAATTAGGATTTTTTTAGTATTTTTCTTAAAGATGGGCATTTCCTTACTGGTTTGGTTAAATTCTAGCCGTTGAGGGTTTGCTGCCTTAGTAGTAGAAATGTTGTGGCCCCTTAGACTTACCTAATCAGGGAGCCTGTGTTGGTGGAGCAGATGAGTCGCATATAGTTGCTACTGCTAACTAATATCTGTGAGTCAGTGGAACTGTTTTCACCAACGTTTTTTATCAGAGCTATGTGCATGCCTGGTAAACACCTTGTAAAAGATAATACCTTTAAGTGATTGTCTATGGGGACAGAATGACTAGAAAAGTGAAGAAGGGTGCTTGTTCCTGGAGTTCAGGAGCAAAAGCCATCTCCCTCAGGGAAGTAAAACTAAGTTCACCAGGCAACAAGATTTAAAAGTTAAAGTGCGAAGAACCTTAGTGACACACACACACACACACACACCATTTATTAAGTGGGTAACCTAAATAACAGTGATTTAAAAACAAGGGGAGCACCAGGCAAGTTCACAAGACAAAATGGGAATGTAACTCCATGAGAAACACTTTGTACATAAGGTAATCATACCTATATCTGAATTTAAGAGATCCCTTTTTTTCTTTTGGTTTTGTTTTTCTCTTTCCTTTTGAAACTAGAATTTCAGTTTTGCAGGGGTTATTGCACAAGTTTCCTTGTTCCTTGATCACATATAAACAGACTTGTCTACCTACCGAGGAGCTTGCAGAATTCAACTACATGCATTTACATAGTCTCTGTACATAAATGCTTTCTCAGAAAGACCTGTAGAAAGCGTGTCCACTAAAGTTAGTCTTGGACAGATGTAACTAGGGCAGAAAACCAGATAGATAAATTAAGATCAGAGGGAAACAGAAATCCCTGGAGTTTGGTCACAGTGACTCAAAAGTATAAGCATTTCAGGAAATGAGTTTTCTTCTTTTAAAACTGTATTTCTGCATTCAGTATTTTTGCTGATGGGAAAGAAACATGAATCCATTAGGGTGGGGTTTTTATTATTTATACGCATGGTACACACTCTTTCTCTCTTGTTGGCCTATATTTTGGGGATATGACATGGAAAATCATCACATGTACTTGGTTAGATGTTGCAGAATTCCTCGCTAAAGAGCCACCTACAGGAAAAAATACAGGAAGCATACTCAGAGCAGCAATTTCAGAGCTAATTGCCTCTGCAGCCAAGGAAGAGGGAGGGAACTGACTCTTGAATGGAACAAAAACCATTTTTTACAGACCTCAATCTTATTATTCAGTTTTACAGAAAATAGCTAATGCAAGGCAAGCTTTCTAGGAAGAAAATATAAAAGTAAGGGTTCAGATGCCTAAAAAGTTAAAAAAAAAATTAAAACAAAATGGCATTTTGTGAAATCAGCTGTCTGTTTATTTAAGGAGGAAAAATGAATTGGGGTGACTATTAGGGCTCATTGAGGAGAAGATGTTAAGTTGAACTGCAACACAGTTTAGGTAAGTACTAGTTAGGATGAAACTTGACCCTCACCCACTTTTTTTTTTTTCTTCATTTTGAGTGAGGCATCAAAAAATAGCTAATAACAAAATACTGGCTTTAGATTGACGACAACAATGTATAAGTATATAATGCATATACTAATGTAATCACCTTTGAATTTTCAGCCTTAAGTATATGTACTCTTAATAATATTAATTGAATGATTTGAAATTTTGAAAGCACATGGTTTTCAGTATATATGATCCGTATAGATTGGTCAGTCATTTTTGTCTTAGTGCCCGAGATCAAACCCTTCAGAGCAGGCAACAAAACATACAAAATGGTTTTCAGAGCCTCTCTGAAAACTCCTTTTTCTGTGAAGAGGCCTACATATTTTCTGACAGTGTTACAAGCATTTCAGCTTTTGCCCACTTCACTTTCTTTATCTCTGTTTTTCACTTAAGGGTTTCAATTTCAAAGTTGAGAAACTCTATTAAAATCAAGTTAAACTGCAAATCTCAAAATTAGGCAACTTAGAAATGAGGAAAGTTGAGACTGAAGTTAAAATTATATTCCATGGTATAACTGCATTATGTTCATATATGGCAGTTGTTCAAGTGAAAGTTATTTCTTAACTGCTGGTGGTAATTCAGTTAATTCTGGTAGTTTGTTAAGGATTACCTGGTTTGATGGACTGTTGGGTTCATTTGCTACCTACTACTTCTAAGTGCTAGACCACATTGGAAAAAGATAGAAGTATAGTAAAAAAAAAAATATATATATATATATTAAAAAAACCCACAGACCAAAACCTGTAAATTCTGTTGGAGCGTTACTTTAAAAAAAAATTAAAAAATAAAAAAATGTAAGCGAGAGCAGTAT
>VUYV01000018.1:2109910-2117410 GCA_008711295.1 Anarhynchus alexandrinus | reverse complement strand
GTATCTTTTGTATGCTCTGCATGTGTATAAATATACTCTCTTTATGTATATTCGTATGTGCATTCTGCAGCAGTGGTCGTCTCAAAAGATTGCTTGCCACTGAACTTGGATATTAACGATGGGGTGATAATAGGTATAGAACTATTTTGGAACGTGACTGACTACTGAAAGGCAATTTCAGTCAGTTTGTATTGCTTAGTTTTCAGAAGGCCTTAGGTGCATTATTGATTAAATTCTCATTTAGGAAGAAAGTAGGAGCTTTTATATGCATCTCTAAGTTGGATGGTATGGTAACTCGAAGGTATTGACTGGCTGTGTGATATACGACGGTCACAGTTGTCTTTTACTCAGAGGAGCACAGAGTGATGCTGGTTGTCATTCTTACTCTGCTGTGTGGCAGCGTAAATAGTCCCCTTTCTAACCAACCTGGTGGGAAAAGTCAATATCCCATCAGCAAAGGAGGTAAACACATCAGGAGCTGTGTCCTCTCTCATCTTCCCCTGCTCTGTATTACTACAGTTCTTTAAATCTCTTCTCCCCAGTCATCAGATGCACTTGTGTCATTCAAATGCATGGTGTGGCTGTGCTGCAGCCACAGCCGCTGCCTGCCTCTCCTCCCGGAGCTCCCGGCTCCCATTCTCTTATAATTGAAACTTAAAATTGGCCTCATTACTTCAACGAGCCCCCTCATATTTCTCCATTTTTTTTTCAGGCCACCCTTTCCTGCTTGCCTCTACGAGGGTAATTGCGTCTAAGAAATGTTTGAAGCGTACTGTCAGAAAGGTTATCACATATAATTAAAGTTTAGATTTAATGTTGGGGGGGGGGGGTAGGCGCTCTGTTAGCGGGACGGCTGGAGCCTGAATTCAAGCTGTACGCGGGCCTGGATTTTTGTTCCCTACTTTCAGCCCGGGTTTATTGTTTGCCTCGCCGTTCTCATAATTAATGTGCCTTCCTGCTCTGTTCACATGTGCCAGCTGTTTCTGTGCATTGATGCATTTCACCTTGGTCCCCCCTGAGCTCCAGGAAGCTTTAAACTATTTTAGCCTAGTTTTGAGCTATAAGGATGGTATTTTCCACAGTTCCTTGGTATGAAGTGCATGGTTTTGCTAGCGTGTGAGCAGTGGCAAGTGAACCCACTTAGTTTGTCATTTATCTTGAAAATGCATAAACTAGTTAGTGCTGAATTTGTGGCAAAGTGGGTTTGGTGGTTTTATGGATCTGGTTATTACAATTTTTGAGGTTTGTTTAATTAAACCCGATGCTTAAATAATTTCAGGATCATTAAATGTGTTTATGCCGTAGTGATTTCAGTCTGTTAATGAACAGGTTCCTGTAATCAAAGTTTTTATTGTATTGGTGGTGTATTTTAAGGAAATTTTAATTCTGCTAATAGACTTAATGTCATTACTGTCTGGGCAATGGTGAGAATGTGGTACCTTCAACTAGGCATCTTCCTCTGTTTGCTTACTGCCCAAAGTTGGCGCTATATATATATCTCTCTCTCTATAAAAATACCAAAACTGAATATGATAGCACAATACATACCTTGTTCACAAGGATGCATGAAAGGTGCTTACACAAAGGGCTTTTAATCAACGTATTCAGTTACTCAAACTGGCATCGTTAATTTAAATTTTAATTTAATTTTTAAAGATTTGATAGCGTCATGCAGAGCAATTGAGTTCAGTGGAACTTTGTGAATAACATGGAAAACCTAAGCAGATGGCAATTGCTCAGTAAAACATTACTGTTTGTATTGTATCCAGTAGTTAATCTGCTGAGCTCATCTTAAAACATCTGAAGCTCTGCAAAAATACTCATAAATCCTCAGGGAGGAGGAATTCGCAAACCCGAAATTGTAATAGCTATTTCTGTTACCATGCCTCCCTTCCCTGCTATATCTCCTCGTGTGGCAGTCCTTGACTCGGCTGCTGAGACGAAGGTGCGTCCGATGGGACATCTTCATCTCAGTCACATCGCAGAAGTGAGTCATCACAGAAGTGAGTCATTGCTTCCCTCGCACAGGTGGACTCAAAAAACCAGTGTGTCCCTCTCCTCCAAACCCTTCTTCTCTCAAATAAACTCAGCTGTTTTAGAGACAGCTGTTTTTTTCACCTTAACTTGTGCCACATAGTAAAAGCCGTTCAAAAGGGGATGGAGGCTCCTTCGTTACTGCCCTCCTTATGCTTTGAACATGTATCAATGCTGCGAAGGTGACAGGGAGAAATGAGACAACAGCTTTTAGGCAAAGCTAATGGGCAACAGAAGGATCATGTTGGTTGCTCACAAGACACATGCTTACGCTGCGCCAAAATGGCTTGAAAGCTTGACCTTTAAGTACCTGTGCCATGCTCTTGTAGTTCTGCTTGACCTGGAGTCCCTCCAACCTAATGTGGGGGTGGGCGGGATGGGGGACACAGACGACTGCCTCGAGGGCACCTCATTTTGCAATATATCCTTCGTGTGTGCTTAGTAATGCAGACTATCCAGCGCTGCCTGTTCCAAGGTGTAAACTGCAGACACAGGCTTTCAGGTAGGAGCTGGTGTTTCTAGAGTTGGTTGGAAAGGAGGAACGCAACTGCATCAGATCTGCATCAAGTTGGCATTGCTGTGTGTCAGTAGAATATTTTGCTTTTTAAGTCTTTGTCCACGCGTTTGTAAAGCAAAAGCTGGACAACCACCCAAACAAAATCCCTGGATTTTTTTTGGATGGCATAAAATCTAACAAACAAACAAACAAAAAGAACAGAACAGTTTGGGCTTCCCTGCTGAAATATGTACAAATTCATGCACGTGCACCTGAGTTTGCACACACAAATGTACAAGTGAGTAAATGTCTCACACTCTAGACATTTATTCACAGATACTATTGATCAAGCATTTGGGAATGGCTCTCTTCATTCATGCGTCAGGTGAGCCTGATGTCTCCTGGTTGAGGTACCGGGCGTCTCCTCTCTGTTTTAGGGTAGGATAGCATGGAATTTCCTCTGTTTGTGCTACTGCCCTTTCTCTTCCAATGCCTACAATGCCTGAGCATCGTAATTCCCATCCTGCACACAAGGTGCATGCAGGAACGCACGAGATGGGTGGTGAGTCTGTCCCAGGTTGTGCCAGTGCCAGTATTAGCAGCATCAGGGACGAGAGAAGCAAAGCACGGTTTCCTTCACTTCTGAAGCCAAGTTTGGGCAGAACCTCTCCCTACTTCAAACCTCTGGGGACTCTTGAGTAGTCCTTACTAAGTTAAGGCAGCTGCTCATTTTAAATGAGGCCCTTTCAGAGCCAGCCCTGCTATCGCTTATTTTCTCTGCTGTGACTTAGTGAACCCCCATTTCGCTCCAGTTGGAAGACATGACCGAGCAAGCGGTGCTTCTTGACGGCTCCTGGCAGGAGCCGCTGCACCCGTGCCGGTGGGGCTGAGGGAGCTTCAGCCCCGCCACCATGTGCAGGTTGACACGGCCTGCAGCACTGCGGGCAGGGTTGGGGAGGGAGGCAGGGGGCGAGCTTGCCATAAATGTCATCTTTGCTAGCTACAACATTCACCTCATTTGAAAATACCATGATTCGCACTAGTAGTGAATGCAAAAGTACTGTCTTTTTGTGGTCATTTAATCTTTCTCTGTTTTTTTTTTTCCTTCATTCTTTTAGAGTATTTGAAGAAGAAGCCACTTAAGAGGGAAGTCTCTGAGGCCTACAAAAGACTGAAGAGCACCATAGACAAATGTCTGTCCGCGAGTGGCTACTCAGAAGTGAACCTTGGCAAACTCTTTACCGTCAGTATAGGAAGATCTGTGGGAGAGTCCAATAATGAAAGACAGTGATTGATTAAAAATGGAGGGAGACAAGAGGCTAGTTCCTTGTTTAACAGTAATGATCTCTTAAGCAATACTCTATTCCAGTATGCACAATGAGGTTTTAATAATCTTGTCTCTTTGGAGGAGGAAGAATGGATGATGAAAATGGGATGTACGATTCACGTGGACATGAAATTTTCGAGGTGTTTTTACCTTCCGTTCTTTTCTTCATTGAGAAACCAGGGTTATTAAAATACAGAGTAGTTGATTTTTGCAATCTATTTTGTTGTGTATTTAGACCTATGAGGGAAAAAAGGGGGTGGGAGAATTGCTGCTTTAATTGGATAATTCCCAGTGAGAGTTGCTGGAATGTAAGTGATCCTAGACTTTGCTCCAGGGTATTTAGTAGAGGTGCTCTCAGGAAGAGAGGTTAGTAGAGGTCTCAGTAGGAGCACTAATGTTTTGCCTTTTCACAGTTTATCTTCTTACTGATCATAAACATACCAATTAAAAACAATACTAAACCTAAATGCCTTTAAATGTCCTAATACCTTCTGAAGAGAGGTAGGGATGCTTTACTTTCAAATTTATTAAAGGTAAAGAACGACTGAAACCTGGAGGTGCTGAAAATAGGGACCATCTTTTTATTAAGAGTCTTTCCGTGCATCTTAAAGCGTGTTATTTTGCCATGGTGGAAATTTATTTTGTGGATGTAGGGACATGCATATGTACAAAACCCGTTTCATACAGATGCGGGATATAAATGTATTTCATTTCTTTCCATGCAAAGTATTTGAAACTAAGCAATCAACAGGGAAAAATACATTTTGGGTGGCACTGTAACCAATAGCGGGGGAAGGGAAAGAGAAGAATCATTGTTGCTGTTCTGTAATAATTACTGTATTGGAGGTTTTAAAGGTTTTGTAAACAAATTGTATTTTTCATTTACTTTTAATAAAATGACGAGCAGATATGACAAGACAAGAGCATAAATTTGGGTACATGCTTTTGTACACAGAATACTGTTGTACTCATGTTCGCCATTAAGTTTGCAATGTGATATATTAATGTATGGTTATAAAAGTTTTCTTTAAATCTTTAACAGTATAAAATGTAAAGTTTTCTTAACACTTGAAGGAAAAAAATAAAGTTTTCTAGTAAAAAAGAATTTTATTTGATCGTCTGTGGCTGTTGAAAATATTGCATGCAAGGTCATGTTGCTCCAAACTTTTCCTGGTTTTACAGAGGTGCTTGTGCGTCTGTTTTTAGGATGTCTGGCCATTAACAAAGGGAGGTTAAAGAAAGAGTAAGAGCATCAGCACGAACGTGTTGGGTACCGAAGAGATATGTGTGTCTGTCTGTGTTAGAGTATTTTATGACATTCATTTGTCCCTGAGTGGCATCAGAAGATGCTGTGTGTCTGCGTGGGTAAAGTCCGTTTGAATGTGCCCAAATACACGGTTGTCTTTTGAGCAACTTTTGGGGCTAAATCCTGTCATTTTTACTCACATTGAGTCGCAGTAGATGAGAAATTGCTCCTGCTCAGTCCCTGGTTTTGTGTTGGTATTGTCCCACCCCTTGGCAAGCTGTCACTCCTTCCCGACAGTTTTAGTTGGGTTCTTGTAAAAGAGTTAAAGTTATTTGGGGGCTTGTCTTGGGGAGAAGGTGTCGCTGCCTAGATGACACGTTGTTGATGTTGATGTCTCTTTGAAAGATCCTGGCTTCCTGCAATTTCACGCAGGTTTTTATATTTTTTTGTGTCCAACCCAATTAGGATTACGAAGATATTACTGATATTAACCGGGTAGAATGCCTTAGGAAAGTGAAAAGTGTGACCTTCTCCTCCAAACGTTAGGTATACAAATAAAATGGATAGATATGGCATAACCTGACCCTGTGGCACTTGTATGTATCTGTATAATTACAGCTGAAGAGCCTGTTAATTTGCAAGTTTAGGGATGTTTAGATTAAATGAGAGTGTTGTGGAATGATTGTGTAAGGGCGCAGCAGCAGACAGTAGTAGCCCTGCGAGGGGCTCTCCCCTCCCGCTTCCCGGCGGAGCAGCCCGGCTCTGCCGCCCCGGCGGCGGGGGCCAAAGTCCGGGAGCCCCCCCGCAAGCCCAGCTAGCCACAGTCCGGGGGAGGGGGGAATCGGAAACGGGGGCTTTACACCGCCCCCCCCTCCACCCCATTAAGGCAATTTTTGATTCCTCTCAGCAGAGTTGGTCAGATCAGAGCTGAAGTCTTGGCAAGGAGTAAACTGGATTTTTTTTTTCACCCCCCTCTCTCTCTCTCTCTCTAATCAGCTCTGGGCACCGTGCCTCAGCCTGGCCCCGGAGAGAGGCTGGGAAACGCAAAATCATCGTTACAGCGTTTAATATTAAGTGGAGCTGGTAAATGCGGCGCTGTAAATAATTCGGGAAAGATTGAAGTTGGGGNGTGGAAAGGAAGGTTTGTGTTTATTTGTATTTATTTGCAGTCGGGGAAGCGGGGTGTTGACGTACGGAGCCGGTAGCCAGGTTTCGCTGCCGACATATGTGATATGAAAAACAATTGCCGTCCGCGAACGCGTTTGCCGCTGTGCCAAAAGCCCTCTTCCCGCCCTCAAAAGGCGCTTTCCCAACGCCGAGCTGCTTCCCAAGGCGCATCTTCCCTCCCGCATCCTTCCCCGGCTTCCGCGCAGCACCTTAAACGTGCCTTAATTGAATAGTTTCTCCCGCACCCTTCCTTATAGCAGTTTAATAGATTAACTCATCTGTGCCAGCTTCAGATTTCAGATTAAAATTCCTTCATCCCGAAGGCGGCATTATCAGGTTGTTGGAGGCTGTTTTCAAACCTTGGTTTTGAATAGCAGCGGCTCTGCATTAATTTAACCACTAAGCTAATAAGTAGGTTTCGTTTTGTTATGCTAAGCTTTATTGCTTTTCTTTTGATCAGAATGGTGTTGTTGAGCAAAGCAGCAGACAAGGCATTCTTTGATGAGGGAATTAGCGCTCTATTCTTCCTCTATTATTCATAGCACAGTGGAATATGTAAGTACCTGAGGGTGTCAAAGGAGAGCAGGCTCTATTGCAAAGTGTTCGCCTTGTTTCTCTCAATAGCTGACTATGAGATGATAAACCGCTTAATACACCGCACTAATTGGATGAGAGCAAAAAGAGATGGGAATTAAGGCACGGCGAAAGGAGAAAGTGCTACCAGCCCTCATTCACTCTTTCACCGCTTTAACAGCACCAAAGGAGGCACAAGCTTTCTATAAGCAGACTAGGGGTTTTGTGCGGAGATAAAATGAACCTGTTAGTGGATTCAAGTAATACACTAATTATTGCACAGTATAAATACCACTACTGGTTTTATAACACGGAGGTAAACTTCTTTTGAGAAGGTTATAGGATTGCTTGGCAGCAGTATAGATCCTAATAAGGGACCAGAGTAATAACCCCCTGGATTAACAAAATTGCTGCCTGCAGAAGTATGATTCGGGCTTTTACGAAGATTTCAGCGGAATGAATAAAAAATGACTGAATGACATTTCTTAATGCGTAATGGCTTGATAATGATTCCCTTTTCTTTAAGGCAAAAATGTATATTTCAGGCTGCACTGTTAATAATGTCCAGGGAACAAGCCTTATTTTTCCCATAATTTTTTTTTCTTTTTGCGCGCGCCTATGGTGAGTTTTAGCACTCAAAAAATATGGCCGGGGGCG
>VUYV01000018.1:1966377-2099714 GCA_008711295.1 Anarhynchus alexandrinus | reverse complement strand
CGCGGGCGCATCTTCCCCTCCGCGGGGCCTCTTCGGCGCCGCTTCGGGGCCGGAAAACCCCTGAGGGCTTTTTAAACCCACCCCCCCCCCCTTCACTTTCCCCGTTCAGCGGTGACAGCCCGGGCGGGTTCAGGCTCCCCGCTCGGGCAGTTCGGGATCAGGTTTTGACGGGCGCCGGACAGCCGCCGGCGCGAACCCCGCACCCCCGCAAGCGGCGGGCACGTCGGAGGGGCCGCTCTCGGCCACCCCAAATAACCCGCCCGCTCGCTCGGGTCGTTCCCCTGTTCAGCCCCATTTCCCATGTTCGTGCCGCAGTTCCCCTGCGGCGGGTCCCGCGTGTCCTAATTACTTAAACCAGCGCGAATTAAGAGACAAGATAAGCAAGTGCCTGTGTGCGTCCGTGCGGGCGTGGGCACAACGCACACTGCCAGGCTCTGTCGGTGTGTGTCCGTACCGAGCCGTGCGGGGACAAGCGTTACTCCCGGAGCCGTCCCCTCCCTGCCAGCGGGCCCCCGCAGGGCTCCTGCCCGTCGTTCCTCCCGCTTCGTTTTCCCCCTGTCCCCGCCGGCCGGGACGATGCCGGCGGCGAGGCGGGAGCGGGGAGCGCCCCGACGTGCGCGGCCGGCGGGCCCTGCGCTCCCCGGCGGGGCGGTCACGGCCCGGCCCGGCTTCGCGGGGTGCGCCTGAGCGAGGGACGGAAAGCTGCCGTTTGCCGTCGCTGCTCAGCTCTCGGGAGCTTTTGCCATCCCCGGCACGAGTGGCAATTAATTCATTAACTCAGTAACTAAAAAAAAATAAACCACCCCAAAACCCAACCCAACCAACCAACCAACAAACGAAAACCAAGAAGAAAAGGAGGACCCACAGGCACCCTTGGGGAAGGCTCGGCGCGCAGAGGAGCTGCCGCCTCTTGCTCTCGCCCCGGCCGTACCGGGCGGCTCCGCCGGGGTTTCCCCGCCGGGGCTTGCCCGGGAGAAGCGGCGCGGAGCCGCGGGCGGGCCGGCACCGGCGCTCCGGCACCGGGGAGCCCGGCCCGCATCTGCCTTCCCGTTGCCTTGCCGGGTGCTGGCCGAGCCGCTGCCGCCGAGCCGCGGCACCGCGCCCGGGAGAGCGGGGATGGGTAGGGCTGCCGCGCCACCTGCCCGGGAGGGGGGACCCGAACCCGCCGGGGCACGGGCGGTGGCCGGAGGGGACGAGGGACGCTCGGCGCGGCAGCTGAGAGGGCTCCGGCAGCGCCGAAACCCGCCGGTGGCTGCCGGCGGTGAGAGCCGAGGCTGCGGCGGGCGGGTACCGGGGGCTGTCGGGGAAGCGCGGAGCGCAGGGAGCCCCGCCGCGGCCTTTCGGCCTTCTGCGTCTTGTTTTCACTCCCTCCGCGCCCCGTTCCCTCACCCCGCTGTGCCCGGGCAGAGCCGGGGGGGCCCGCCGGTCTCGCTGCCCCGCGGCCCGGTAGCCCCTGCCCGGGGTAGAGCGGCCCCGACCGGCCCGGGGCGCCGGTGGCAGTCCCGCTCGCAGGCGAGGATTCTTCGCGATGCGAGCTCTCCTCTGCCAAGTCACTTTGTTGTTTTATTTATTTTTTTAAACAAACTTTCATTCATTTATGGTCTCTCCCTCTCCTTTTTTTTTTTTTTCCCTTCCCCCTGCAACCTGCTAATTTAACACTGGAGCGCGTTATTGCAGTGTTAGGGGGAGAGAACGAGAGAGCGAAAACAACAATACTGCAATGATCCAAATGATACAGTAGAATTATAGCAATTATAGTTCTGCTCGGAGAAGAAAACCTTGCTGAGCTCAGCCAAACAAACTGATGCCTTGTACGGATAACAAGCCCGGGGACTGACAGCCGGTGCTGAGAGAGGCAGGAGGGCACGAACGGAAATATTTGCCTCTTTTCACTCCAGCCAGCCCAGATTAACACCCTCGGCTGCCGCTGCCGTAACACTATCCCCTCCGGCTCCGCGCACCCGGGGCCTCCGCGATGGGTTTCACCCCGGGGACCGGCCTCCGCGGCCCTCCGCGCCCACCCGCGCCCGGCTCCTCTCCGGCCCCGCTGGGGAGCGGGACGGCGGGAGAGCGCGGGAGGGACGGTAACGGCTCTGGCGTCCCGGCGGGGGACAGGCGGGGACCGGCCACCCGGGCCACCTGCCCTCCTTGCAGACCGCGGGCGCGGGGGGAGCCTCGGCGCCCCAGGTCCCGCGGAACCCCCCCGGCCCCGTCCGGGCTGCCCCTCGCCGTCTCCCCGCCCGACGGCTGCTCTCGGCGGCTCCCGCAGAAGCGCACCCCCTCCTGCCGGGCCTGCCCCACGCTCCGGCGGCCCCGGGGCTCCTGTTTCCATTGGGGTTTGAGGTTTTATTCCGCCTCCCCCCCTTTTATCTTCCTTTCTCGTTACACGCCGCCCCGTCGTCCGAACCGCTTCTCCCCCCACCCCGCAGAAACCATCCTTGCGAGGAGACACGGCTGCAAAATGGCAGTTCGCTGTCACGCTTGGGGAAAGGTGTCTGATCTCAGGGCGGGGATAGGGCTAAGCTCGGTTTCAGCCGAAGCGGTAGAAAATGTGCAGGATCGGTGCCAGGCTCAGGGCGAGACTATTTTAACCTTGCAGGGAACAGCGGCTGCCTTGGCCGGAGGGGAGGTCCCCTCTCTGCGGCGGCCACCACGGCCACAAGTTTGTCACCGACTGAGCAAACGACAGCTTGGAGGTCGGTGAGCGGGTTGTGCCCGGCCCCCGCCCTGCACATCCCGCACCCCGCGTTTCAGCCGCTGGAGTCGGGGACCCCTCCGGGGGAGGGGGGGTCTCGCTCCCTGCGAGCTCCGCGCGTGGGTGGAGCCGCAGCGGGAGGCGCAGCCCATAGCCGGGCTTCAACACGAGATGGGTGTCCCCCCCTCACACCCCCTCTTTGCAACGGAGCAGAAAACGATAACAACTACTTAAAAATCCTCCAGTGCTTGATTTATCACTATTTACTTCATGGGGAGAAAAGGCTTGTGCAGGAGCTGCAGGGAGGTACAGAATCTGCGTTTCCTCTCCCCGTCCTCCCGGGTTTCTCGGTGGTTTCCTCCTTTTCCCCCGACGTGCTGCGGGCCCTGGCCCCAGCCCGCTCCCGGCTCTGTGCTGGAGGAGCCACAGCCCCCTGGGTCACCCGGGGCCAGCGGCACAGAACGGCAGAGCCTGAAGCGCCACACGCCCGGGCGTGCCGGGGAGTGAAACACGGGCCATCGGTCTTCTACAGCTGCGATTTAGTGGCTTGTTTTTTTTTTTTTCTTCCCCCCCCAGCGTTCAGTGTTATGGTCCTGTGCACAAAAGCACTGGTGCTGGGCATGGGGAAGGCGAGATGCCCCATCTCCGTTGGTACCAGGCAGTGGAGAAACGCCTGGTGCCGTTTAGATGTGATGAACTGGTGCGTGACTCCTCTCGCGAGCCTCATGGCATCGTTATCTCAATTCATATTTAAGATATATTTTTCACCTTTATAGAGAATGTTGTTCCAAAACCTCTTTTGGGCACAGCCCTGACTTTGCACAGGTTCAGCCCTGAGCCTGGAGACAGGCAGAGGACTGCCCTTGGTTTCACCACCAGAACTACCATAGAAGCAACCTCGCTCGCTTCTTCGGCAAGGGTCTTGTTAATAACTTAAAAAAAAAAAAAAAAAAAAAGAAATGGCTAAAGACTAACAGACAGTAATGAGGGATCACAGCACAGCTGCACATCCCCTACAGCCACGGTCAGACAGCTGGGGGAGAACCAGCATCTCTGTGTGTCCCCTGGGGCTCTGCCAAGTCACTGGTCACCTGAACACACCTCCACGTTCAATGGCTTAACCACCTTCTCATTTAAGGCAGGATAAATATCACCCCCTTATTGCAGATCGCTAATTTAAACGTTGAATAATCTGTACCCAGCAGTGATCACTGGGGCACAGCACCAAAATTGCTTCACAGAGTAGTGTTGGACTTAAGCACCCTTGAATTCACATCCAAGAGAAAAACTCATTTTGCAAGTATTGCTTTTTTAGGACTCCCATCAGCCATTTTCGTTGGTTCCTGGGGCCTGTGCCCCTGGCCTTGAGGCTGCAGCATCTGCCCAAGGGGCGAACGGAGGGAGCTCCCCCCAGGCAAGCGGGCAGGAGGTCAGCTGCGGCGTGTGTAGCCACATCTTCACTTCACAGGCACCTGGACTGGCAGGGCTCAGTTTGGCTCGGACACAGCGGCTTGCAGTGCCGCTGCTTTTCCGTCTGTGAAGCAGCCCCAGCTTTTGCTGCTGGCTTTGGGTTGGGTGCCAGCTCAGGGACCAATTTCTGTAGTAACTCGCATCTGGACAGAGGACTGACATCAGCAGTGGTGGTGACTCTGGAATAATTATTCATGCACTTAATATTTAGCCCGTCCCTATGCGTAGGCAGAATCTGGGCCTCGTTCCATAGATTTAATTCAAAAAAGTATTTTCTAAATCCCTTTTTTTTTTTTAATTCTGTTGTCATTATTTTTTAAATTCCTTGGTGGTTTATTTTTGTGTTAGCACAGTTTTCACTACAGACAGAGGACAGCAGTTAGCTTTAGGAGAACGTGTGTCCCCTTCATTCCTCTTCCGCTGTTTCCCCACTTCTAATAACTCAAAACTTCTCCCCTGGTCCACATTCCAGAAGTGCTCCCAGCTCACTTTTGGGTTGGCCCTTTTTTTTTGTATGACCACGAGCCCAGAAAGCAGTCCCTGCTAGGGCAGGTCTGCAGTGACGTCTCTCAGAAATCCAGTCACCGACAATAACTCCGTTGGATTTAGTTACTGCATTTAACTTATTTATTCCTTGAGCCTTGTCACCAAGCCAGTGTTCCTGGAAGTGATTTGGAAAAACGGAGCTGGGCACTCAGCTAGGCAGTGCAACCCCTCCACAGCCTGCTCTCCCTCCTGGAGGCCACGTGCCTTCCTCTCCTTCGTGCCTCAGGTTTGGCTTTGGGAGCTGGGGCTGGGCACAGGCGTGTGTGTCCTCTGCTGGCATGTCATCTCCTCCAGGTCACTAACCTTTTTGGTACTTCACAGCTCATTCTCTTTATTGTTTCTAGTTTTGGTTTTGCTTCTAAGTGCTTGGCATGATTAAATCCCGTCAGGGCTGGCAGTTTGCTGGCTGAGGCTGGGATGCCATCAGTACCGTCTCTGCCCTTTTTGCCAGCTTCCTGTCCCGTCATGTTGTCATCTTGAGTCCTTAGAGTACTCCAGAGGCCTTTTCTAGGCTTTTAGATTTACCTGAGAGCCCCCTGACTTTCCCATTTTTCCTCTCCATCCCCTTCCCACGTGTCCCCTTCTGAGGATCTCAGCTCCCCCACACCTCCACAAGCTCTGGCTGCCCTTGCTGACTGCAGTGGTGTTTCTGTGAGGAAGCAGTGGATTCCCTGGCACTGTGTGGCTTCGAATCTGGACCAGTGCATTTCTGGAAGACATATTTTCACCTAATGTAAATCGTTTGGCTAAATACAAGAGTAACCGGATGGAGCTCTGCATCCTGCAGCCTTATGAGTGCATATTTTGGAAGACTGGGTGATGGGTGGAGATATGGTTCTTCCGACCCTAGAAAACCCATGGATAGTGGCTTTCAAGTGGCTTTCTTGCAGTAATCCTTAGAAACTCAGTGAAATTATTAATGCACTAAGGTGCAGTGGTCTAAAAAAATTAAAACTATGATCATAGGCTTATTTAACATTATACCTTCTCTGTTATTTTCTTTTGTACGTGCTGACTAGAACCGAGCACAGGCTTCATAACAAATAATTTATTTGTCAAATGTGTTCTCCTCTTCTGCTCGTGGAATATCCACGAGCAAGAGCATCGTTTTCTCAAATGTATTTGTTATTTCAGATACTCCAGTGGTTCCTTTAAATGACTAACCGAAAGGCTTGGCTGCAAATGGTTTCTGCTGTTTAGCTGTAGTTGGTCAAATAAACCCCCTGGTATCGATTGCATTTCCCGCCTGTTGCGCCAGCAACACACCGGTTGTGCAAATAGGGGTGTGTGTGTGTGAATGTAACAGCTGGATTTCCTCAGCACATCCATGGGCAACTCTCGACGTGGGTTTTCTGCAAGCATCCGTATCGCTGAGATGCGATCGCTCAACTAAGCGCAGAGGGGGTGTGAACATAGCTGAAGCAAAGCTATTAAAAATTCAAATGAGCGTTCGATGAGCAAAGGACATTTTTCACCCTCTTTGACTGGCTCCGGTGTGACCTTCATGTGGTGCTATGTTCTATTTCAGTAAATGCAGCCG
This sequence comes from Anarhynchus alexandrinus, assembly GCA_008711295.1. Lineage (NCBI taxonomy): Eukaryota > Metazoa > Chordata > Aves > Charadriiformes > Charadriidae > Anarhynchus > Anarhynchus alexandrinus. Next base: position 2,093,463 of record VUYV01000018.1, on the reverse strand, counting down.
CACAGGGACAGAGCAGGAATCAAAACGACCCGGAGAAGGGCATGAGTTGGAGCTGGTCTGGCGTTTCCTTGCCTGGGCGATGTTATCCATGAGATCGGGGTTGTTTAATCCAGAAGTGTGGTTGAAGTGAAATAGGGTAATAGAAGGAAGAGACAGCTCACTGTCTTGGAAGCTCTGTCATACCATTCCCTTCAATCAATCTGACCTTAAAAACATATTTATTATTAATAATTTCTACATCCGTGGCCGTCATTGCCTCTGGCTCTCACTTAGGGAGTGCTGCTGTCTCATAAAGATTTAAAAAAAAATGTTTGATTGGGAAAAATTTGCATTTCACAGAAGGGAATGGGCATTTTTCCTAGAGGAGGCTGATGCTCACGGACACATGGAGAAAATTCTTCAACGGCCTTACATTAAGACACTGTCTGTCAGTGCTTCTCATCACTTTTTTTGGGTCTGGCACCTTTATATGGAGCATCCCTGCTATAAATCACGGCTGGATGCCAATCAGATCGTCAAAGGATCTATTCTGATCCAGCATCCTTTTTTATCCATTTAATATTTTGCATCTATTCAACGTGAGATTCAAAGTACTCTGTGGTGCTCTACAGGAAGAGGGATGTTTTATGGAAATAAATGGTGTTGTGTAAGTGCTGAGGTATGAATGAACTTGCTGTCTTCCAAGCGTAACACCACTGAGAGAGACACAAAGTAGGGATCTCCTAAACTGCGTTGGGGACAGTCGATTGATAACGCAGGTAATGGCAGCAAAGCATGTAGAAGTGAACAGATGGAAGAATTTCTTCCAAGGTACCCAAATCAGGCACAGTTATAAATTAGACTTGTAAAGTAGATTGAAACGGGAAGACAAAAATGAGGAAAATCTGATGTTCGCAATAATTAAGAATGGAGATGTATTCTTAAAAATGTCTGTGCTAACACTAGTTATGCGCCTGAAGAACGTGATAGCTGGGACCGCGGCTGTGCGTGACGTTATAGAAAAGTATGAGTGGGTTGGTAGGGAGCAGAGCACTTCCTTCCAAATTCAAAAGGTTTTTTCTTAACAGAAAAAAATTCAATTTGATTGTAAATTGGCTCAGCAGTTCCAACAGCTGCAATTTGTCGGACTGTTGATTTGAAGTTTTCCATTCAAAAATAAAATTAAAAGAAGAATACGTGTTTTAAGATTTCCCCTTCATACATAATTCTTAGGAACTTCTATAGACAGATATTTCCAGTCATGTGCATGGATTGTAAAATCTTGAAATCACAGGTTTCAAGTTATTATTTGTCTTTTAGTTTTTTATAAAACCTTGAAAAAGACTTGGCACTTATAGAGCTCAGCTATTGTTTCCATTCTTGAAAACTAAAAATAATATTATGGAACCACATAAAAACTAACTTTAAACAAAAGAGGTTGGATTTAACTAAATTATTGTTCTTGTGTTGCAACCCTTACTCATAACCTTTCATTCCTCAAGTCAGTGGGGTTTTCTCATGAGTGAAAGTACATTTGTATCATGATTTTTGTGTTGCAACCCAGGCGATTGCAGCACAAATAAGCAAAGCCTTTGGCTGGGCTTTCAGGTGAGCCAGGGTCTTTCCTTCAGCAGAGAGTGTGCTATCATCCATTTTGTACAGCGATGCTCAGGAAAACATCATTTTTCTTCCCTTTGAAAATGAGCTAGAAGGGATGATTTGTCTTTGTTCTGGTTTTGATGTTTGCTTTGTTTTTGTTCTAATATTGTCAAAATGCCTGGAGGATTCTGGATGTCCTTGGGATTTCTAAAACTGAACACAGCTTTCAGTTTTTAAAACTTGCTATGTGTGGGAGGCTTTTCCATGGACCCATCTCTTGGAAAGGTAGTGCATGTCCTCCTACTTCACTGAATGCAAACTTACAGGTGAGAATAGCTGGACAATCATTTATGCTTATTCTAATTCCTTACCCTGTAAAAAGGGCCCAAAAATATATTTATTTTTTTTACCTGGGACAAGGCTGTAAAAATTCAAAGGACAAAGGGATCTTCAAAACTGAAGGTAGATTCTGACCCGCAGTATCGCAGACAGAAACCCAAAAGCCTGTAACATAGAATGGTTGGGAGATCATCTAGTTCCAACCCCCCTGCCATGGGCAGAGACACCTCCCTCTAGACCAGGTTGCTCAAAGCCCCATCCAACCTCACCTTGAACACTTCCAGGGATGGGGCCTCCACAGCTTCTCTGGGCAACATGTGCCAGTGCCTCACCACCCTCACAGGGAAAAAAATTCTCCTAATATCTATTCTAAATCTGTCCTCTTCCCATTTGAAGCCATTACTCCTCGTCCTATCACTACATGCCCTTGTAAAAAGTCCCTTTCCAGCTTTCTTGTAGGTGCCCTTCAGATACTGGAAGGCTGCTATAAGGTATCCCTGGAGCCTTCTCTTCTGCAGGCTGAACAACCCCAACTCCCTCAGCCTGTCTTCATAGGAGAGGTGCTCCAGTCCTCTGATCATCTTCATGGCCCTCCTCTGGACCTGTTCCAACAAGTCCATGTCCTCCTTATGGTGGCGGCTCCAGAGCTGGATGCAATATTCCAGGTGGGGTCTCATGAGAGCAGAGTAGAGGGGCAGAATCATCTCCTTCGACCTGCTGGCCACTCTTCTTTTGATGCAGCCCAGGATACAGTTGGCCTTCTGGGCTGCGAGCACATGTTGTTGGCTCATGTTGAGCTTCTCATCAACCAACATCCCCAAGTCCTTCTCCTCAGGGCTGCTCTCAATCCATTCTCTGCCCAGCCTGTATTTTTGCATGGGATTGCCCTGGCCTGGGTGCAGGACATTGCATTTGCCCTTGTTGAACTTCATGAGGTTCGCACAGGCCCATCTCTCCACCCTGTCCAGGTCCTTCTGGATGGCATCCCTCCCCTCCAGTGTGTTGACCGCTCCACGCAGCTTGGAGTCTTTAGCAAACTTGCTGAGGGTGCACTCCATCCCAACATCCATGTCACCAACAAAGATGTTAAACAGTTCCGGTCCCAGTACTGAAATTAAATACTCTTTTTTTTTTTTTTTTCTCTTTCTGCAGTACATAGCAGGAAGACAGACTGGGGATCGGGGAGCTGAACCAGGCAGAAGGCATTTCCTAGGCTGTTACCAATTTTTGCAAACGAAAACAAAACGAATGAGCCTCCAGGGAGAATCAGGCACACCTCACTGAATGGCGATGAAGCGCTACGAAGGGGAAGAGTATGAATACAGTGGTAGGAACTTAGGAAAATGTTCTTATTTACAGACTGACAACTGCAGTCTGGATCCAAAGGTAACCTTATTTAGTCATGTATAAGGCTTATCAGTCAGGGAAGTGAGGCCAGATCAAGCCCAATAGGATTCAGTGGAAACACGGCTGTGATTTGATAGGAAAAAGCAAATCAGGTTTATATTTGCATTCTGATAAAAAAACCCCCAAATCTATGTTCAGTCAGCGTAAGTTTTTTGACTAGCCTAAAAGCTATGCAAAATTCAATCTGCTTCATGACCTGGGATAACTTTAAGAATGCCTAAATGATGCAGGATACCAAGTCCGGTTTTCAACAGTGTTTTTAGGAGTCCAAGTCCATCTGGATGTCAGTAGGATTTGGTGGCTGTGTCACTTTGGACACATTGCTAAATCTTCTGGGTGTGTTTATTCTGAAAATATTTTAGAATAAACTGGGGTTGATTCAGAAACCACTGGTCCCAGAACATGGCTCCAGAGACTTCTCCTTGGCCGTTCACTCTCTCTGGGGTCTCCTTGGAAGAACAGCATACTGGACACTTTTCGAAACATCAATATCTTTATAGCAGAGCCCAAATACAATAAATACCATGGTAAATATCATCAATATTCATGGCAAAAGGCTGATCTCTCTAAGTTTCTGTGTAGATTTAAAGGTTCTTATGCATATCATATCCTCTGAAATGCGTTTTCCCCACCAGCTGTTCCAGACCGACAAATGCACGTGGTCTTTGTGCAACACTCCCCCAGTGGCAGTTTCACAAATAGAGACCCTCGGCTGCACCATGAAGCCCTTATTCATTCACAACTTCCCAACAAAATCCTCAGGCTCCTGCTGGGGAAAAGACCCTGGGCTTTGACCCTGCGGCACTGACCAGGACTGAGCCAGAAATCAGCAGCCTCGAGTTGCACAAGTGAAAAAAATCACAGCAGTTCCTACAGCCCTTTGCAAAGCGATTGGATGGAAGTAACGCTGAAAAAAAAAAGTCTGTTGTCAGTACTTGGTAACCTTGCCAGATGCTCTCTGTATATTCAAGGGATCATCTGGATGGCATCTGTCTAATGTTAAAAACTGATCTGGGTTGCTCTGATGTGTCAAGCAAACTGGTTGCACGTAGACCTGGAGACCTTGGTGAAAAACGGTGCAAGAAACAATTTACCCCTGAGAAGTCACTCAAGGTTCCCGACAACTGTAGCAACCATCCCTGAAGAGCCAGCTGGTCCGGGGAGTATCAAAACACGTGGGCTGACGACGTATCTCCAAAAGCAGCATTTCTGTTGGAAGGCGGCGCGTCTCACCAGAGGGGTGCCAAATGCGTCGGAGACGACATCCTCTTCTCACATCACTGTCACTGTTACATATCAGCACAGCCCCGTGTCACAGCGCCGAGGGAGCTCCAGGGTGGCATTCAATTTAAGCTTCACATCTATTGGCTTTCTTCTCAGCCCCTTGTGAGCATCATTTGCTTCAGATACCAGATCTACTAATGATTTTTTTTTTCCCTCCCCCTTGCTCACACTTTAATTGCAGGGTATATGTAATACCCTTAGGAACAGCTATTGCCACCTGTATTATTATTTATGCTGTGAAAACGAAGCTTGTGGCAATATATTTATTAACACTGTGCCCTGGAATCACACGAGTTAACAGCTTAATCCTGTGATTGTAAACACTTTTCCTGATATGTTCAAGCACCATCCATGTTTTTTAACTTCACATCGGGAAACTGGGAGCATGAGCAGGTTATAATTTTTACAGAAAATCTAGTCTTTACAAAAAAATCGCATAATGAAGAAGTGATTTATCCATCTAATAGTGCCTGCCTTACAGAGCATAATGCCTTTTGCAAAGGAAAGAGTTAAACAAAACATTTATGCAGTATAAACTTTGCTCCTTAGCATTAAAATGCACTTTATTCACACTGTAGATTTCTCTTCCAGCTACGGCTATTGTTTGTCACTAACAGCTAGCTTTTGTGAAGTTAATAAATGTGCATAATAAGGACATAAAGGTATGGAGAAGTAATACTGTAATCCTTTTGTTTGGATAATCAGTCTAATGTATGCAAATTAAACCTTATTAGTACTAGGGTTTTGTGTCTGCTTATCAAAATGTGCCATTTTCATGAAAATTGGAAGTCCATTATATAAAGTTATTATTAACAATCATTTAGGAATTATATACGGTATGCAAATTAAAGTTGATTACAACTAATTAAGGGCTTTCTTTGTTATTTGACCTTGTCTGCTTTTTATGTAAATATGTTTCTTTTGGTCTGGCATATTTTTAGACTCAGAAAAGTATATTAAGACAAGTTACATTATGTATTTTTAATATATTTTTGTATTGCATAAAAAGCCCCTTGCTATTGTTTAAGAGCCCTGTTTCAGGCAGGGCTGTTCCGTGTGACGATACGTAGACACGCGTGCCTTGCGGCTTTAGGACGGCTCTGCGAGATGGCCCGGCGGCGGAATCGCAGTAACACACTTCCAAGGCCCTCCAATGGCTTAAGGAAAAATGATCCAAAACAAACAAAAAATCCCCCGTGAGATATAAACAGCCTTCATGCCAGAGTGGCCTTTGTTCCACCACTTATTGAACTGGCTAAGCCTTAGTTTCGAGACTCCAGGCACAGCTAAGTAATAAATGATTGGTCCCTACTTGCAAGGTACATTGCAGAACTTAATCGCTTGCTCTCATCCCCGGGACCACCGATCTCAGGATAAAAGACTTTTAACACAGACAACAGAGCGAGCTCAGGAACCGCAGCCTCCGGGAAGATTTGTATACCTGTCAAAACCCGGGAAGGTTAGGCGTTAAGTGAAATGAAAAAAATCTCCTGAAGAAAACTTGGGTGAGTTGGATAATATTTCTATTAAAAACAACAGCAGCATGTAATACAATTTTGATGTGTTTTATACATAGAAGAGAAACCTGCCATGTAAGCCAGTCACCGGTGTGAAGATGGGAGATGGCATATTTTGCGATGTGTCAGAAAGAGATGTGTAATCAATACCTTCGCACCTTCAGTCTTCCAGTCAGAATAAAACATGCAAGAGCAAGAAAGACTAGGAAAGAAAAGGTTGAGACATGAGGGGTATAAGGTAGGAATATATTAGAAATATGTATAAAACTTGTCATCACTTATTCTTTGAGTCGAAAAAATTATCTGAGGAAAGATAAAGCATAAATCTTGGCGTTTGGTGAGATTTCTGCAGCTTTGCTCACCTCTTTCGCACAAAAGGGTGGGCACAGGGGGACATTAATGCTAGTAAAAACCTTCTGCATGGGCAAGGTTATGTATTTAAGCATGAAACTGGGGATACGCTTGCAAACCCAGTTTGTACTCTTTCCTTTCTACATCCCTGGTGTCATGTCAGGCAATCACAGAGCCTCCTTGGCTGGCCATTTAGGGCTCGCAGGGTCTGTCCCTTCTTGCCTATGGGAAGGTGTCCCCACCAGCATCCCCCCCAGGCAGCACCGGTGCCTGGTTAAGCGAGGGCTGGCCTCCTGAAGGGTTGGAGACGGGTGGTGTGGGAGCGAGGGTGTTCAGATCCGACTGGGAAAGGCAGGCATGCTGGGGTCAGACCGGGAGAAGGAGTGTGTATTGCACCCTGAAAAGGGATGGTGAGGGTCTAGTGTAGGTGTCTCTGCTCTGTGGAGCTGCTTGTGGCACAGAAAATGGTATCTTTTCACTGCTGAAGGCCAATTCCGAAAGCTCTTACTTTGTCCCTTGCAAAAGCAGTGCCTCCTAATCCCTAGGAACTTACCCTATAGCCTCTGCAGCCGGCCAAAACCCAGTCAGCTTCAAAGGCCGGGTCTTGAATATCCACTGCAAACTGCTGGATGGGAAGTTACAAACTGCCAATTACTGGCATGACTTATTCAGCAACTATTTGAGAAGATATGTGAACAATTGGAGAAGTTGGTGATTTGTTCCCTCACAGTGGGACCACAAGGTGCAATTCAGCCGGTGACTTATTACGGTGAATTGTCGAGGGCTATAGCAGGGACATTTTGCTCAATGCTCCGCTGCTGGCAGGAGCTGAAAAATGGAAAATCAGAACAGGCAAAACATGTCTCTGCCGCATGGGGCAATGTCCGACCTCGGTCACTCTCCCTTGCAGCTGGCAAAGTGATGCGGAAGGCAGGAATGGGGCCGCCGCAGCCGCAGCGAGGTGTGACCCATGCATACAGGCTCATTTTGGGATTGAGCAGGTGGGCTGCCCCTCACTGGGGCATGTCAGTAGGCAGCTGGGTAGGACGTCAGCCCGTTCCCCTGGGAGGGAGGTGACCAAGGGCCCAGCCAACGCTCCTGCTGAACGGGTGGCACCAAGAAGATGTGACAAAAATAAAGTTTTTATTTCAAATTTTTTTTCTGGTGAAGAAAAGAAATCTAAAAAAGACGTAATTTCCTTTCTTCCACCTAATAAACAGTGAGCGTTTTTCACCTCAGTCTTGGGAACTCAAGGTGGAAAGCAAAGCTGAGAAGGGGTCTCGAATTATTTTCTCTAACAGAGTAAGGATGAAACCCTGATGCCATCAAAGGTAATAATTCAGGATTTCCCTCAGGGAGGTGAAAGTCATTGTCGTGTTTTTAAAATAGTTGCAATTTTCTGTCTCTAAATAGCACAGACTACAAAATGTATTGCAAGGGGAATATAAAAATAGTCAAACTCTTCAAATCTTTTAATTCAATGAGAATGTAATATGCAATTAAAATTAATTATCTCATAATCGAACTGTAGACACTGATTATTGCATCATTTTCATAAGAGACATGCATCTTAACTTGCATAATTTCTGGTGTCACTGCGGAGTTAGCTCAGGAAAGAATCTGGGCCCAAATGTATTCATGCCTTAGTGCTCAGAGTGGAGCAGTCATGGCTGGATATGGCTTTTCCTACACAGAGTGCTTTGAGCATGTCTTTGCGAGGCAGAGCCTCTACCCTTGCCCTTGGTGAGCGATTAATTTTCTTCTCTCCAGCACCTCCAGATGAGTTCTGCTGCCCCACTTTTTATTCCCATTAGCCATCACCTTCCATCCAGCTCCCAAGTTGCTCCACCTGAGCCCCTTCTGCCTTCTTGTGACTTTTCTCTTTTTAATTTAACCTTCGGAGCTCTTTGTTCTTTGTCTCAGAGGAAGGAGCAGGAAGATCCCATATGTCACCTTCTCCCAGTTGGCCCTGCAGGCAGAGGGCAGAGCTGGGGCTGGGGCAGGACCTGCCGCTGCCGACCACTGCAGACCCTGAGCTGGCAGGTTGACGGGAGCTTTTGCGGGTGGGATTTGTCTCTCTTAAGTTTATCCTCCTAGGACATCGGTGTTGAGGCCAGGTGAGTTCCCCAGGCCTCTTTCCTGATGATGTGCACAAGAGGCTTTCTGGGGTGAGTCGCCCCAGCCTAGGTTGGTACATGAGATGGGTGGGATCTCTGAAAGCTCCTGTGTGTGCTGCCAGTTACTGAGGCAGCTGAGGCAACATCTGGTTTTTAAGTGCGCACAGTTTGGTAAGATGAATCCTATCTTCTGAGAAAGGGTGATGGCAGACACTTGCTTCATTTAGCGTCTCTGCTCTGCATACTTCTGAGTTAGGTAACATGGACATCTTGATTATGTGAGAGAGGAGTCATTGAACCTCTCACGTCTTCTGTTTCCAGCCAAGCTGAAATGCTTACTCTTCTTTGGCAGGCATCTTCGGGTGATGACAACTTCAGAAGAGCAAGGGTCTCTTCAGTCACCACCACCTCGCAGTGGTTGTCACCATAGATGTCCCCATGCTACCTATTCTGAACTGATGAGATTTTTTTGAGAATCACATTGACTTTGCTTGGTTCATTTTAGTTCTGTCTTTCACACATCATCCCTTGTTCTTCTGACACCAGGTCCTAACACAAGAGGCATTCCTGTTTTCAGCCTTTTTGTTAAATACAATTTCAGCTGGTAACTACATGTGTTTCTTCAGTGTCATAATTTAACAGTGCTAAATATGGAGCAGGGCTTAGTTCTACTGCCTGTTTGCGGTATGGACTTGTGGTGGCACCCTGAGTGGCCCAGGGCGTTGAGGTGGATCTGGCTGTACCTTCACCTTATGGTGAATTCTTCAAAGACAAGCAAAAGAACTTTAAAATCCACATTCTATTATAATATTCAAGTATAGTAAGTAACTTAAAGAAATAGAGAAACATAAAAAGAATGGGAAAGACAGACTAGAAAGAAAATAGTTTTGTAAAGCAATCTCCCATTTTCCACAATATCTTGCAGGTGAGTCCTTGCTTTCAGGCCTAGTTTCAGCCACCTCAGGAGCTTCATGCAGCAACCTTTTCAGAGCCCCCTTAAGGCTCTGATTCCCATGACAATTTTCTCTCCCCTGCTGGGTCCTGGCTGCTATACATATATTTTTTTTGTAAGATCTTTTAAAGCACCATTATAGTGCCTTTAAACAGACTCCCGTCTGCCTCCAGGGGAGCTGATAAAAGAGGCTGGGAATGTCTTGTCCTGGTTATGCCCTGCTAATACCCTGCCTTCATGATTCTGAGTTTCATCCTCAATTTTTTGTCCTGTTCATGTTCCATGCAAATTCTCTAAGGGTTTGTTGTTGGTTTGGGTTTGGTTTTTTTTTGGGGGGGGAGTAGAATTGAGAGACATGATGCCCCTCTCCTTTTGGACATTCCTGTCCCTCTCTCTGTGCTTTGGGCAGGTGCTCTTAAGCAGGTTTCTTCATCTCTTCAGCTCTTTAAATTTGTGTTTCATTTGAAAATGATTCACTTTTAATTTAGAAGAAAATAATGTTTGGAGTCTCAGGGTAAGGTCTGAGTAAGCCAAGCCTGTTTGCTCCTAAGTAAGGAGCTTCTAGCTGTTTCCAACCAAGACTGCTTTCCATAAACAAATAAAAGCCTTTTATTTTATGTTTTCCTGCACATGTGAGCTGTAGGTAAAACACCTCTATCTGTTTTGATGTAGATCAGTACATTCAGGTTTCTTTCTTGCCCATAGTGCATGACGTGAGCTCTAATTTTGATTACACCATTTTAACAGCCCTGGACTAATTTCCTTGAAGGTACCCAAGAACAGCCTAGTTTTGCACTTAACACACTGATACCACAAGGCTGAGACTTTGTGACTTCTCCAGTTTCTCAGACTGTGTTAACGACTGCATCCCACATTGGCTGGTTGGTTTTTCACCCTTTCCAAGCATCCTTCTTCTGACTTCATCTTTCAGAATAAGTCTGCTGAAAATGGCCTTTTTTCTTGGCCTCTGTAACATGTTCTGTGCAGGTTTTTTTTATGACTTCCACTTGCTGGCATCTCTTTGGCCTCTGCTGACCTTTGGAGGTCACGTGGATAAGGACAGTACAGAAATGTTGTCTTGTTTCCCTCTCACTGGGTGTCAGAAGCCCCCTCCCTCCCATCACTCCAGGACTTGAGTGCTTCTTCCCTGTGTCTTGGATCTACATTTGCCATTCGCTGCTGCACTGGATGAACATCTGGGGAAGCCTTGCTAGGTGCAGTAGGAATCTTTTAATAATGACAAGTATAAAAAAAAGTAAACAGAGAAGTGGATTTGCACATTATTCATCCTGATAAATATAACTATGAAATTGCTTTATAACTTTGGACACAGTTGGAGCTTTATAATAGGCTGTCAGTGAAGCAGCACCTGTGATCTTAATGCCTGGGTCTATTTTCCTGATTTTAGCTATGAATTCCATTTTACAGTGCTACGGGGATAGTCCTGGGTCTGCAGTGGGGGGTGAGGGTTAATTCCCTCTGCCTTTCTCTCTTCCACCACAAACTCAGGTTTCTCCAGGCCATCTCAGTTCTAGGAAACACTGTGATTTTTGCTTTCATTATGGATGAGGGTTTCAAATTTGTCCACATTTTCTTAACTGTACTTACACTAGCATATTTGTGTCCCTGTTAGACGTAGAAATCATTTTGTAGTTCAACTTTTTCAAAGAAAACAACTGTCAAATTATTCTTCAGAGGAAAGGAAGGAAAGAAGGATGAAGTGGGTGGAGTGTAAGTAACAATTACTGTAGGCTGATAATATTTAAAGATTCATAGAGGGATGTATTTCATGGGCCATACGTGTATGTAACAAATTCGCCTACTCTGTAATCCTTCTCTTTATTGACAACACAACAATCAGCTCTTTCCAGAATGGTAAACTGCAGAATGTTTTTCTTCTGCAAATGCTGCATTCGAGCTCAAATAACTAATGTGAAGCATTATTACTGGAGAAAGCTGGCAAGCCTACTGAGCGGGTTAGTGATTCAGGCATAAATCCCTCATGGAAGGAACCTTCAGTGCCTGCTTTCTTTTTGAGTCCTAGATCTTGATTTTCAAATTGAAGGAAGGCGCAGCCCCAGGGGACTGCAACTCCAAAAATTGCTCAGAATTTGTAGAAATTGGGCATTTGCTTGTATATTGAAATATGGGAAGGAGAAAGGTAATTTAGGAGCCTCTTCTGCAGCCCTCAACCCCAGCTACCAAGAAGATGAGGAAAGCAAGTCAAGCAAGTCATGCACGCAGAATGCACAGCTGTCATTACATAATCTAAAACTACTGAAATATATTTTCAAAGTGAGAAGCACCCTAAAATTTCAAGCAAAACTGCTTCTATTTCTTCAAACACAGGGGTCCATACCCATAACTTGTTTTCACATTTAAATTTAAAAATATTTTTGGCAAAAGGAAGCGAGGAGGAGAATCCAGCCATAGAGAAAGAAGAATACATTTTCCCTTTCCTTCATTTGAAGTGGTTTTTGAATCCAGGACTATAGTGGTGGGCTAATAATAGAAAGCAGTTATGAAATTCATTACCTTTTTCCCAGCAGATTCTGGTGGTACAGCGTAGTCTAAGTTTTGAAGACGTGTCTGCTGTTCTGATGGATCCCAGGCCCTGATTACTTATCCAGCACAAACACCTTTTAAACATCTTCAAGTGATAAAATAAAAACTTTGGGCAAAGTAATAAGAAATGTAAGCCTGTGTTTCCTTTCCTGGGGCCTGAAGCAGTTCCCAGTCCTATTATGTGTCGAAAACACTCACCTAGCCCAGCATTAAAACTTGTGGCTCCGGAGCAGCTCAGGCCCTGTCCCATACTCTTCTTCCTCTGTGCTTTTCAGATAGCAGAGATGCCGTACCGTTATCTATACCTGTATCCCGGCACCTGAGCTTTTGGCTGGGAGGATGCAAAGCGTGGAGAAGGGGTTGCAGGCAGAGGGCTGAGGTGGCTGGTCTGCGCCAGCATCCCCTCCTCGGGATGCCCGCCATGCGGGAGACACTGGCGTCTTCCAGTGCCTCTCAGCTGGGCACCCTGCACGCTAGTTAGGGATACAGGGATCCTGGGGTAGCTGTAATTTAAACCAGAGCTTCTCAGGACAGACGGTGAGAGCTATGTGAGTGGCGTCCTGCTGTAATCCTTTCAGCCTCTCGCACTGAGCATATCTCTGCAAGGGAGGGAATCTGGCTCACCAGCTTTTCATGTTTTAGAAGAAAAAACAAAGAGAAAAATATGTCTTTTTTTTTTGTGCCTGCTTTTTCCCCACTTTGACATTTCCTGCATATACTGGGTTTTGTATTTTCCCTTTTCCCTGTATTTCGAAGACCCTTAATAAAGAAAAGATGTGAACACAAAATTGCTATTCAAATTTGATTGTCTCAAATTATGTCTAGAATGAAACAAAAATCTAGTGATCTGTGATTTTGTGTGGCAAAGGCAGCTCAATGCTATTCAATCCAGTAGGAAAGATATAAAGTAAGGTATTAAAAAAACACCAACTAGCAAAGAAAAGAAGAGGTAGGGAAAGTGCGATAAAGAACAGCTTAATACTTTAATGGTCTGAAGAGATTTTTCAACAAAACCATTACTAATACCTGGTATTCTTCTAAGCTCAGTTCTTACCATCACAAAACCATTAGCTCTTTGGTAGTCACAATCTTCCCTATATCTATATCATGTCTTTTCATTGCTTTTTATTTGTCTTTGTCTTCTTCTGCTTGACTGGTAACATGCAGCACCCTTGCGCTGTATACTTATTTCAAGACTGACTGCAACAGTTATAAATATCTCCTCGGCACTGAAGGAGGCAAATAAAAAAGCGATGAGCTTCAGTAGCCGGAGTTCTGAATTGCTGCAGACAAGAGAGTCTGTCAATGAAGCTTTGTGAAATAAAAATATTGCTGGCTGGTTTTTGTAACTTTAAAGTAGAAACCTTTGGTTATATTCATGATAACAGAGATAAAATTATGATTAGAATTGCTTTTCCTCTTGCACTTTGATGCGGTACTTGAATAGCCAGAATGGATGTTTTTCTATAGCAGCAGGACTGTGCTCGTTATCTCCTGAATATTTTGTCTTCAGACATGATTTTGATGACGATTTAGCAATAGTCTTTTAGCTCTGGGAGGGGGATTGGGGCATTTTGTGCTGCACCTCCTGTTTGAAGGGCAGAAGAGCCGCTGGATTTGCTGTGTTAGGATGCACGCTAGAGTGTAAAGAATCACAGCGGCACTTTTTCTGCCAGGTGCTGTGGAAGCTCTGCACGTCTCATCCTTTGTCTGCAACACCAGCAACAGAGTGTATTCCTCTGTGCTTTCAAGAAATAAACAGTTTGAATTTGGTCTTCATGCATAAACACAATTTAAAGTTAAAAGCTTAACAAAACCTTTTTTCTCCTTTTAAATCTTGCTTCTTGACAATTATTCACAGTGTTGGGTATGCTCTTTAAATTAAAAGAAAAATAAATTAAAGCTTCCTACAGTTATGTGAGTCCGAGCACTTATTCCTTCAGCTCTGGTGTTTCTTGAGACCCATGCATCAGCATGTCTGGGGACATTCCCTGAACCAGTCTTCAGTAGAGAAAGACAAATGATGGAGAATAGATCCGACAACGGAGTTGTGTTCTAGATGTCTACTATCTATTTTACAGTAGCACTTCCAGGACCCCACCAAGGATTAAGACTTCAGAGCATGACAACTGACTGCCTAGGAATTTGTCAAAGTATCAGCACAGGATTATCCAAACCAGATACGTGATCGCAGAAACAGGAGTTGTATGGTACTTGGCAGTCATAGCTTGCGGTGTGCTGAGCCCTTGTCCAAGGGCTGTGCTTTGCAGGCCCTTCTGGTGAAGGCAGATTTTGTTGGAAATGTAGAGAGAAATAAAGCAGTCACTTTGCAGAAGCTGACAAAAAAGCTCTTCATGTGCAAGGAGAAAAAATTTGGACTTGCTTTGGAGATGAGATGGTGGTCAGGTGGCACTGCTGGCAGACTGAAGGTAGGAATTAATCGTGAGGTAAGAGGCTGGGTGCTACACAGAGGGATGAGCTACATCCTGAAGAACCAACAAGGTGAAGACTAAAAACTTGTGGTCAATGAGCAAAGATGGCGACAGATATCTCAAATTCTCAGTTGTAATGAGAATCCAAGGAAGGTCATGTTGCCACCAATGTGTTGAATGGGGCTGAGACTCTGCATTGATGTATTGCGAATCAAGGCTTTCCTTGTGTAATGGCTTAACACCAGTGCAGGTCAGAGCGACAAGTGAAATCTGGGCTGTGGTGTGACTGCTGGGTCTGGGGAGGAGAGTGGGAGCCGTTTCAGCATTCAATGTGGGTGAACAGCTGAGAAGGGCGCAAAGCCTCAGGCACCAGGCATGGCAGAGATGCCTGAGACAGGCAGAACCAGGCAGTGTCAGGAGCTGCAGGGAGGAGCTGGAAGAAAATCAGGTGGAGAGAGGTCCTATATGACCTTCCCCTGGGCTGGCTTTAGGAGCTGCAGGTATTTTCATCTCAGCAGCAAAGAGCAGACCTAAGGATAAAGGCTGAAAGAAGCTAAAGAGAGGAATGATTTGCCCCTATGAGAAGGGGGGACATTTAAATTCCCTATTGCCTGTGACATCTGATCATGCTAAGTAGTATCCTTCCAACGCTGTCAATATAAAGAGAGCTTAGATATTGATCATTTAGGTGGTGCACGATGGATAATCTCATTCCTGTACAGTACTCCTTTTCCAAGCTGCTTTGCTCAATTAAACTCTGCTCAGCAGAGACTATACAAATCTGCTGTAAAGTTCATGCCATGACCACATTTCCTATCAATTTCTCCACCGGAACGTATATTAATGGAAACATGGGGATATATTAATTGTACCATTTTGAATAAATGCAACCTTAGCGGAGTACATTTTTTTATTATTATTTAATAATTATGAGTTCAGGCTTTTCTTCATTTCCTGCTGTGAGCTTTTAAAAGTCACTGCAATGCTGAAACATAAATAGAGTACGTGATGTAACACTTCACCTAGGCAAATATCATAGACATTTTTACCCCAGGAAAATGTAATGAAATTAAAAAAACTTGTTCAGCTCATTTGAAATTTTGCTCTGTTGAAACCAAACAAGGGAAAACCCAAATCAAGATGAAACAATATTTACTTAAAAAAAATAAACTAACATTTGCTAAGATTTGAGTAAGCAAAAAATGAAAATAGTAAAGTTTTTTTTTTTAAAAAAATCTTTAAAAATGTGTACAAGAAGATATCCAACCTGATTAAGTTTTTCTCACCCATTTCATTCTGTATGTAACAAAACCCAGGTGGATGATGCTCAGACTCTCCCAGGCAGTGGAAAGTCAGAAATGGAGTCCACAGTGAGCCACGAGGACAAGGCGATCCAGTACTATCTGGAACAAAGGGATTATCATCTTTTACTCTCTCATCGCTTGGCCATCAAACTCCTGTATTGTCTCCCTTCCCCCTCTCCTATTTGGCTCCTTCCTATTTCCTCATCTTTATATTTTTTCTTTTCTTCTTTGTCTTCCTTTCTTAGCCACTTGCCTTATTCTGACAATATGATTACTTAATACTTACCTGCCAAATTAACTGACTTATTTTACCAACGAGTGGATATACCATTTCCTGACACTCGGTATTTGACAGTCCCACAATCTTTTCTATGTCCATGAGGTACATGCTATAATGGGAAAATTCCACTAAATATGGTGGGCTTTTTCTACAACGCATTGCTGTTACATACCAGCATGAACCAGAACGTGTGTTGGCCTGCCCTCTCTGACTTTATAAGGCAATAAAATGTGAATAATTAAAAAAATCTTTTACAACCCACTCATCCTCTCTCCTTTATTTCAAAAAACACACCCAACTGACCTCTTACTGAGAACGCCGTTCCATTCTGCAAGACTCTGTCTTTTCACAATGAAAAGAAAAAACCCTATTCAGCTAATTGAGCAATTTGCTTAACTGGATACACTGTAAAAACGTATAGTGGAAATGCTAATGTATTAAGTATGAGTGTGTATTTGTATGCGTGGAGAAAAAGAAATGCTATATAGATGCTGTAGTTAGAATGCTGCATAAATACCTGAGGCAAAACAATTGTTACTGGACGTATATTTTGAGGTTTGCCTGCTAAGAGTTGTTCATTGTCAATAAAATGGCAGTAAATAAAAGGAAATTGCTTAAATTTGACCTGAAGTTTATTGCTTAAATTTGACCTGAAATTTTTTTTGTTGAATGATACATACAGAGCTTGGGAAATCATCTTCTTTTGCCTTTTATTAGCATGGTACTTGGAGCCTAGCCATGGATCTGGATACCTTTGCGCAGAATGCACTGAGAAACAAGGGGGTTTCCTATGCCAAAACTTTTACAATGTTTTGCAAGACAACAGCCAGAGCAGGGGGCACCTGCAGTACTGCAGGAGAGTGGGAAAAAGGGATTTGAAGGAGAATGGTGAGATCGCTTTGTGGGTGATTATCAGGGGTCCCTCAAAGTATGAAGGACAGTGTTAAAAATCATGAAATGCCATCAGGTAGATGACAGAGGTTGGAGCTGCTGGCTGACAAAAGCAGAAGGTGACCTCTTGTCACTTAGTAAGAGGTGGTGCCACTGTGTCAATGAGGGGGCATAGAGTGAAGTCTGGCAGTCTTTTTTTTTTTTTTTGGTGTGGTAAAATGTATCAATTTCTTGGACATGTCAGAAAAAGAATTTAAATATTTTGGTGAGGAACAAAGAGTAAAAAAGATAAAATTCCACTCAAGTGTTCATGCATGGGATGTAGTCACACCAGACGGCCAGATTTGGCAGATGGGGGAGCCACATGTTTAAAGTCACCAGTGAAGTCATTGGCCACTTTTCCATGTTTAATGGGGTGCTGCAAAAGTCCCTGTTTCCCTCCTTTTCAGAAACAGTACTGAGGACGTGCCTTCCATGTTAGGCTCTGAGCACGCTCCTGAGGATGCAAAACCACAGAGGCCTAAGCACAGCTAGGTACAGCAGAAAACTGAGGCAAAGCACAACTTAGTTGCCACATCTTTGGTTTCTCCTTTCCTGTAAGTGGAAGGGGGCTGAGGCTCACCCAGGAGCTTCCTCTGTTGCACAGGGGTGCTGAGAGCAGAGCTGAAGTGGAGGCAAGAGTGGCCAAAAAGAAGCTTTTTAAGAGTAGGCTACTGACTTCTTTCTTTGCTTGCTTTTAGTTCCTGAATAATGCAGCAATGCAGTACCTATGTAATGTATTTACACTGAAGAATGCCCTGCCAGGGATTAGGTATTTGACACTCTCTTTATGAAATCTGTAGGCCTCCCACCTTAAAACCATGATTGTTTTGCTAGGTAGCAGGGACAGCAACATCAGGGCAACCTTACGGCGGACTGCGTTGGGAGGGTAAGCAGTGGAGGGGAACACCAAATTGGAATTAACAAGCAACTGAGAAGCTGGGATGAGATAACAGCCACTTCTTTATTGCCACTTTTTCTTATGTCTGGGACTATTTTCTTCCACATTGTAAAAATGATGTAAGGGGAGGAGCTCAGCAGTTTATGACATTTAAGTTTTCTTAAAATACAGGGATGTACTGAGTTGCTGATGTGGTACACACTATGTCTACAAAGTTCGCCAGTCTTTTTAAGGCTATATATTTGTTTTTTTTTTTCTCCTTTTCCTTACACAGTCAAGGCCTCCAAATGGGGTCCATCATCCTACAGCAAGACTCTCCTACTGATTCTCATCAATGATATATAGATTTGTTTCTATTTTAACACAGTGGGGAGATCACAGAATAAGGTTTACTTTTGCTGAGGAGAAAACCAAAAGTCCGCAAAGGTCCATGACTAATAAAGCAAAAGCAGGGTTGCATCCCTCACAGGAAGATTTCTAGGAAAGGTCTCTGAAATTCTCCAGTAGAAGGTGCTCCTTGGCAGCATTACTTTAGTAAACTTTCCTTGCCAGGTGGTGTAATTTGTACCCAGTTTATAAAGAAGCAAGCAATAGCTTGCAGAGGTGAAGCAATTTGCCCACAATCCCCCAAAAGGTAGCTGAATAAGGAAAATAAGCCATCTCTCTGCCCCTAGATAGCTCCAAGATCACCAATTTTCTTTACAGTGAGAACAATCAGTCACTGGAACTACCTCCCCAGGGATGTTGTAGAGTCCCCATTGCTGGAGGTTTTCAAGATGGGATTGGACAGGGTGCTAGATAATCTCATCTAGGCTCCCTTTCCCATGAAAGGTTGGACCAGATGATCTTTGGAGGTCCTTTCCAACCTGGGCTGTTCTATGGTTCTAAGAGATGTAAGCCAGGCTTAGAAAGAGAAAATTCCCCCAACGGGAAGTTAACAACACAAGGAAGGATTGAATCTAAGACCGAGGGAGCTTTTCTGTCCAGAATCCATTTCATTCCTAGCCATTTCAAAACCTCTGTTATACACAGCGGACAGTTTTTGCATGTTGTGTGGGAAACAGTGGACAGTTTTTGCATGTTGTGTGGGAAATAAGGAAATGGGTTTATTTTTCTTCTTTTACCTTCTCTTCACATACACTAGCAACTTTACGGGCAGGTATTTGAGGATAAATGGATTGCCTCTCTCACACAAAGGTTTTAAATAAAATGTCTCTTTTCTGAGTAAAAAGTAGGTTAGTCAATTTTTAGTGGCTTTCTCCTTCCACTGAAAATCATCAGCTTATATTTGCTGTAAAAATGACACTGTCATCATAAAAGCTCCTTCTGTTGGGATTCACTGCACCATTTAGACCAGATAGCAGTGTAAAAGTCCTAATGGAGAAATAAACATTTGAGCATCTTTCCTGATACTGTAATTGCCACATTTAGGTGCTGCTGTATGTGAAAACAGAAGTACATAGAAAATTTCCTTGTTCATTCCATATGCTAGAAATTTTACCATTCTGCCTGCATATGTTGTTTGTTATATATATGTGTATGTGGGATATACACCAAAGCAGAAGTTTCCTTTCTCTTGATGTGGTGATGGAGATGCTTTGTGACATAAAACATAACCCCATTCCTGTTGCTTCTTGGAACTAAAACCTCACATAACCCCCCCTCCTACCCCCCACTTGCTGAGAGAAAAGCCAAGGAAAAATGGCAGCAAGAAACTCTGAAGCCAGAAGTGTTAGCAAAGTGATGTTAGCAGAGATGAAGTCTCAAAGGAAGATATGACAAATCTGGTATGCAGTGCTCAAAATTCCTTGATGTTGTTTGGTAGGAGGCATAGTCATACCATGATTTTTCTTCTGGGCTGGGACACCTGGCCAGCCCTGCTGAGCCTCTGCAGTCGCTGCTGGGGAAAACCCACTGCTTTAGTTGGGATGTGCAGGCACAGCTGGGAAGCTCAGATGCCAGCACAGGTGACCTCAGGATGGGACCCATCTACTCGTTTTGCTGGGTTAACACCCTCAGAACCCTGGGTCAGAGAGTACTTACAGCAGCCCGCATCATGCTGTAGCATCTCTCTGGCAGAGTGCTTGGCTGCGACAGCGATGAAGTTTGGCTTTCAGAAAGTGGGGGTTCAAATGTGGTCTCTGTTGCAGGCACATATTTAGTATAAGTTTAATGTAGGTGCCCTAAGGAAAGAACTTGACTTGATAGATCAAAGTAGGGAAAAGGGTGCTGTGAAAAACACCCCACTGAATTACCCTGACAAAGGGCACTTGTAACATTAGGAGGTCTGGGTTTAGGAATGTACAGATTGGGGAACATATTTTGTTGACCTCTTCTCCCAGAGTAATTGAAAATTATTCAGCTCTGTTGAGTGTAACTGCCAGTAGCTTCTGCTTCATATAATTGAGTTCTCTACCCTCAATTTGTTTGTCTGTGTTTCAGGCTTTGAAAAAAATAGTACTTAACCTTTCATTGTTTATTCAGACTTATTTAGAGAAAACAAAAATCTCTGTGACTGGCTGTATCAACTAGGCACATTTTTGCTGAGCTCTGGAATGAGGTGAGTGGCAATAAAAAACAGATCAAAACCACTTTCTTCCAGGGTAATTACTGACAGTGTAGATAGTCTTGAATCATATTGGATGTCCCTGATTATGTTAGCATGTGGAATGGATACAGCCCTGTGGCCCTCATAGGACTCAACACACATTTGTGTCAGGCAAACATACCTTGTGAGACAGGTGCTTGCAATTACTGTGTCATCCGTGTTTGGGATTTCACCTGAAATAGGTATTTAAAAGATGGGTAGACGTGGTGGTTAGGGACATGGTTTAGTGGTGGTTTTGGCAGTGTTAGGTTAACGGTTGGATTTGATGATCTTAAAGGTCCCTTCCAACCTAGACCATTCTATGAGAAACCCTAGAAGGTAAAAACATTAGAAAACTGGTATTTTAAGTGTCTTGATCTTAGAGAAAATCTCATTGCAACTGGAATCTAGTGCTCAGGTAGGGAACTTCCCAATGCAAAGTTCAGTGCTGCAACAGCTCTGGCTGATGAGATGGGTGGGATTTTATTAGATAATATGTATCTAGCTTGGGTTTTGCCTCATTGCTGTCTTCTCTTCCATCATGTTTAAGAGAAGGCTTTGTACCTCTGTGCAGCCGCTTTAGAGCTCAGAGTGCCTCTTATGCAACCTGCCTTCTACCTTTCTTATTCTAGTATGTCTAGCCAAATTTTTTGATGTGTAAATCTCTGGATGACATCTCAGTGGAAACGAGGTAGGTATATTGGTCAGATTACATGCAAAACTTCAAGCAGCACTGATTTATTTACTAGTAACTGATCCAAATGACATCATTTTTCCAAAGTCTTGACACCTCTTGAAGGACAATTTCTTATTCTGTGGACCGATGTGTGCTCCCAGCCTGCCAATGCCCCCCTGTGCAGTGCTGGTGTTACCAGCACTGATGGGTAACTTCTGACTCGTGTATCATGTGTGAGAGAGGCATTTTTAACATAGTTCCATGGTGACCTTGTATTTTTTATTCTTGATCTTGCTCCTTAAACTGGGCACCGGGCACCAGGCTCCTTGCATTGGGCTACCTGAGAAGGCAGGTGGTAGGTTTGCAGCGCCTGGCAGATTAAAGAGGGCTTAGAGAGGACTGAGGGCAGGGAGCTGGGGAAGATCAATGTAGATGTGGATGGCAGGGAGAGGGGTACATCATGTCATCTGGAAAGTGAGCTGGGGTAAGAACCCAAGAGCTTTTGTTCTGCCTACAATGGCTCAAATTCCTCAAGGTGAGAACTGGCCTAGGGAGGACCTGGTCCTTGCTCTAGGGTCTCTGACAACTTGGAGTACAGCTGATGAGTTGGGTCTGCATCCCTTTGGCTGGTAATACTCAAAAGGGGAAAACAAAGTCTTTATTTCAGGCTGTTGAGGTGCCATGGAGCTATCATGACTGCTGAGGAAAATCAGTGATAACCAAATGGTGTGGGACTCCCCTCCCCGGGCATGTACTTGCCCTACAGACCTCCACGGTGTGCTCAGCAGCCCAGAGGCACAGTTGCTGCCCAGAACATGGAACACATGGCCACTGTGGACTCCTCTGTGACCACAATGCAGAATCAAGTGTTTTTGCTGGCTTGTAAATCAAATGATTTCAGGACTCATTTTTGCCATCTGTGGCAAAGGAAACATGTACAAGTCATGGGAGTGTACTTGTGGAGTGGGAAATACAGAAGGAAAAGCTTGTGCTTTCCCCTTCAGCCTCTGGTTTCTGTGCTTTTAGCTTTTCTAGTGGGTAGGGTATGTCCTGTGGCAACCTTCGTGGTCAGGCACAGCAGCTTTTGGTGCTCTGAAAAGAAAATTATGACTATCCTCAACCTCTACTTTCCAGAATAAATCTTGTCCAGAATAGCTCTATTGTTCCTCACACAGTAGAAAACTGTTGGCTTTCCAGGACTTTGGCAGGGTTGTAATACCTCTGAGGGCGTGATTTTGCCTGAGACTGTGTCTGTGAATAACCTTTCATAGGTAGTGATCTTGCAAACATTCTGGCATGTCAGTGTTCTTACAGGTTTTTCCATGCATGAATGTACACGACTTGGAACTGAGGGCTTAGGCACGGGGACGTTATTGTTTGCAAAGGTAGTCATTTCCCGAGTGTAATGTCAAAAACCTGTGTTCAGTCTGGATTGTTTTCTACAGTTCTGGAGGTTTATCAAACTGTATAACCTCCTAAATAGGACTGTGTGTAGTTGTTTCAGGGAGACTCATCTGTCTGAACAAATGAATGTTTATTATGTTTTAAAATTAAAAGGAAATTGGACTTGTTTTTGCAAAGATGCCCATAAGTCTCTTGCTTTTTTGGCAAATGTGTTTGTGTAAAACGTTCTTCACATACTTGCAAGATGCATTTCCTGATGGGGAAAAATAATCCAAGCCTATAGTGGTGCAGTTCTTGACTGCCACTTGATAGAGGACAGAACCCTATATAAACACATATGTGCTAATAAATAGTAAATACGGGCATGCCAGTTTCATGTTGCTTTGACTCTGGAGTGTTTATCATTGTCTGGCACGCTTCTTTCATTGCCTTGCCCATAATTTCCTACAGTCACAGGAAACACCTATAGGAAATAGACTGACCATCGAATGCAAAGATCACAGTCATCTCAGCCATTCATTACTGCCTGTCATATTAGAAGAACTGAGGTTATGACAGTGTTTCCTCCTTAATCAGCTGGAAGAGAAGGATCCTCCCAGGCGGGTGAAATACCACTTACTTTTCTCTTACAAAATGGAATGATTTTGAGCAGTGCCAAGCCATTAAAGATTTCGCAGTGTTGCGGAAAGGTTGTAAGAGGCCACTCTGTTGCTGACACAAGCTGGGTGAGTTTAAATGCCAGATCCTCAGCGGGTGCAAACTGGCACCCTTCAGTTGACATCAGCTGAGTGATGGAGCTGCCGATACACCCCAAGGAGCCTTAGAGAATTAGGCTCAACCAGAGGGCCTGCAGTGCTGCAATTACTGTTTTACTTTCTCAAATATCGTTCCAGTAAGTTCATTTGATTAATTTTTTTTTCTTGTTCTGTTAGTGAGTGTAATCCATCAGAATCTGATTTTGTCCACTGCAGTACAGTGCGTTAGCAAGCCCATATCTTTCTGTCCAGCCTGCTCACTAAGCTGGGCACAGCGAAGACATGCTCTGAATGCATCTAGGTTCCCATTTAAATCATGTTGGAAATTCTACAGTGGTTTACTTCTTTCTTTCTTTCTTTCTTTCTTTCTTTCTTTCTTTCTTTCTTTCTTTCTTTCTTTCTTTCTTTCTTTCTTCTAATCACAAGCCATAGAAGCTTTTTATGGCCTGTTTTGATACCTGGAAGTACTATGAAGCTGCTGCTTATGATACGGTTTGGGTTGAGCCTAGTTGGTAGGGACAGGTTGAAAGAAGTAATCTAAATAAAAGTGTATGGCCTCTTGGACCCAAAATTTGTTGGCTTGCCAGTCCCAATTCATTTATCTCACAAAAAAAAACCAAACAGAAAAAAGTCCTCAGCAAATTCCTATCAGTTTCACAGGGGTCATTTTCTTCTCTGGCTTCCACTAAGGATATCATTATGCTCTTTAATCCTAACCCAGTCCTAACCTGCTCAGCTTTCTAAATAGTTAGTTTAATTAATCCCCTGTCTTTCTGTGTCTTTCTGTGCTATGTATTGCAAGTGAGATTTTGATGCAAAGCATCACTAAATTAATTAGTTTTGGCCCTGATCCACCAGATTTAATGGGGGTGTTTGCACGTTCAAAGGTAGACAACTGTTGAAGTGCCTGATTGAATGGGGCACTTCTCCTTTAATGAGAAGGGGCCAGGCGGCTCGGCCTCTGGCTGCTCTATGAAGTTAGCAGCGGCACTTACTGCCTCAGCAGACAACCTCTGTTCCTGGTAAGCCATGACGATATTTTAGTTATATCTTGTATAGAAGTGGAATACCTCAAATAATCTTCATCTTATTTTCTGTCCTCTTCTTCTGTATCTCTGTGTTACCTCATATTGAAGATGTTCCCACTGAATTTGTCGTATTCTCTATGCACATCTCAACAAGCGCTCTGGTTAAGGCCATGTAATCTCTAGCTTGAAAGATTTGATCAACGACAGCTTAGATGTTAGATTTTTAACAGAATTAATCCTGTCTGTTCATGGACCGATATTGTTTATTTGGTCCTTGGCCAGCATCTTACTCTTATCTTGTAGACTGAGATTAAAATTGATGCTATCTTTGGGTTGTTGCAGGACAATAGTGTATTCCCAATCAACAGACACCACTTGTCAACACACTTACATACACAGCGTGTATGTTAAGGGAGAGGGAGGGTAAACATTGCCAACCTGGTTTTGGTTCCTGTGGCTGTTTAGAGTACACCATTCCACCGAGCAGCTGAAGCTCTGTCCTCCTTCAGTAAAACTCTGGCCCTGCTGAAATTCTGAGTGTTCCCCATCCACCTCACTAAAGCCAGAATTTCATTCTGTGAATTTTCATGGGCTTTTCTCACTATAGGGGAATACTTGTGCCCAGCAGCACACGCTGAGATTCAACACAAAGTGTTGCAAAGCTTTTTAAACAGCTGCTCTTGCAATAGCATCTTGATATTTTGCCCTGGCTGTGTAAGATGCTGCTTGAGTTTCACAGGTATATGTTATAGGTGAAGCATTAAAAGATGCTAAATGCAACAGATAAATCACAGACCATGAGTTTTGTCTTTGGGTTAGGAGGATGAAAACCAAAACGACTCAGGTAGAATAGCAACCTAGTTCGTGAATGTAATGTTAGCAAATGTGACATGATCCAGCAATCCAAACTGCTGGGTGGGGAACTCCAGCTTTACTGTTTTTTATTTCCTAGTACCCCGGGTTTCCAGGCAACTGAGGTGGATAACATCACAACTTCAGGATGACCTTTCTGCTCAAGGCAATAATGATGCAGTGCTTCATTTTGAGAGGACAGTTCTGAAACACTGGGACACTGAGGTCCTGCCTGACCCATATGGCAATTCAGATTTCCGTCAGAGCCTTTGGGAGTGTAGAAGTTCTTCTTAGAAACTGAGGGCTTTGCCCACTACTGAACAGTCTTGCTGGGAGAATCCTGTTTCCCCTCCAAAAAGAAGTGATATAGTGTCATGGTGCTACTGTGGGTGAGGGGGTGCTGCTCCGGGCAGAGGAATAAACCCCTGGTTGTCACAGAATCATTCTCCAGCAGCAGTGACTTTAAGCTGTAGTCTTTCCCAGCGTTTCTTCCTTAGTCCAGGACTACTCTAGCAACCTGGTGCTTTTTGACTGATCTAAAAACAAACCAAAAATGCATCTGTGTACCCTTGATGGCTCCAAAGTGTTCCCCTTGGTCAGATGCATGCATGCATAACTTAACTACTTTGAGCTTTAGGTTGTGCTCAAATGGTAAAGAAGCAAACACTCAGTGGAGTCAAGGTGCAAACCAGACCGGAGGGAGGAATTTCAAGGAATCACAGCCAAATATTGCAGGATTTTTTCTCCCTTGTTCTGGAAGGGATATAAGCGGCAGTATAGCATCTGTCCAAAAAAGCCAACATCCGTCCTGAATGGTTGTTCACATAAATAAAAGTTCGTAGCCCCTGTGGTACGTAGATCCTGTTTCTACGCTAACTATGATTTTACTCGATTGGCTTACTTTTCCACAAGGCGCCCAGGCCCTGCTGGCTCCCCAGGCTGGCGTGGCAGGACTCCCATCTTTTTCCCTGGAACCCAGCATCCTGACCTGGAGCGGCCCGCAGGGAGGAGGCCGTTTCCCTGGGGCAGTGCCCGGCCAGCCCAGGGCGACGCGGGCAGGGCCGGCCCCAGCGCCCAACGCCGGCGGGCGTTTGAGGCGAGAAGCGGGGTAATGAATACATGGCAGCCTCCGGTGGGAGCCCTGCCACTGTTAAATTTGTAGCCAATTAGCCGTGTTGCACAATTCCAGCAGAGTAACACCAGTCTCTATAGACCCGGTATAGAGAGAGAAATTAGTTTAGACAAATACCTCTTAATCCCTTGTTCTTGGCTGGTCTGGAGCGCCTACTGCTAAGTGCTAATAGCATTGGGAAATCCCAATTCCCAGTGTCAAGGGCTTAGAAGAATCAGTCTATTAAAGGGAGACATTTATTTTGCATTAGCTTTGATCAGCGGCTCCTAGGTGAAATCTCCTTAAATAAATAAAAGCCCGCGGCCTCCCGCTCGGGGGGACACGGGCTCCACACCGGGCGGCCGAGGGAGAGGGCGCCGGGGCCGCCTTCCGCCGTCCGTTGCCCCGCGGCGGCAGCAGCCGCCTGCCTGGGGCGGGCACCCACGCAAGCCCGCGGTGCCCGCGGGGAGAGGGGCGGGAGGGAGCCGGGCGCCTGCGACCCGGGCCGGGCCGTGCAGTGAGGTGCGGTGCGCTGCCNCCCCGGGCAATTCGGCAAGGGCAGGGCCGGCCCCCCCGCCCTGTCCCGCCCCGCCGGAGCCCGGAGCCCGTAGTAGTCCCGCCGCCCCCGCTCGCGGCCCGTTGCGGTCCCCAGGCCTCTGTGGAGGCGCGTCCCCCCAAGGTCGAGTGGGCGCTGCCGGCGGGGCGGTGGCTTCGTGCCGTCCCCTACGGGCAGGGGAAGGCGGTGCCTTGGAGGGAGGGCGGGAGCCCACCCGGCCCGGCCCGGCCCGGCCCGGCCGTGGGCAGCGGCGCTGGGAGAGGGTTGTGCCCCTCCGAGAGCCGTGAGTGGAGGGAGGGCCAGGGAGCCTCAACCCACCCGCCGGGGAGCCGAGTGGGGCTAAGCGGCACGGCCAGTGGCCTTGGCCTTTCCAGCGCCAGCCACCGATGCCCACTGTGGGTGTTAAAATGCCATCCTTGGAATGCAAACGCATCGGTGTTGCAAAAAAAGCTTAAGAGGGAAATTACTCAATCAGCATCGCTCTACCCTGTCCTCATGTCAGGTAGCTGGAGACGTTCTATGGTATTAAAGGATAATATCTTGCACCTGGGGCTGCCATGAGGCACAAGAGTGTATTTTTAAGCTTCGGCCTCCCCACGTATTCTAGATGCAATTTGCCAAATGATACTGGTGTATAAATAAGCTAACCATATAATAAAAGATGAAAATTGTACGGGAAGCCTCCCGGACACAATTATTAGGCCCTTGTAACATTATAACATTACTTATGTGCTCCAGAAGCTTCTGGGACTGAGGGGAAATTGCACTGACACATGCAAAGTAACTTAGGAATCGACCAGCATTTTCAGATCACAGAGTGGCATGCAGGGGAAAAAAATAATGTATTGCTCCTAAATACTAATTATTTGCATGCACTGGGTCTTGGTCCATAATTGGAATGTGAGCAATCTGTACATATAAAATGTAGCAATTTCTGTACTTATGTAAGTAGCTGTTATCTAAAAATTACATAGCTTACTACTGTGTTAACTTTATGACTGCTTCCTGGCATTGCTTGGACGCGCGGTACCTGCAGAAGGCACCTGCTGCGTTTCTGAATGCATCAGGTACATCCTAGCATTTCCGTGACTTCAGAGGAATGTTAATAGCATGACAGTAGCACAGCAGGCTTCGCGGAAGAGCGACGGGGAGGGAGGATGAGCAATGACGGTTACATTAGGGCCACTTTGCAAGTGTCTAAAATAAATTTACAGATGAAATACCCATATATTAAGCAAGGATGTGAAGATGGAATGGGTGAAAGTTGGTTTTCTAAGTGACCAGTTTGCAAGTACCCAATTATTTTTCAGCTGTAAATAGCAAATGCGGCTTCAAGTTCCTGCTTACCTCTGAGCCTCTTTTTTCAGGGAGATCGTTGGGTCTGTGCAATGGCCTTCTAGTCCACAGATTGGTTATTTGGGTACGCTTTTGCTCTGGTCACCTTTTCCATCCCACTTAGCGTTTATCCTTGGGGTTAGCATCCATTACGCTGTGGTTGGGCTACATTGTCAGGAGCTAATACCCATAAGCTGCCTCTGCTCTTGCTCCAGGAGGGCCAGGTAGGCTTTTCTGTGTGACGGCACCTCAGCTTGGCCTGGAGGCCTGATTACAAGAGGTGAGTCCAGTTTATGGAGCAGAGCTGGCATCCTCTCTGCTGAACATTCCCACATATGTAGGCTGGGCATACTTTCTGTTATGGAGGGGTGCAAGGATCAGCTGTCCACTTGGTGTACTGCAGGGACAGCACTTAGCCATGTGTCATGTGTAGTTCTCTAATGAATCAACACCTTTGAGTGGAAGAATATTTAATGGGAAATTCCCCAACTGCAAGGTGCATAGAGCCATGGTGGTGGGGAACGTACTGGTGGTGAAGAGTACTGGAGAATTCTTGGCTGCGGCAAATATACCCAATGGCTAAGGTTAAGGCAAAATGAAATTCACATTGGAAATAAGTTGTGGATTTTTAACATTTAATTAGCTATTCAGACAGATTGCCAGGAGGTGTAGCAAATTTTTTTTTCCCACTGCTTTTAAGTTTTTAAATGAAGACTGGATGTCTTTGTAGAAGATACACTCTAATCCAAATGTAAATTGTTGGGATCAATGCAAGAATTACTGGATGAACTTCTCTGGCCCTTGCTATGCTGCATGTCAGACTAGATGATGCTAACAATCACTTTTGGCCATAAAAATGTATGAGCAGTAGAAAATTATAAGTTTGAGAAGAATAAAATGATATGAAATTAACTCCATAACAGAAATATTTTTGCAACATAAACTCCTCTTTAACTTCTGTTGCATTATTTCACATTCTCAGTGAAAACAACACAGATTTATAGTTGTATTTTCACATTAAAAACAACAGCTGAGAAACTTAAACAAGGAAAAATTAATGTAGGTCAAATGTGAGGGAACTGACTCCCAATAAAAGGTCTGTCTGCCCCTGTTACTGTGCTACTCAGTTTTTCTAGGGCAGAACAACTTCCTGCAGCCATTGCTTATACTTGACTCACTTGATTTTTAGAAATTCTCCCATTTCAGACACACCAGGATTGAATAGGTAATTGACTGTGCCTTTCTTGATAGATGAAGGGTATTTGTATTTAACACTCTCAGACAACTGTCTCACACAACTCAAAGCAGGCTCTTAACCTTTCCATGTTGGCCCAGTGGTCCTGGGAACAAACTCCTGACTTCAAGGGAAACACAGTTAGCTCCTGTGACTTTGCATTTGTTTGGCATGTTAAAAAATCTTGGTAAGTGAGTGGGAGATAGAGGCTAGGGCAAATAGAATTCCTGTGTGACTACCTAAACTGCTAATTCCATCTAACGTAAGTCCACTGAAGCAATGTGTGTACATGGAAGTGAGTAAAAACAATTCATATCGCGAACCACCTTTTTCCTTACTGTTTCTTTTTTTTCTGGGAGTTGTCAAAGAAAGGAATGGAAATGGAAGCTGATTTATAGTAGTTGGAAAAGTATATATATATTTTTTTTAATAAAAAGAGAGTGCAAAGGCCCCATATCACTAATCTTTTTCTTGCCCTGTCAAACATAATTCCTGAGGAAGGACTTGATCTGCCTAGAGCTGAATCATGTCTTGGGGTTTTGCTTTATTTGGAAAGGTGGAAATTTTTGAGCTACCTGTTTCTATTTTGGATGAGGTGAAGCAGTAAATTCTGGTTTTGCCTCATTTCTTCCCATTGAGATTTTCAAGACTAACAGAGACCTGGCCCAACATAGGTTCCTCACTGAGACATTTTCAGTGAGAAGCCATCTAGGCTGCTCACTTACTCCTTAACTGGGAAAAAAAGGCCTATTTTCCAAAACTCTTCCACAGTAAGAGATGTGAAGAGAACTAGATATTTTGTAAATGTAATTCATCTGGGTCATTTTCAGCTGCTACATTAGGATGAGGTAAATTGTAACTCAGAGAAATTGCTCTACAAGGGACTATAGACTACTAGCTCAGCTATAAATGTCTGCATTGTATTTACCTGGTGTTGGCCACTGAACATTAACTAGGAATAAGCATGAAAGAATAGAGGAGGAGAGAACAGAGGGTAGTATTTTCCAAAAATACTTGGTAAGGAAAAGACAAATGCTTACAAAGCAAAAGTGGTGTGGGAATTCAAAGAAAAGGGAAAATAGGAAAGGAGATGAAGAAGGAATGTACAGAGGGCAAAAAAAGAAACAGGTTAGCGCTTTCCCTTTGCTGGGACCAGGATGGAGAGAACAAAGGTGGCTATGTGTTTTCTTGTACCTGCACTAGTTGAAGTCTGGCCAAAAGAGGAAGGGGAACGCTTGTTTTCAAGAGAATATTACCCAGTGGTAGGGCTTGGAAAAGTGGTGAATGTTGAAATCTTCTTAAGACATCATTTTTGCTCAGCTGAGTGCCTTCTTTGATACTGCCCAAGCATGTTGTAATGTAACAAGCACTTATAGCAGCCAGCGCGTTATATGTTTCTCTTCACTTTGCCCTACATTTCTCTGGAAAACAGCCAATGTCTCTGTACAGCCAGGTGGAGAGTATGAGAAGAGATGGCTACTTTGGACGCTTGCATTCCACAGGGAAATATCAGGAGGGAAGCTACTCCTCTTCCCGCCTCCCCCAAATTCAGTCTGAAGCTGCAGCCTTGCCCATCTATACACAGCAGCCCCAGACTTAGGGTCAGAGTAGGTACATCTGCTCTAGTGATTTGGGGTAGTACTGACAGCATTCCTGACACCGGAGCTTGATTGTGCTGTTAAATTTAGAAAGTGGTCCCTGGCACAGTTTTGACCTGGGATGACTAACATTCTCTCAAACAATTTTTAGACACTTTCTTTGCTTTCAGGTCCAAGTGCCCTTTAACCATCAATCAACTGAGAATATTTTCTCTCCCAATTTTTCTCAGATCCGCATATCTAGGCTGTGTCTAGCGTCTCCTTGCAGGTTGCTGTAACAACTGTGCTTTCTTTTCTGTTTCACAGACTTTCAAACCTCCCCAGAATCAGAACAAATTCCTCAGCCTTGGAAGCACCCCTTTGTTTGGACTGTTGCACATATTGTCAGTGCGTGGCTATTGATTCAACATCTCAGCGGACAAAAGGACCATCCTGGGTTCTTACACTTGCCTTTAAATGAAAGTTGTCAATTAGGCCCTTCAGTTTCAAAGAAGTTTAAGCTGACCAAACAATCTGGCACCTATTCACTCACACAAAGGGGAAGAAATCAGAAGAAGTAAATATTGCATATTAAATCTCCTTGTCTATGAAATCCAAACAGTTGCCAAAATCTGCTGGTTGTCTCTACATCTCAGATACTGTCTAAACTCTTAATTCCAGAAGCTAAAGTGTGTGTTCATGCCACCATTGTCCCAGCTGCAGTTGAACACTGCAATGACTTTTAATCTGTTTTCTTTTTTCCCTCTCTTGTTCCTTGACCCTGGACCTGTCAAAATCACTTACTTTATCTACTACTCTGATAGTATAGTTCAGCTCTCTGAATCTCTCCTCTAATTCCTCTTGTTTTATCTATTTCCTGTTCTGTAATTTTCCCCCTCACATCTTCAGCCAAATGGTCATCTTTTATCATAATCCCTTTAACCTCTTACTGCTCTGTTGGATCCTGTTCTGGGGTCATGGATGGCCATAGAAGGATTTTGACTGTATTTAGCTGGGAACTGGAGTTAGTCCTCTACCCACCTGCACTAAATTTCTTAAACGCCCATCTTTGTGCTTATTTTCAGTTTTCATCAGCACGTGGAATACCATCCAGGGCCAGATATTTTTTGTGCATTGGGGCTCCCTAGATTTTACAGACCTGATTCAAATCTCCAGACCCTGTCTAGGATACAAGGGGAAAACTAGGTATGCACAAGAAGCATTGCTGAAAACTACCAGACTGACTGGAAAACCAGGTAGGGCCAAGGTGGTCAAGAAAGTAGCCTGGCTTTAGGCCCTAAGTTTTCTGGGGTTGAAGCTGGGAACCATGTCCTGAAAAGACAGTCAATGAGTCATTTTTCATACGGCTCTTTAGGGAGCTCCTCCAAGATTGTGAAAGACTATTTTCCAAGTCTGCATCCTGGCCCATTTCCAGCTGAGACTTGAACCCACATCTCCTACAGCTCAAAAAACGTCCTAACTCCTAAGAGATATCTCTTTTTGGTGCACAGCTCTCCATCTAACCGCTAAAGACCTAATGCAACTGTACCATCTAATTAAACTGTGTGGAAGGACATATCACCCTAGGTAAGCTCTGGCTTTGAAGCAGAGAACCGTGTAAAACAGACCAGCATTTTTTTAGCAAAACAGTTTTTGGCATGAAAATGCACTGGTTTGTTAACATGTTTTCTCTGAAAAGTAGGATCTACCTGAGTGTGGTTAGTGGTTCAGACACTGCTGTCCTGCAATTACCTTACGTATTCCTTTGCATACCTCTGAGTATCCTAGCCACCTGTCTTTCTCTCCAAGTTTTCTTTAATTCTTTCTTATATTCTTCTTTGGCCTACAAAATCTTAGCCGATACTGTGAAGGGCGTGTACCTCTTGCATTTTTTTTTTTTAAAAGAAAAAAAAATTCCAATGTGAGAATAAAGTAGATTAACAGCTTTCCTCTTTGGTGTGGAATACAGTGCTTGTTTTTAACCAACCCTATTTTATGGCTGTTCCAGTAATCTGTCTCATACGGATTTTCTTGTAAAAATACATCCCTGTGCTAGTTCACATTCTAGTTCTTTGGACAGTATAACAACACTCCTTAGTATGTTATGACATCTGTGAACTTCTCAGCCACATTTCCTATTACCCAGGTAGCAAAGATGCAAGATTCCAATGTACAGCCCTCTTGAGTCCTACTGTGGCAATTTCTGAAAGGGCTTCTGGATTTGCATGTGCTCCTGGGAGGAGCGGCTGAGCTGGTGAGGCTCTCTCTGGAGGCTCCACCTTGCCCACCAACCTGTCACAAACCAGAGGCAGCCCGAAATGCCTCAGGGGATCAGTACAAGGAATCCTGTGTCAGGCATGTCTAGATTAATCTGCACCCTCTCCCCAGTATAAAAAAAAATAAAAAATAGTTGAAGCCTTGAAGCAGGAAGGTAGGTAGTTTTTCTCTGAAACTGCTGCCTTTTAAATGTTTTTGCGTTTAAATGCAAAGAGGTGCCCCACCATCTACTGAGTCCAGCTGGATTCACTATGTCATGTAGTTGGGCTTTTCACATGTTAATTGTGTGGAAGTGTGTCTCCTTTTGTATAATTCTGAATCTTCCATGCTTAAATTTTGTGAAACCTCTCTTTGTTCTTGCATTATGATGGGGGGTGGGGAATAAAAGTACCTCATCTATCTTTTCTATCCTGCTCCTTATTTCCTCTACTTTTGATCATTTCCTCTTTTATTCATTTCATTTCATCTCTTAGGTAAACAGTCCAATTCTGTTCCATTTTGTTGCATTTCTGAGGTTTTCCATGTCCCTAATTATTCTCATCACCCATCTTTGAACTCTTTTTCTACCTGCTATATCCATTTTTTTTTGACATTTTAGGTGCAAATTGTTGCAGTTGCAATTTAGATCACTTAGATGTCCAAGTCCCTGACTTATGGATGCAATCAGGGACTCAGACATCTAAGTAACTAGATTGCAGACACAAATAATTACATTGCAAAATGTGCCTGCAAGTTTCGCGCCCATGAGAAACGGTTAAAGCTAGACTGAAGATCAGAGCCTTAATCACAAGCAAAATATCCCCATCATTCTTTAAAAAAGAAAAGGACCCCCTCCATTTGAACAAGGTTAAAATATCTGTTTAAACTGTTCCTATATAGAGCTGTATTGTAAGTGTAATAATGTATAGAATAACCAACCAGGAAGACATGGAACAGCACCATAATATCTGAGGACCTTACTGGGAGAGAAGAGCACGGTGTGTACTGAGCTTCCATGATAACCAGTGTTTACCATTTGCATGTTTCCACCTTTAAAAATGAGGCTTGAGATTGTTTCCTTTGTGGCACTGACATATTTCTTCCATTTATCTACAGGAAGATGATCTAAGAGACTTTGTCCGTGTCATGATCCAACATTTTAGAAAACTCAGCCTAACATTATTGAAAAATGTTTTGAACAAGATTTTATTATTCCTTCTCATTATGAGTTAAATGTCTTTCTAGGATGAGGATTCAGCAGATTGCAATGTTGAGGTCATATTGTTTGATGGTGATGGTGGAAAAGCTGGAGTAAGAGCTCATATTTTGCAGGAAACAAAAATATTTGAACTGGAACATTTTTCCTAGATTTTCTGTATTGATTGAAACAAAGTTTTCATTGTCAGTTTAAAAAATGTAGCTCCTCTTTCAAATGTATGAAGAAGAAGTTTTCATGCTTTTCTGCTATTTCTTTTGAAAGGAAAAAAATCTTTTTGTCATTGAAAACCAGAGATTTCTAATATTCAAAATTAATGCAATATTCAATATTGGAAAAATTTCTGTTCCATTCCTTCTCATTAAACTTTCTTATTACAACTACACTTAAAAGCAGTGTGCCCAAGTGGCCAGTGCGGCCAACAGCATCTTGGCTTGTATCAGGAATATTGTGGTAAGCAGGACTAGGGGAGTGATTGTCCCCCTGTACTCAGCACTGGTAAGGTTCCACCTTGAATACTGGGTTCAGTTTTGGGCCCCTCACTACAAGAAAGACATTGAGGTGCTGGAGCGTGTCCTTAGAAGGGCAACAAAACTGGTGAGGGGTCTAGTCTTATGAGGAGAGGCTGAGGGAAGTGGATTTGTTTAGTCTGGAGAAAAGGAGGCTGAGGGGAGACCTTATTGCTCTCTGCAGCTACCTGAAAGGAGGTTGTAGCGAGGTGGGGGTAGATCTCTTCTCCCAAGTAACAAGCAATAGGACAAGACAAAATGGCCTCAAGTTACGCTAGGGCAGGTATGGATTGGATATTAGGAAAAATTTCTTCACAGCAAGTGCTGTCAAGCATTGGAAGAGGCTGCCTGGGGAAGTGGTGGAAACCCCACCCCTGCAGGTATTTAAAAGACGGGTAGACATGGTGCTTAGAGACATGGTTTAGTAGTGGTGTTGGCAGTGTTAGGTTTACGGTTGGACTAGATGATCTTACAGGTCCCTTCCAACCTAGACAATTCTGTGATTCTATGAAAAACAAAATATGAGATACTTAATAAATGGTAATATGTAAATACTTAAAATAGGAGCTGGGTATATTGTAGAACTAGACAGAGTGGTGAGCTTCAATTTTAATCTGCAAGCATACATAAATTTCAAAATATTCTGGACCTGTAATGCTACTCTCTCCTATGGACTGTGAGCAATGGAAGAAGAGAGGAAAGCTGGCAGGGTGAATGTATAATAGTGTCTGGGCAATTTCAGCCAGCTTTTTCCTCCTGTCCTCCCAAATTCTATTTTAATTTCTGGTGCATTTCATCCCTATGTCTGCTTCAGTCCCAGCTTGTCTGCCTCCTTTGCTTTACTAGTCAGCATTCCTAACTAATGGCTTTTGATCATCTTACAAGGCTAAGATTGGTTAGATATTATTGCCAAACCTTAGTATGGACAACACAAAAGTAAGTCAATTTCCAGTACGAAATAAACCTCAAATCTCACTAAGTGTGCCTGTAGTACCAGACATTCCTTTTCATAAGGGAGATTATATCCTCAAGAGTATTTCTCACTTAGCTAAATGCCATATAGTTTACTAATGGGTCCACATTTCAGATAACTTTGAAGAATTATTTATCCTCAACTATGTACTCCTTGTTACTCACATAAGAGGACTTATGCATGGAGGAATCACTTAACTTTAATTAGATGGGCCCTATTAAGTCCCTGAAAATAAGCATTCTATCTAGGATTGCTTAAATACTTAATCAGCTCCCAATCAGAAATCCTGTTTGGACAGGCACCCACAATCCCATGTTCTTCTCACTGAAGTCAGTGAGAAAACTCCAAGTAATTTTAAAGGGAGCAGAAACAAACTCAGTGCAAAAGCATGGGATTTATTAAATGAAAGCAAATGAGCTCACAAAAGGGAAGAAAAACTGCAGAAGCATTTTAGGGTGCACTTTCAGAGAATAACATCTCTCTGGGATTAGGTCAAGTTGATTAGTTAGGCTAACTGGTATGACTTTGAACTTGGGCAGAAGGAGAAGTACCTGAGAGGCCGAAGCTGATGCAACGGCCTCCGAGACTCACAGCCGGTGCTTGTTCTTGCTTGATCCAGCATTTGTCCCTACTCAGAGCTCTGGTGGTTTAAGCTACTTTGCATGACTGTCTAGTAGTGGAGCAATGAATATAAAGACACCTCCTTTTCCACAGGTGGGACAGAGCGGGGGAGAAGCATCATTAGTGTCACAAGATTAGGACCCAACAACTTGGAAGCAACAAGCATTAGCCTTAGCAATCAGGCCCCAACTGAACTGGGTGCAACTGTGCTGGTGCTTCTCCTCTGCTCTGCTCTGCTCCTGGTCAAATACATCTAGTGTGGTCCCTCTGTGGCTTCAGATGCCCTGGTTGAAGTTATACTAGGTCAATGGGCTGCAGAAACCTCTCACAGTCCATGGTGGTCTCAACTGTCAGTTGGGAGGGAGCCCTTTCTATCACCTTCTTGCTGAGTTGCATAATTGCCCGTGTCCTACTGGGGATGTAATGCCTGCTGCATGTGCCATGAACATACTGCGAATAGCTTTGCCCAGCTAAGAGGGTCTGCTACTAGAAATGCTTTTGTGCCTGCGCAGGCTTTCTGTGTGTTCACCTCTTGTTTGTATTACTATGGCACTGAGGAGTCCAAACTGTGGTTCAGGATCACAATTGTGCACAAATGTGATCTTTTGTAGCTTACAACCAAAGCAGCAGGTAAGAGTTGTATGAAAAGTCAGTCCTGGTGGCTTTTGGTAGACACTGAAAGGCCTGCTGTTAATGTCTTCAAGAGAGACACTTTCACAGGAAGGCTGCAGCTCTTCTGGGACTGTGGTGTTGAAGGCATTATGGATTGCTGATGGATAGCTAGAAATTTAGTCCTTGCAAGCACTGGTTGCCAACTAGTGTCCACATCATCCCTCCACTGCCACCCTACTCTTCCCCATCCAAGCATCTCCCTCATTGCTGTAGGTGGCATATTGCTCCAGCAGGTATCACACCAGCTGTTATCAGCTGCCTTGTCTCCTCTGCCCCAAATACTTTTTTTTTTTTTTAAATGCCATTAACATAGCTATGGTTCTGATTCGCTTGGAGAGGCCATAGGAGTTCAGGAGCTGAGGACACGGGTAGTATGTTGCTGGCCAACAGGTTTTTGACTTCCAGTGGAATGAAGTACCTGCAGTATCAGCTGCCCAATACTTTAATGGTCTAATACTATTGGTTCCTTGATTGTCACTTGCACCAACCATGGAAACACCTTTCTTGGCAAAAGTATAGTTTGTGCTTATGGCCATGGCAGCACAGAGTTCAGCCTCATTTGGGATCTTGTGGCTGTCCCTATCTCTTTTCTGTTCAATTTTTAATTTATGTCTCTTCTGGCCTTCATGCAAATAGGTCTATTCTCTTATCAGCTGCTCTTTCAAAGAATTAAGCCTGTAATGACAGCGTGGGGGTTTCCTTCTATGTCTGCCCTCTTCTGTGGACTTTCAGACCATTTGAAAAATCTCCCTCAGTTCTTGCCTCCAGGCTGCAGACCAGCCTGCCTGTACTGCACATGTTTTGTCCTTAGTTCCCTCACAGGCCTTATCTTGTAAACCTCAGATCCATCTCAGGGGCTGCAGCCCAATTTGTTTGGATGTCTTTGTGCCTGTGTTGTGCAGACCAGCATCTAGAAGTCACCTGTTCTATCTCAGAAAACTCACAATTGTTCTAGTTTATGCCCCCTCTCAGTTGCTGCAGTAAAAATACATTAGTAAATACTGAATTAATGTTAGCTCGTTAACACACATGTTAACTGGATATAAATTTGAAGACTTCCCAATGGCTTCTACTGAGCTAGATTGAGAGCCCCGTCTGAAAAGAGATATATATCTTTCCCTTCCTTGTTACATCTAGTCATCATTTTAATCAAGACCGGCCATGGCAACCTTTAAGGGTCCAGCACACTTTTTCTGTATTGATTCATGGGGATCACTATGTCACTTTTCTTTATTTCAGTATTCCTGGTAATTACTTTGAGACATCATGTGAAGAATGTGTGCTAACTCTTTCCTGTTGTTAAGCTGTCATTCTAAAACTTTACTATAGCATTGACCTGACAGGAAAAGATTGTTAGATTATTGATGTAATGTCCATTGGGTGTTCTAATATCAATTCTGATTGGCAGCTTGTTGATCTAACACAGCCTTTTAAAGAAAATACACCTTTTAGCTTAGTTGTGGCTAAGCTTGGCTTAGCTTTTAATAACGCACTTCCTAAGTTTAGAACACTTTTACATGGCACTTCCTAAAGCTAAATTGAAGGATATTTGATAACATTTTAAAATATTACTAATGTATGGCAGTGAAACCTCTGCAATATATGTCAGTGTCAATAGATAGATATAGATGATTGTTCTAATGAACAATCAAACATCTGAATTTTCTGTGAAACTAAAATATTACAACAAACCACACAATACATCTGAAATTTGGAACACAACTCTATACATTCTGTTTTGCTTTAATTGATCCTCATGACACTATTTTGCAATTCTCTGTTTGCTACAGTACCATTAGCATGCTGAAGTTGATGAGACAGGTCAGACTTCTTCATTGCTGTATTCATGTCAAGCAGATGTCACTCTCATCTTCAAAAAGAGAAAGTAGAAGGATCTGAGGAACTACAGGCTGGTCAGTCTCACCTTGATCTCTGGGTAGGTCATGGTGCAAATAATAGTGGAAGCCATTTTCAAGTATATAAGGGATGGCTTGACCAACAGAGGGCTGATAGCCTTCTGTGATGAAACGACTGGGAGAAGAGTAGAAGTGGATGTTGTTGATCTTGAGTTTACCAAGGCTGTGTCCCATAACAAAGACAAGTTGATGAACTATGGACAAGATAAGTGCACAGTGGGATAGACTGATTCTCCTTCCTGATTTGTACTTGTGCAGAGACAGCTAGTGTTTTTAAGATGTGGCCTCTCTTGGGTGGAGAGGTCATCAGGCATCTGGCAGTCTGTAAGTCTGAATGGCCCAGGAAGAGCATTTTTACATGGGTAAAAGCTCCCTCAGATGACACCGAAGGCAGCGGTAAGTCAAGGATACCTGGACAAGAAGCTTCTCTTGCTGGGTATTTTGGAGGCACAATGATCCTTACATGTCCTTAGTTCAGGGCACTTGTTTGTCCAGAGTCCCATGTATTCTCTATGATTGTGTCTGTTTTCACAGGACTTTCAAATGAGGTCATGAGTGATAGATATTTCACTTGAATGTGGATTTCTGTTTTTTGTGTGCTATTGGCAAGAATGAAGGATTAAATAGTTTTGATGTTAAATAGCAGAAGAATTAATCTCAGTTATTTTCTTGTATCGTTATCTAGGATCAAAACCTGGATCAGAAAAGGTTGCCATTTCACATCACATATGCAGTTTTCTTTTTCACTACCAGTTATTTTAATATCACTTTAAGACACAGCCAATAGACACACCCAAGAAAAGCATGATGTGAGACTTGGCTTCTTGTTCTTTACAGACACTCTATTCCAGCTATCTGTGACCTAGCACTTTTTTTTTTTTTTACGTACACAGCCTAGAAACAAAAGTCTAGCATAGGTCAGAATAATTTTGTCCTAGAAATTTGCATTTTTCCTTTGATCATAAAATAGGTCAGAATGTAAATCTACATTGTAGGCTTCTAAAATTCATTGAAGTCATTCCCTTCCTACCTCATTTTCCCTTTAACGGCTATTCCTTCCTGAGGAATAAATCTATTTCTACACTTTCTATTCTTCCAAATGGCTTGAAAAAACTGAGTGTACTTTTCCTTGTGTTTCAAACATAGTCAATATTTGCAACAACCTTCTGAAAAACAGGTGGGATTATGATGGACCTGTGGCTAAAGTGTGGGCAGAACTATGTGGAAAGCAGAATTAGAATTATTTCTCCAATACACAAGTGCAATTTCATGTGCAACCACTTATTTAACAAATTTAACAAATTATTTTTATGTCTCAACTCTACCATTTGCTTTTTTATTTTTAATACAATTTCATTGTGTTCCCTATCCAAAAAGCTTCTCATAATTTCTGTGGAATTTTTTGTTTGTTATTTGTTTGTTTGGGGTTTTTTATTTACATATTACAGAGGCAAGATGCCTAACAACTCGAGGCCTTTACAAGCCACAGGACCTCTTAAGTCCTCATTTCCTCATCTCCTCTCTTTGAAGTGGGAACATTTTTGTTCTTAGTCCCCCTCTTTTTTCTCCCTCTTCTTCCTTCTGTTTAATATTTGCAAGCTTTTCAAGGTCTGCTTTTCTTCTCACTGCTCGCACTGATCTCCCTGTCCTGCTTACCACTACATGGTGTTGATTGCTAACCTGGCATCTCACCAGACTCTTTGGTTCTTGCCCACACTTTCGCCGTGCAAGGACAAGGTCATATGCAAAGCTTTCCTACTTCTTGCTCTGCATAGATTTCACGGCCATTCAGATAGCAATGCAAACTTCATAAAAATCTATCAGGTCCTGAAAACTTCAAAACCATGGGTTGCTGCTCTCAGAAATAATATTTGGCAAATGTCTTTAAAAGACCCGTGAACTCAGTTAATATTTCTTTAAGCTTCAGAGGTAACTTGAACTTTTGTAATCACCCTTCCTCAGAAGGTTGGAAGAAATGCCTTCAAACATTCATATCTTTTCAGTCTGTCTTGTATTCTGTAAGTTTTCTAATGAAAATTTATGAAGGGCTTTTCACAGAGCCCTTAACAGCAGAAGGCTGCAATTTACAGTAATACCAGAAAATCTGGGACCTGGATTTTCATGAGTTGCAGTGTGAGCGTATGAGAGACTGCCGAGGTTTTTAGCCTTTTTTATGAGTACTGGCTAAGCTCTGAAAACCTGGTCCTGTCCAGAGGTGTGAGCCTCCGTACTTGGTTCTTGTTGCCTTGGTTAGAAACTAATTTGCTTTAGACTCCCTGTGTATCCAAGTGACAAGAAGGCAACACGGGTGTCTAGCCCCACTATCATCTAAAGGACCCTTTGTAGGACCTTCGTTTTCTTCATTGATGGTGTGGAGACAACAGTGTCCATGTGCCTAACCTGGACACCCTGATCAGGTGGGATGAATTTTTGCCCTCTGAAATAATTAGGTATTTTTGTGCCTTCGTGCTGGCCTGGCTATATATAAGGAACGAGGCAATGAGAAGGTTACCTCGCTCCGGTGCTTTGCTCAGCCCGTGGGGGCTGTGCTGCGTGCAGGATGTGTCTGGACACTCCTGTAACCATTCCAGCCCTCTGGGTCTGACCCCCTTGTGCTTAGACCCCCTTCATCATGATATGGCTTGCTGCTGCACTTGAGGCTGGCTATAATTTTACAGAGCAGTAGATTGCTAGGATTGTCCCTTCTTCCTCTCGTCCTGCTGCTGGCAGGTCTCTTCTGCAACGGTTTGGATTTCTGTTTTAGGAGGCTCCAGGCTGGCCAAGAAGCAGGTGCTGCGATCCTCTCCCTTCTGTAGGCACTCTCTTTGATAATAACCCTGGTCTGACTGAGCCTGCTAGGGGTTTTTGGTGGAGAAACATTTAAACAGTGGATCCTGGGTTTAGGCATGAAGGATGCCCTGATCTGATTGAACCTGTTTTGGGTGTGCAGTTTCTTTTGTTGCTATGAAAAAGCAGGTCAGTGATGGAACATGGATGCCTTGAGGCGCGGACAATGGCAGAGTAGAATTTCATATTAGACCAAGCACTGAAATTCAGCCTCAACTATATGTCAGTCCTGAGTCCTCTAGTCCTCTAGCTCTTCACTGCATCGGGCCCTTATTAATGAATGCATTTTTGTTTTAATACCAATTCAGTTCTCTCTTTTTTTTTTTTTGTGTTGGAAAAGGTAGAGTTATGTTTTTTCTTGTGAGTCATGCAGAGGTCTTGGCATTTTAAGCACCACAAGGTTGAATTAGTAGTACAAAGGAAGGGCTTTATGTCTGATTTACTTATGATGAACTAATTTCAGCTGCACAGAACCTATTTTGCTTGAAACGTTTTTGTTTAAATAGAGTAATATTTTAATCTTGTGCTTTGGGTCCCTTTAAACCTGATTCTATTTTGTGCTCCTATTATCACAATAACAGTTCAATTAGGAGTGGTTAAAAATCAAGATATTTATTTTAATTGCATGCTTATCTTTTGAGGGTATATTGCAGTAAATAAGGAACATTTGAACAAAAAAAAACTAACATTGCAACATGTCTTGTCACATTATACTTACCCTACACCTGATTTCAAATGTAAATTGCACAGCATTTAGCTCTAATGAAAATACTCTAGTGAAGGAAATTGTTAAGATTTTCTGGTGCTCCCCTAGGGGTAATATTAAAACCTCCATTACTAACATCTCACTCTGAGAAGACAAAATGTGCACTGAGAATACAAAAGCTCTGTTGGCATCTAAATGTGTGCCAATTAATTCGCAGTTACAGACCTGCAGATCTGTATGGAGATGTAAAAATAGGACCTGGGAAAGCTATTTAGATCCCTGTATAACAGGGCTTCTTGACCCTGGATTTCTAGTGTTAGTTTAATCATGGCATTCTGCTTTCTATTTATTTATATAGTTGCCTCAATGAACAAATTAATAATTATACAGCACATTGACAAACATGCCGAGTAATATTTGCCAGATTTTAAATTAATTTAATTCAAGGGCCACTTCATTTACAGGATTCATAGGCACATCAAGGAGTAGCTTTTGCTTCATTGCTATTCAGATTACACCAAGATTTTTCATCATTTTTCTCTCTCCTTTTTATCTCTCTCCCCTCCCTTCACCGAGGAAGACAATTTAACTTGCTTTTCCAAATAGGTAGTTACTTTCAGGCAGGTGGAAGACAGGTAAATGATAGACAAACAGAGAAGTAGATAAATGCATTGGTGACATACATTTAGAGAGATAATCATTTTTATTATGAAAAAAAGGAAAACAATTAGGTAGCGCTAACACCTAATCTTTATTTTCCCATTACTTCCAATTTTCAATCTATCTCCTTTTGTTTTTCACCTACGATTTCCTTTGAAAATTATTTTAATTTCAAGTCTGTCTTGTGATTCTGTGGAGGAGTGTTTCTGTGTTGAACATCAACTCAGTCACAC
Organism: Anarhynchus alexandrinus; assembly: GCA_008711295.1. Lineage (NCBI taxonomy): Eukaryota > Metazoa > Chordata > Aves > Charadriiformes > Charadriidae > Anarhynchus > Anarhynchus alexandrinus. The sequence continues at coordinate 2,049,782 of VUYV01000018.1, read as the reverse complement.
AGAAGTGCCATGCTTTGTATTGTTTGTCAACAGAAACTTGATATTAGGACCGGCAACTGGCTTGAACTGCAGTATTTGAATTGAGAAACGTATGTCTTGTGGCAGGCAAGTTGAACTCTTTTTGATGAAGACTGTGTCCTTCGAGCAGGGGGAAGGAGATGATCACCAATCTTTAAAAACACTCCCCCCATCTTTCTCCAATGTTGCCAAGTAAAAGGAAATTCACAGGACAGCACTGCTTTTATTTACTAGTCTTCTCTTTCTGTTTCCCATTTCATGATTCTTTTGGAAGAAACTGGACAAACTGGTATGTGAAGAAGATTTTTTTTTCCTAAGAGGTGGCAGATTGCTATACTGGCCAGTACATAGCAGGGTGCTCTGCTGTAAAATAGAGAATCTGAGAGATATTCAATAATTCCTCCATATTATTTAGAAGAACTGCAATGTTGGGCAAATTAGTGCCCCTTCATTACACTTTTTCTACCTCACATGATCTATGTTTCCATCTATTTAATTACAACAACATTCCCCCTGAGATGCTGGCACTTCCAGATGCATGCTCAGCTGTAGAATAAGACCCTTGAAAGCCCCTTTCATTCCCTTTCTGATATCACCTGCTTTGTACCCAAAATAGCTCTTCCTCAGCAAATGAGATTGCCAGTCCCAGGAGTCACTCCACTCAGCCAGCAGAGCGTCATGGCAGAGCCTGAGCCCCCATGTCCTCCCACTGCATCCCTCTGTCCCTCTGCCCCAGCCAGACATTCCTTTCTGGGCTGAGCAACCACTTTACCTGCGTCAATTGCAAGGTGAATATGAAATAGTCCTGTGGGTCTATAGATGCTCAGCAGTTTGTTAGGAACAACTTGATCAGCTGTGTTTGCTCTCCTACTCTTTGCTAACTAAATCTAGCCACAGGCATAGCAGAGCTTTTAGGGACCAGACCTTGAAGGCATGAAGTCCAACTAACAGTGGGAACTGGGTCCTAAAAGCTTTGGAGAAGGGATGCTGTGTAATTATACTTGACTTCAAAGATGTAGCTAGATAGTGCAACTGAGGGCTATGGATGGGATTCATCTCACCCAGCTTCCTGGGGGAGACTCAACCATGTGCATGTGGGTGTCTATAAGTGAGTGAGGTGCCTTGGCTTCTGCAATTAGGTCTAGGACCTAATTCAGTTGCCTAAACATATGCCTTGAGAACTCTTCCAGGCTCTTGAGGTTGGTTGAAGACCTCTGCATGAGGCTGACACATACGACAGAGGCCCTAGAGAGATATATTTCCTTCAGCAGCTGGAGGCCGGGCAGCACATGCTAAGGTACCCCTTACCCCACTGACTAGATCTGCATGGACTGTACTAGGAGCTCAGACACCTCACCCACCTATAGTCCTACATGTTGGTGCCTAAAATAAGATATCCTAGCTGGTGGTGAAGCCCATCCTAAATACCCACTGGGAGGCAGAGGTAACAAGATGAAACTCATCTAGGGACACTAACAACGAGAAAACAAAATTTAAAGGAAGACAAGTGAATTGTCTCTTTTCCCCCTGGCTCCACTGAAGGACAAATCTGGAGATGAAAATCCTTTAGGTGACACATGGATGTCAGGAGAAGAGCAGTGTCTCAGAAACCATTTCAGGAGAAATCAGAGGGACTGGGAGTGAATTGTATAGCAACGTTTCAACTAAATGCTTATTTCTAATTTGTGTGAGGCCACTTAAAAGTTGGAACAACAACAGCTGGCAACATGCAAGAGAAGTATTATGGAGACAGAAGAGGGCTGTGAAGAAAATTGAGAAATAATTTTTATACCTTTAACATACATTGCATTTAGTAAAGTTGTGAGTTATCAATGAATTGTAAGATTCTTCTCAGAAACAAATAGGAAAGAGCTGTGCTTCGTGTAAGACATTAGCAGTCTCTCACTCTTACATCTCAACAACTTTTCATAGGTAAAATCGCTTTAGCTGGTACGATTATCACTGTTCACTGCTGTATTCAGCATGCTGCTGAATGTGATAATGAGTGATGTCTTTTTTCCATCACTTCAATACAGGTATGCAATTTATTCTGCCAGTAAACACTATTATAATGTAAAATTTATAATACAATATCTTTCAATGCCAGTCAGAGTGATGGTTTGAAGGAACTCGAGTGTGTCTGTTATGTATCAGAGCAAACAAACCCTACATTAACAACAAAGTTGCTTACTTGGCAAAATGGTGCAGCTGCCTTGCTTTGCTTGCTGGTACGCAACACTGTTTACCATATTGTCATGGCCCCAAATTCCCTCAATGTTTCTATACAATCCTCACAGTATTATAGGTACCAAAGGAAACAGGCACCGTGATGTCACATATTAGGCATTTGGAGCATTAGGTTCACCTTATAAGATCCCCGCAGCTCAAACCCAAGGCTAGCACAGCTAATGATCCTCGATGTCGTTAGCCAGAGAAACTCTCACATTACTCCTGCACATTTAAGTTGACAATACAAATAAATACTTTCTGCTGTGTGTATGTGTGGGGGTAGTGTTCTTTCTTTCAAAGAGCTTTTAGATGATATTCCAAATAATTTCTAATAATTTAAAAGCCTTTTAAAGAACAGGCTCTTCTTCCAATAATTGACAGGCAAGACAATACCAGAGGGGGAGGCGAGGTGGAGAGGGGCGGAGGTGTAGATTGCTCTATATAAAAGCCTCTAAATTATGTTGTCAAAATTATAGCAACATTTTTTTTTTTAACTCAAAAGCCTTGAAGATCACACTCCTCCAGTCCCAGACTCCTGGCTTTTGTTTGTTTTCTGCAACCAACCTAAAGCTTCACTTCATGATATCTCTTGTAATTGGTGGCACTTGTTGAATTCAAAATCAGCCTAGGACCAGGAACCCAAACACGTGACTGAAAACATTGTCTCCATTTTTACACAGAACTACAAGAATAAAAAAATTTGGCTGCTGCTGGCTGTACCTGTGATGTGTAGGTTGGATCTGTGCTTTTGTCTTGTTTATTTCCCATTTTTGCCAGATATTCTTGTAAAAAGTAATCTGTCTAGAGATTGCACTGTAGGCTGATGAGATTAGACACTTTTGATAGTGGGGAAGCCACTGACCATGGGCTCTTTAGTTGGGAATGTTCTCCATTGAGACAAACACTCAGTAACTTGCTAAAAATACTGTAAAACTGCTCGGGATTTGCTGGATTACTCTCTTACACCTATGATGAAGCTGCTTCCAAATCAGGAGTCTCAATGACTCTACATTTCAATTCAGACATCTTCTTGATTATTAGTGTCAGTACCTCTTCCAGGCTAGAAATTTTCCTGAGAAACCTTTTCTTTCTTTCTTCCTTTCCTTCTTATTTTCCTTCTTTCTTTCTTTCTTCCTTCCTTCCTTCCTTCCTTCCTTCCTTCCTTCCTTCCTTCCTTCCTTCCTTCCTTCCTTCCTTCCTTCCTTCCTTCCTTCCTTCCTTCCCTCCTTCCCTCCTTTCTTTCTTTCTTCCTTTCTTCCTTTCTTCCTTTCTTTCTTTCTTTCTTTCTTTCTTTCTTTCTTTCTTTCTTCCTTCCTTCCTTTCTTTCTTCCTTTCTTTCTTTCTTTCTCTGTTAAGATTTAATGACCTGATGTCTTGTGAGATGGTTTTGGTCTTGGAGAACAGAAAATCTGTGTCAAGGGACCAAAATCATACTGTCTCTCAGGCATTAATTGTTGCAGCAAACCTGTGAAAAGAATGACATGGTAGCTGTACCTCTGGTCATTTCACAGTAAAATAATTTACCCTAGAAGTAAGAAGGTGGGAAATTTAATTAATTTGCTGCTTGAATCATTTAGATGTATTTCTTTTTTCAGGATATTTATTCTCCACGGCATACCAAGCTGCAATTCATTTCTTGCTGTAGTCATCATGTCCAATAAAGCCTATATAGGTCAAGCATTTCAGAACTGAAGGTGCATTTTGAACATGACATTAGATATAACCAGAGTTTCTGCTTGCTGTCCCACACGCTGCATCATTTATTACCACTCTCCCTTCATAAAGTGTCTGTTAGAGTATAAAATCTGTCTGTCTGCACAGCCATCTGTCTGTCTTCCACATCCCAAACACAGAGCAAAGCTCAATAGCTTTGTGTGCACTTCTCAGCTTTGGTTTATACAGTGTGTCTTATTAAAGTGGGAGAACAAGGAACCCTTCAAAAAAGGGCTGAGGAAAGAAGCAAATCCCTTCCACAAACAAGAGGGAGAGAGTGAGATGCTGTCTCAGCTTTTGGTGTTCAACTCCGCAACAGGTATTGCATCCTGTAGTGCTTTATGGCATCCGTCTGCTGGAAATGCTGATTAAAAGGGACGGGTAAATGCATGCTGTTGTCATCTGGTGACATTTCAATAAAATGACAAAATTTTTATTATTTTTAAGAAACCTTTCTAAGAGTAAACTGTGTGCTTTTAAAAAAACATACTACGCATGATCTGCATGAGTTGAAAGTCTTGATATTTTTGACAGGTAGATGAATAGTCTGCAGTCACTCCTAGCTGCAAGACAAGGAAGAATTTGGTCTGGAAACCCGCTGAAGAAAGGGACTGTTTGCCACTCTTTGGAGCGATATGATCACCTCTTCATCCCATCTGTGTTTGGGCTAAGCAAGCTAAATGCTGGAATGCAGTCCAGCAAGTGTGTCCAGGAAGATGGCAGGTACAGGTTGTATTCCTCCCATGCTGGTCACGCTCTCGGTCTGACTCCAGCTGCTGTGATGGAATTTGGCTTGGTGCTGCAAGGTGTTTGGCATCTTGGGTGAATCACGCCCTCTTGTTATGGCTCAGCTTCCCTGTTGATGAACTGGAGGTGGTGATGGTGGATATATAATTTGTAACATACTCTGAGATCTTTAGAAACAAGACCTGATTTCATTTTGTGCTTCTAAATCAAGCACAGAAATTGTATTGCAAATTAAAAAGGAGATTCGTTTGAGAACTGAAACTGGAAGCAGGGACTCCATCTTCCCACAATTCAAAATCAGAAACCAGACTCTACTCTTTATGCTTTCTCTAGGTTTTATTACGAACCAGGAGCAATGAAAAAAATTCACTTTAGTCCAGTGGGATTTATATCAGCATCCAAGTCAGCAGTTCACCATGTTGGTGAAGTTCTGTCGTTGACAGAGAAAGGGTCAGAGCACACTGTGGCTGTGTTGGTAACAACCACCTGAAGTGTTAACATGCTGTGGCTCCCTTTGACTGCAGTGACTGTTCTTACTCTTTGTGCACCCAGACTATTCCTGAAATGTCCTCCAGCCCTCTCCATGAGTAATCAGGCCTGTGCTGGAAAGTCAGACACGTTGATGTAACAGAATGGTATTATTAATTATAATGCCAAAGAATATTTGAATTATCATAATTTCTCTCCTTTCTTATTTTTCTGAGCTGAATTTTATATGTGTGACATTTTGCATAAGAAAGGTTTTTATCGTTCCATGGGAATTAAGGAAAAAAGAAAGAGGAATTAGAACTGCTGGGAGATTTTGCAGGAAAATAATATTACCTGAATGGTAAGACATATCAAGTGGTCTCTAGGGTGAAAAGCCATCTGGGAGAGATTAATGTCCTCCAGCAAGGTTACAATTAGGAGAGAGTAACATCCCCAAAACTAGGAGTGGATTAGCTTGGAAATATAAATTAGAGAGTGTATTTCTCCCCTCCGGCTACACCTGTGTGCACACGTACACATGCACATGCACCTTTTCTGGCACTGCAAAGGATGCTTTTCATCTACACTGTTTGAGCACTGTGCCTTGGATTGCTTCCATACTGACCCAGAACTTGCAAGCCCATGCTCTGTGAGCAGAGATGCTGTATGTAGGCCCTTATCCATAATGGCAAATAAATCCCGTCCTTTTGGTCAAAGCTGTAGAATCTTTTCAAACTTCTTTTAACAATGAACCTAATTATCTAAAGGTAACTTTCAGCAATTATCCTAATCTAATGGTCATGTGCTAATTTTTGGCTGGTCTGCTGCTGTTGAATCCAGCAGTCTTTCAAGGGTGGTCTATAAACCGTGTTTCATCTTTGCTACTGTCCCATCTACCTGTTCTATTTTATGCCCCTAATGATGGGGGGTACTGCAAAGATTAATGGGATTTAAGTATGTGTATTTTTTGTGTATATATTTAAATGTACACAGTGTTTCAAAGCTAAATGATACCATGACAGGTGAAACCCGTGCCTGGCATGTAACTGAGAAACCAGTCCTGAACGGTATTAAATTTCTGGCCAATTCAGAGACTTCCTTTTTCAGGTGTGGCAGAGCTGATGTTGATGTTCCTGACACAGTGGATGCAGATGTCATTTGTCTTAGTCTTGCCCCTAACCTAGCTCTGCCTGGAGACTGTCACCAGTGTAAACTACAGCAACCTGTTCTTTTTTTTTCCCCTCCATCTTTTTCTTTTTTTCCTCCATCTCATGCTCCCTGTAAGCCAAAGCAGTCCTTAGTTGCCACTTTTTGAACAGAATTAAAATCACATTGTGACTGATCCAAGTACCAGACCTGGAACTTTTAAGCCTGTTTTTGTCTACTCAAGTGCCAAGATAACAATGCATGGTATTTCTAAAATACTGAAAAAATATTTTCATATGTTCATGTATCTCAAGAATAACTGTATTACCTGTAAAAAAGTGTTTGCCATCAATCTGTGAAGAATGGTAACTTTCAATCAATCAAGAGGTTCACCCCTCCCAATAAGGTGTCACGAGTATCTGCAAATAAGGGATTATGATCAAGAAAGCACTTCTTTTGTAATGAGAGTGCTTCTAACATGATGTTATAATCATATGTGCTGGGTTACCAAATAATTTGCCTTTGCAGTAACTCTTATGACAGTAAGTACCAAAGGAGTAATAATTTGTGTCTGCTATGCATTGTAAGCTGTTGTCAAACAGATAACTTGTCTACATGTTCAGAACCAGCGTCTCCTGCTGTTCAACTCTATGGACAATGGGGTTTTAATCACTGAGGCACTTACAGTAGAATATAGGTTCAGACTGTGCATGGAGGTGCTCTAGTACTGGTAGAAAGGCAGTAACTGCTCTCTGAATAGCACTTACAGTATATTAGCTACTGGAGGCAAGTGGTTTCTTTTTTTCTTTTTCTTTTGCAAGAACATCACTTTTCTGTGCCATAAATCCTGTTCATGATTTATACTTTGGTGCTTCATTCCGTTTTTTTGTTTTCAATGTATTTCTTAAATAAACCAATTGTAAGTTATTTTCTTGTCACTGGAGATGGAGAAATGTGAGTTAACTCTCACCCATTAGCTCTGAAATAAATAAGATCTTCCATCAGAAATAATAAAGTGAGTCAAACTCAATGCCACATTAAATCACTTGAAAGCTTTCGAAACGATTAACCAGCAGGGTGAGCTGTTTCTTTAGTAAGAATCACCCGCTGGTCAAGATGGGAAGAGGACTTCTACATTTCTCTTCTTTAGATTAGGAATTTATGAAAAAGAGAAAACCAAAGAAATACTACATACCGGAATAAAATTATAAACACCTTGAAGCTCCACTGTAAGAAGTCACTCTTTGTTGCCCAATAAAAGGCTTTTTCTACAACTGTATTTGTGCTATTTACCATGTAGGAGGTAAACAGAGGATTCCAATAGTTAATAGCTCCTCTTGCCAGGATTATGCCCCCTTTGCCCACTGCCTGGTTGGCAGCTCACTTGGCCTTTTGGCAGGATCTGGAGCACAAACTTGGCTTGGTGCAATGCGGACTGTAAGTAGAGACTTACAGCTTTCTGGGGCCAGACGTCTTTCCAACAGTACCAGTAAAGCAAGTCTCACATGTAAAGGCCGTGGAAAGCTGGACTGGAGCAACCATATCTTCCAGTCCCTCCTTCGGCTTCATTGATAGTGAAGAGAATTCAGCCTTGGGTTAGAGGTTCAGCTCTTCAGTTTCCCTGAACCAGAGGGAGAGATTTACTATACATTAGCACCAGTCATGACTGACAAGGCAAAGTGTGTCTTGAGAAAGCAAGTTGGTGGTTCAGGGGATGAGAGTCATACAGCCCAGCTCCCAGAAAGGCCAGTTCACTTCCGTAACTGTTGCACGTATCACATACCTAGATTTGGATTTCATACAGAGGGCAATTGGCTCTTCCTGCCTATGTTTGGCTTTCATTGTTAATATGATGGTCTTTTTTATATACGGGATTGAAGCCCACTCACTGAAGATGTGGCTGCACTCCTCATGTCTGTGAAATGCCTACCAAAATCTTCGTTTGGCCAAGAGCTTCACAAGAAGGACAAGGCGTATTTTCAGTTGAAGGGTCCCTAGGAGTGGCTAAGAGATGGAAGATGTGGATACATGCCTCTCTGCTCCCCTGCTTCCCCCACACGGTGGGTTGGCTTGGGACTGCTGAGAGCCTTGGCACCAGCACAACCTTGTGGCAGGACTCTGGCATGGGAGCTGCACTGGAACTGCTCATGAAGCCCGTTTTGTTCAAGAGCCAACATTTAGCTGCTTCTAACCAATACCTGCAAGTCCAGCGTGGTTCAGTAATCCTTCTTGCTATCACTGAGTCATGGCAGGCTGATGTCCATACCACTGTGCTCAACTGAAGACAAAGACATCGAAGCTGTATCTTGATTTCTTTAAGCATTTTCAGAATTTTCAGAAGTGAATGCTTTTAGTTCACTTAGATGCTTTTAAAAACATTACCCTTTGGAACTAACTTGTGGGTGTGTGTTGCACCAGCATAAATATCATTCTTCACATTGCTGAGTGAATATTGCTGTGATTCATTTAATTTATTAGACAATTTTTACTTTGCAGGTTTCAGCCAGGTCTATGGCTGGTAAAATGAGGTTTAATGGATAAATTAACTGCTGTACGATAACAGTACTCATTAAGGGTCAGAATTGTTGGCCATTGTTCATATCAAGTAGGACTTCCACTCTGTGAGCCACCAAATTCCCCAGGTTTAGCTGTGCATTGGAGTCTCATCCAGTTTAGTGGCATCTAGTCTGGGGCCCATGAACTTTCCTAGTGCTCAGAGATTATGTCTAGCTGTGTTTGCTGGGTATGTCCTGAATACATTTTAAAATGAGGGATGTCCTCTTCCATCCCCCGATAGTCCAGGATAAGAGAAACTGAACAGTATATAAGCCATGGGGACTAATGTTTCCAGAACAACTTTCTGACATAGCCAGTATTTTACATTTGGGAGTTGAAGGACTGCCAAATATTGAACATTCTGAATAAAATTTTCACCTCTCATTGAAAAAAAATTCAGAAGGGGAATATGTTCATTTTCCCCCTTTTTTTTCCTGTAATGCAGAATTTCCGAGTTTCATTAAATTAATTCAAGAATTATTTAAAAATATTATCCTGAATAGCAATTAATTTCTGAGTTCTTTTTAAAAAACATTTTAGAAGCTAAATTTCTTGATTCTAAGTAAAGATATCAGGTTTATGCCTGTGTTTTCTTTATGACAGTTTAAGAAATGATTTTGTTTTTACACACTAATTGTTTGTTTTTTTCGAGTAGTTTTTATGATACAGTTTCATCTCAGATGATCAACATTATAATTATCACCTAAAGTTTAGCCTCAGCAATGTTACCAATATAGAACATTACATTCTGAATGCTCACTTTAAATTATAACCATTTTGACAGCTGTGCTGCTTAGCATTATCTGAGGAAAGCAAACGTATAGGGTATTCAAGTGTGAGTGTTGATGTTTTTCAGCCCAGTCACTTAGAAACTAAGCTTTTCCTCAGGCATGAACTGAACTGGTTTGCTGTATATTCTATATTGCGTCCCTTTTTCTCAGTTATATAGCACAGGCTGGTTTCCGATAAAGGTACCGTATAAAGGTGTACTTCCTACTGCTCTCAGGTACTGCGGCAATTCAGGATTTACTTTGTGTTATGGCAGTGAAACCTCCATAGTGCCTACGACTTCTGAAGAGAGCAAATGAAAGGAAATAGCACTTCTCGTGAGTCATACAATGACCATGTTATTGTGGTAGCTGAGCCCAAGCTGATAATGCTTCTGAATACACCGGGATGCATTGTGCCTTCCCAGTTAAAAAAAAAAAAATCGCCTCAAAGGTGCTTAGCATAAGCACCGAGGGGTTTCTGACTCTCTGGGTGAAGCTGCTGATAAACCAAAGCAGGTAATGTTATTAACTGTGTTGTTATCTTTGACAGGTGACCTCATACATATGGGCTGATCAAACCTAATCCAGCTTACTGGCTAGGAATCGTTTTGCCTTCAAAGAAATTTACAGGACCGAAGCCAATACTTTCAGAGATTTCTCTGCCCAATTTGCTCCTTTGAGGCTACTGGGGTAGCTGAGAGAAAAAGTATGTGCCTTCTTGGAGTGGCAGACAGCTGAGAAAGGGTCTTTCTTTTCCAAGTGTGCCTCTCAAGAAGTGACCCGTAATCTTGGCTTTAGGAAGCAGTGAGTATGTGCTGCCAGGCTTGTTTTAGTGTCACATGGCTGTTTTTTAAAGTTGCTGCTGGCTGGGACCCTTGGAGGCTTTTAAACAGACTCATATTTAGCTACCACAGTGTCTCTCCGTCTCTGGAGGCTCATCTTTGACCATCTGTTTTTGGGAGATGAAAACTGCTTTCAGTTCCTTATTTCATTGTCTGCTAAAATCAGGGGAATTGGTAGAGTGCTATAAAATTGGAAATTTGGACTTTATCTTCCATCTCCAAAGAGGGAGATTTCTATTTTCTTTTGCCAGGGAAGGCAATGTTTGCAGCTGACTAGCGGGAAAGGCCAGTTCTACTCAAAGATGTTGTGAGGCACTAACGTATGGAGCGACCAGTTTATGGAACAGGACGAAGGATGGAAAACAAGACAGTTGTGCCAACAGAAATTGTTTCAGTTGCTCCATGTGCCCTAAGGTGTTCTGCGTAAGCTTAAAGATAAGAGAGAGGAGAAAGGGTTTTTGCTTTCTTAACTCCATTGTAAATGCAGCAGGGAGAGTGATTTATGGACTTAGCGCTTAAGCTCCGTAACACCTAACGCCACATATTGAAGTCACCCGTGTTTCAAGCATCCATACTGCTTCATACAAGCATTCATACATGAAGGGCAGAGGATAACAGCACTTGCTAAACTTTAAGGGCATGTAGTTATAAAGCTGCAATTTTCCTTGTTTCTGAAACAATTGATCCAGCCTTGTGCATCCACCCTGGGCAATGGAAATACTTGATTTTCAGAGGATGAACTGTCTGTTGTACTATGCACCACTATTATTTTCCACTCGACTCTTTTCACCGTAGAAATTTCAGTGTATTTTCCTCTTTGTACCCCAACAGTTGGTGAAATACATGCCTGGATTGGTGAGCTCTGAGCCCAATTTTCTGCTCCGTTATACTGCTTTTCATGCTGTTTGCCTCTGCTGACTTCAGTAGTGCACAGATTCAGAGGATTTACTTAAGTGGACAAATTCCGTTTTTGAGGACATGTATGTGTTTTGATAAAGGCCTTGGTGTGACTTTGGATGAAGATGAGTGTCATTCAGAACAAGACATGGTCCAGAAAGCTGTATCTCTGGCATAACAGCGTGGAAAAAACAGTCATAACTACTTAGTTTTTTGGCTGCATCAATGCTGCTTGGTCCATTGAGACACTGTTCATCTGTAGATGCAGGCCTGAGGTGAGATGAATCAGGAGGGCTGGTGAGTGCCCTTGTTGGAGTTGACAGTTGTCAGAACAAATGCTTATAGGAAAAAAATGAATGCCTTAACTTGCTGATGGCCTTAACTCGCTCTTTATAAAACAGTTTGGCTGATGCATAATTATATGCCAAGAAATCTGTTTGTTCAAATCTTAAAGGAAATAGTTATCTTTTAATTTGTTACTTAGTATGGTTACCTCCTAAAGGCCACAAAACATTGTTCAAATGGAGTACCTCGATGATGCAAAAAATGAATTAAATTCTTACAGCAGTGCCTGTCTCTCTAATGGAAACCTCCAGAACGAATGGGCTTCTGTTTCTTGCTGCAAGTTGTTGCTATCATGTAGAGGAGCTATTGCTCTATCAGAAATCATGCCTAAGCCTATTATTCCAAGGAGACATTTTTGTTATAAAGAAGTGATTTGTTATTTTAAAGCCTTGGCAAACAAACACATAAAGAAAGCGTTCATTTGGAGACATAGCAGTAATTCTGGGTAGGAAGCTCTGATGCTAGTTTACTTCATTTTGTTTTAGAGAAGGGGACAGAATTTGGCATGAGCCACAAATCTGTACAAAGTCATTTGTCAAGCTCAGCTAGCATCAGTGTGATGTCCTTGAAAGTAGACTGCTTCACCTCTTACATACCCTGATACGGAGGGAGAGGCTGCTGTTTTAAATCTAAAACATTGAGAAAGGCAACGTGCAAACAGCTGGCACTAGCTTTTACTGAAAATTCAGGAATGTGCTGAGACAAGAAGAGAGCGTATACAAATTATTTTGACTTGTCACACAAAGGTAGGTTTCCCTGTACTGATGTGCTACAAGATTTTACTGCTTTTTCATCATCTGTTGAAAATCTTGGACAATGTAAGGTACATGGTCAATAGATGGCAGCAAGTCATTTAGCCTGACTATTACCTCTTTTGGACAATGCTCTGAACACAATCAGTGCACCCTTTCCCCTTTTAAGAAAATACCTCCTTCTTTACAGTTTTAAAGGCTGCAATGAGATGCATAAAGCAATGACAAGTATTCATGTGTTTCATCAAACAAATGTACTGTTACAGATATCTAGTGTGTCTGTTTTTTAAAAAATAACATTATAGTTTAACTTCCATGTTTCTTCAGCCCAAGAGATATAAACCTATTTTATTCGGATCCAGAGTGATGAGAATTAGTGATTTCCCAAAGAAATGCTTTATGAAGGCACAGCACAGGAACCGGTGCTAGAGGGGAATTCCTTCTATAACGTACAGAGTTCCCCCCATAATGACCTTGTGTCTCTTCATGGCAGTGGGTGAAACTGGCAGGAGGAGAAAATTGGTAACATTAAGTACTGAATGAAGGAAAGAACAATAGTTCTTTTAAGTACAGGAGCTGACAATAAAGTTACTCACAGAAATATTCCTTCCAGTAACTGTACTACAAGCTCATTCTATTACCCAAACTGACCACGCTTCCCAAAAGGGGTTTTCATCTATTAGTTCAGTGTAGGAGCTTCAACACCAGGGCTTTCTGCAATCTTCGTCCTGGCTCTGACACTGATCTCTTGTTCAGCCTTGAAAATGGATGAGAAGATCTCCTGATGAAATCTGTAGGAATCTATAAAAGAAACCAGTATATGATGCCCAACTAAGTCTTTCTCTTCTGTAATCTTTGCTTCTCCCTGGTATTCCAATATGACTGTCTTAGAGCAAGAAATTCCTGTGAAGGAAGAGGAGGGAAAGGCACATTGGTTTTGTTATTAATCTCTTGCAAACCAAGAGATTGCAAAAAAAAAAACCCAAAACCCACCCAGGTCCAGTCCTGTTTAACAGCTTTATTAATGATCTGGATGATGGGGCAGAGTGTGCCCTCAGCAAGTTTGAAGATGACACAAAACTGGAGGGAGTGGCGGATAGGTTGATAGGTGTTGCCATCCAGCGGGACCTTGTCAGGCTGGAGAAATGGCCTGACAGGAACCTCATGAAATTCACCAAGGTGAAGTGCAAAGTCTTGCACCTGGGGAAGAACAGCCCTAGGCACTAGTATATGCTGGGGGCTGCTCAGCTGGAAAGCAGATTGGCAGAAAAGAACCTGAGGGGTCCTGGTGGACACCAAATTGAACAACAGCCACCAATATGCCCTTGCTGCAAGGAAGGTGAATATTACCCATGGCTGCGTTAGGCAAAGTATTGCCAGCAGGTTAAGGCAAGTGATCCTTCTCCTCTATCAGCACTGGTGAGGCCACACCTGGAGTACTGTGTCCATTTCTGGGTTCCTCACTACCAGAGAGACATGGACATACTGGAGGGAGTCTGATGAAGTGCCATGAAGATGATAAAGGAACTGGAGCATCTCTCTTATGAGGACAGGCTGAGATACCTCGGACTGTTCAGCCTGGAGAAGAGAAGGCTCAGCGGTGGATCTCATCAACATATATAAATACCTGGAAGGAGGGTGCAAAGAGGATGGAGCCAGGCTCTTTCCAGTGGTGCACAGAAACAGGACCAGTGGCAATGGGCCCCAACTGAAACACAGGAAGCTCCACCTGAACATTGGGAAACAGTTTTTTTTTGCTTTGAGGGTGACAGAGCCCTGGCACAGGTTGCCCAGGGAGGTTGTGGAATTTCTCTCCTTGGAGATATTTAAAAGCTGCCTGCACATGGTCCTGGGCAAGTCGCTCTAGGTGGATCTGCTTGAGCAGCCCTGTGGACCAGATGGCCTCCAGAGGTGCTGTGATTCTGTGATTCTAACTAGGATTCCTTACTCAATTTTCCAATTTCTTACATTATGTTCTGAAATAATCTATATTNCCCCCCCCCCCCAACATTTTTTACTGTTTCTTCTTTGCTGTTCTTGCTTCTGCATTGTGTTTCCCCCTTCCCTCCCTTCTCCCTCAGTTTGGATGGATCCATTTTCCCTACTTTGATATTTTCAGGCTGCTGAAGGTGCCCATCTTACCTTCCTTTTTCACTCCTCTTCTGCCTGTAAGTCCAAATCCTGCATCTACCATCACAACTGTGTTCTTCTCTTTCTGTCTTCAACAGCAGAGATCATATCTCCAGCCTGTTCCTCCTTCTATCCCACTCCGCTTTCCCCATCCCACTATTAAGTCTCCTTGATGTTTTTCCTAAGCTTTTGCTCATCTGTCTTCCTGCCCCTTATGTGTAAGGGTGGAGTATCTTCTAAACCAAATGACTTGGCCCAGTTTTGTCAACAAACAAGATTTCAAAATAAATAATTAAAAAAATAAATAAAGCCATATATTCCCACCGTACCATAGGCATGGAGTGTAGGAAAGGTTGTGTTATTATGATTATATTGAAAAATAAAGCTTCTCTCTGGCAGCGTCAGCATGTCTGGTAGCTTCAATCTCTCTCATATAATGCTGGCAGCTTTCTCTCTTTTGTGCCATGGAGTGCCTCTGGCTTCTGCTGTCAGCCTGGGAGAAGGAGGAGGACTTAACACAAATGCCCCCTTCACTCCTCCCTTAGGACGTCTTCTTTGTTGTGACCGCTGATACGGCACTGTGGGGATTTACCTGTTTTTTCACATCTTTGATATTTGGAGCGCCTTCCCATCTACACGTTACTTTTCCCTATATGCTTGTTCTGAAGACACACTGCTAATGTCTCCGAAGGGGTTGTAAACTGAGGTCTTCTCTGCCCCCATGCATAAGAGTTTTAAGAGAATTCCTTCAGGGGATTCTGTCCTGTGTGGGTTTGGGTTTTTTGTTATTCTTCTCTCTCTTTCTCTCCCACCCCCTCCTCCTGATGCTCTCTATTCTTCCCTATCAGCACAGCCGCAGCCTGGCTCTTTTCCCCTCAGCGGTGCAGTCAGATACTCCTTACTCAAGTCCTCTCCCTCAGCCTTTCCCTCTGCTTGGTGATCCTGAGTCTTCGACTGCCTCTTCTTACCATCTCCCCAGATGCTGGGCACCCGCTTTCTGACCATCAGCTTCTCACTGTTCAATCTGGCCAATCAGACTGACCCTCGGTGTCTTCAAGATATTTTGGCTACCATTGCCAAAGTCTTTTGATCTGCTCTCTGCCCTTTCTTCCAGTGGCTGGTTACTGATTATCCTGCCACTGCACCGTAGCATCTCCTTAGAGGTTTTGTTTCTCTCTTTCTGGACAAAGTTACTTTACCAGTTTCTGCCTTTAGCCTCACAGTTCTCTTCTGATAATGATGAAACTGTTTGTGTGTGACTATTACAACAGCTCCTAGACTAGTAGTCGTGTAGCTGACCCAATATTGCTCGCTTGGTTTACATGTTTTTGTTATGTATTTTTGGTGCAGAGCCTGAAGGCCTGAGCCCTTATCTAGGTCTAGATCTATTTAGGTAGACCTCCAGGCTGCTACTAAAGTACAAACATTAGATTAGTTGCTCTTTTTGTTAGCATTTAGGGAACACGGAAATTTGAGAGCAGCCTATAACAGTTTGCAGCCTGAACAGGAATCCTGGAAAGAGGGAGTTAAGGAGGGTGATCCATAATACCAAAATATGTGGAACTTTACTTTTGCCTCTGACAGTCCTTGTGACTTTTTGAAGTGCTGAGTCAATGCTTAATCAAGCACCAGTTCTGTGAAAACTAAGAGGCATGAAGCTTATGCATCACCTTATAGTGTACACAGGTAAGGATACTCTTGAATTTTGGTAGGGTCAGAGCCCAGTTTAAGAGTAATCTTACTGACCACTGGATGTCACTGCGACACTGCAGGAATGAAAATTAAGGCAAGGATTTTCAAAAGCATCCAAAGGATTTAAGAGAGTCCTTAATGACCGTAATTTCAACTGAAAAGCCATCCTGTAATGGCTTTTGGGAATTTCCCTGAAATAAGTCTACATCCCATTGGTGTACAGTGAGCTTTAATTTTGAGAGTTAGGCACTCTAGTCTATCAAAAAAGTGTATCAATTAGTGTCATACTAAAAAGTCATGCGTGTCCCTTAGAAAGGGGATTCCCAAAAGGAGTTGTGGTTGCACTGTTTTCTGTCATTGCTAAAGTGAAGATTTTGAGGATAAATTAAATTAAATTAGATGGTTCAAATTAAAAAAAGCAGGACTGAAGGAGATTTCAAGAGCTCAGTTAATCTACCCACCTTAGAGCTGGAATCAGATAATGTCAATGCTAATTTAATTTGCTCTTAACAACTGCAGTGATTTCATAACCTCATACAGAAAAGAAACCCAATTTTTTTACTGTAACTTTCAGAGCATGATCTCCAAACTCTTTCTATTCTTGTTCTTCCCTTTTGCAGAGATGCAAAGAAAGCAAATTAAGAGTTGTAAGGACATGTAATGCCACATAAAATAGCCTATGAAGACATAAAATAGCTGTATTATGTGATAATAAAAAAAAGTGTATTCTAAGAAAGGAAAAGACAAATCTGGGACATTGGACTACATAGCCAATACCAGAAAATGGAAAACTAACAAATGAAGACATGTACATTCAGCAGATCACTTGAATTCAAGAGGATTCTTTTACCTTTAGGTTATTGAAAGGAAACCTCACTTGGAGAGTTGTGGAAAAGGCTGCTGACAATAACAGAGCACTTACTGTGGCAAGACCTACGCGACTTAAATTATGTGGAAATCATAAATATGAAAAACAAGTTTGCTCTTCAGTAACAATTGTGGTGCAGCTGGGCATCAGGTCTGTGCTTGTATGCACACCCAGCATACTTAATTCATTAATTCATGGTCCAGGAACACCCCAGCTAGTCTTTGCATAGATGAAATATGGACCAGCTTGAGGCAGTGGGCCAGCTTGAAACCAGCAAACCTTCACAACTGTGTATTTGACTGTTAGATGAGCAAGGTGAGTATTTTAGACAGTTCTTGAAACTCCCTGAGGCAGCTCCTGCTGTGTGTAGTCCAATTTTTATGTTTAAATGTGTTGATTAACGTCCTGGGTGGAGTATCCCAAAGACTCACCTAGGTGGCTCCCACTGCAGAAGTGACCAAATCCTTCATAGATAAGACATTTGTAAATAGTCAATGGAAATAGTTTCTGCAAAAATGGCCGCATATGACAGTATTTGTGAATAGTTAAAATACTTAAGATATGGTCTATGTGTAGTTAGGATATATGAGTAGGAGTGAAGTGCTTTGGCGAGTCTCTTCTGAAGATGCTGCATCAGGGACCTTTGCAATGGAGGCTTCTGTTGCCGCCCAACCATGGCTGAGTGTCCTGTCTGGGAGATTTCATTCCACATCCAAGCATTACTCTAGTCAAGATACCAATAAATGATTATTTTTTTTTAATTTTAGCAAACAATCTGTCCTTGAAGGTGTGTGCAACATTATATACAATTAATGTAAAATACCAACCTATCAAATTATAGTGATTTTGATGTGAAAATTAGTAGAAAAAAAAAAAAAGGTCTGAAATTTCAGGGGTAAATGATGCCAGTTTCAATAATTTTCCTAACTACTTTTGAAGTTTGCAATGGCCAAGCCACTCCCCCTCCCCCTCAAAACATATATTTTCAGTGCTAATTTTTACCTACAGTAAGTTGACTAATGTGTATTTTGTTTCTCCTTTGATTCTTCTACTGCAATATAGGTACCAGAAGTCACTTTCTAACCTTAGAAACAATGACAGCTTTTCAAGGGTAAATAATGCTTTTCATAGTCTCACTTTATTATTTCTTGTTCCCATTCAGAGCTCTGTGACTACTGCCCCACTGCCACGTCTTAATTATTATGTGGCCTTTCAGTTTCTGAAGTTTCTCTGTAACATCTTAGAAAAATTAGAGCAAGTTATTCAAATACAAATTGATGTACTGCCACTAGAGGTTCTGGCCTGTGGTTAATATGTTGCTATGTATTTTAAAATGTTTTAAGAATTGCAGCCACAATAGGAATCTCCAAGAATAGCTGGTCTAAAGGATCCTTGCTTGACATGATGCCCATTAACAGAATTTCACAGATGGTCAGGCCTGAGTTTTATTTATTGCTCAAGTTAAGCCAAAGCTTTGTTCATAATTAATGATACGGTAGTAAACATTTTTCTCAGCTCTGAAGTTGAATAAACATGACCCCCTGGAAGAGAAGCCAAAACTGAGAGATGATGAATATTTATTGCCAAATTACGAGACATAAATTCAGTACCAAATGAGTAAATTGTTGAATGTCAGCTAGACCCTTGTGGGTTGCATGCCACAAACAGCCTGAGCTGGAAAGTAGGGTTTGGATTAAGGTTCAGCGAAAGAGAGAGCCTAGAGGTGTGGTTGGAGCAGGGTTGGAAATGGGCATCCAAAGAAAAGTTAGAGCAGCCCAGGGACTTGAGCTCAGAGGATGTTTGTGGTGTGGGTCAGAGGTGAGATCTTAGTCCAAGCCTGAGATGGAAAGTAAGATTCAGATTTGGGCTCAGGTTAGGGTTGAGCGAAAGGGAGAGCCTGGAGGTGTGGTTGGAGTGGTGCTCGAAATGGCAGAAAACAAAATGTTTCACATGAATGAAGGAGATTAATGGAAGATCTAAAAGTCTCAGGACATTTTATTCAAATGGAGGATGTGCAACAGTTGAACAAGTTACCAACAGGGATATTGGACAGAAACTATTTTAGAAAAGGCTCTATTACATGTCAGCGCTTTTAAAACATATAACCAAGTGATATTGTGGTTTGATTTTTTAATACTTTGAAAATGGTAGGGACTTGCCTCATGAAAATAAAGAGGATACTCATTATGGTGTGTCTGCTTGTAGAAAAGTAGAAATAAATACACTCTCTTTTATGAGACACAAATCCTCTGTGGAAGTAGTAAATCTGCTATAGGTGCTACTTTTCCATCACATGTATTTGGCTTAGAAATACATCTTCTCTGATATTTGTTCTGACTTTCTGTGTTCTGATCAACTTTTAAAGGGCTGTCAGTTCTACAAAAAACACTTAGAAAAAGTATCTCTGTTTTGTTTCTCCAGATGTGGAATATGTATTCAAACTGCTTTGTTGCTGAGAAAGACAACTTTCAGTGACAAACTTAAGTGTCAAAATCTTGTGACCAACAAATGCCAAGAGGAGGAAATGCTTTCTTCAAAATGAGAAATTCTCTGTGATGATGACAAATCCTCAAATTCCTATATTTTGCTCATTTATGAAGTAATGTGTGCAACTAAATGTGCACTCAAGAAACCAAGGAAACCTAGTAGAATCCAGCTTATTCTAGTCAGACTTCTCCTAAACAGTCAGAAATTTAAATAACGGTACTTACTCTGAGCCCAAGATGAAACATACTGACAGCAGCCAGTATGTGATTAGTGCTGTAGGGACTCCCAAGAGTAAAAAGTAAAAATACAGAGCAGCTTACATCCAGGGCCTGAAGCTGGTGACTTTATGCAGGTTGCTTGATAGCTGAGTTCTGGCACTGACATCAATACATAGTGGGAATTCTTTTAAAAAATTCATTAAAAGGCTTGTTCTAGACAAATTTTAAGTAACCCACCTTAAAACATCACATGAAAACTGTAATTTAAGTCTGTGACTACATGCAGCACATCTTTACCCAAAGGGAAAACCAACTAACAAACCCCTGTTTGCCTGAAGGTGAAATTTAAGACCGAAAATCCAAGTAACAGCAGTTGAAAGCAGCTAAATTATGCCATACCTGTTTCACGTATAGAGGTTTTCAGATCGAATGCTATATACTTATAGAAAGACTCAAAAGAAGAAAGGCTGGGTGAGAAGGAGGGAGGATTTTAGAAAAGTATTTAGAATCATTACCCCATCACAGGGTTCCCTTCTCTTGTGGAGAAGAATAAAACCGATTTCCCAGAAGAGATTGCCCCCTAAATCAGCACCTGAAGAGTTGCTAGCTGACACTTCTCAGCCTCTAAAAAACACTGTTTGGAGGCAGTTGCAATTATCTCCCAAACAAGCATTATCGTTCTCAGCTATCCCCATAAGCCGGGGTGAGAAAATGGGCAATGGCATTCCCCAGAAACCTTGGCAGATTTATAGCAACACAGTCAAATAGTAGCATTTTCTTTGCATGTTTGGTAGGTGCAGCATAGATACAACCATTCTTTCCATGTGTAAGGGTTTTTCTTCAGCTTTTTCTCTTTTGCCAGTCTCAGCTGATGCCAACATAGAGTAGCAGCTCCCATAGGTTTTGATGGCGTATGTATTGGCAGCTCTCATATGTACCGATACGGCGGCTTAGTTCAAGAGTCCTTGCAGAGGTATGGCGGCAACGAGTCCTTGGGTGGTCCTTGGGACTGTATTCTAGCACCGAGTGAGAGCAGGAGCTGTTTCATTACACTGTGCACTACAGGGACATAGGTACCTGTTTTCCTGTGTAAGGAATGAGTGAATGAACTAATTAATCATTAATTTCATGCCTCTCAAGCGTGAAGTTGTCTGACACTCACAAAGCCAAGGAGTTGACTTTGCTCTCCTTTACACGTTGTTTAACCTAATGAAACAGCAATGCTTTTTTTTTTTTCTTTCAATATAGAAGAGAGCTCAGAGTGGGTCTTAATAACTTTCAGATCACCTTAAAGGGAAAGTGGCTTTCCTCTGAAATTTAGTCGGAAGACATTATAGAGAAACAGGGAAGCTCGTGGGTTCTGCTGCAGATCCTGAGGCTTGTTCCCCTAAACTGCCATCACACTGTGATTTAGGTACTTATTTCCTTAACAACTATGGTGTCCATTCTGACAGCCAAAGGAAATATGACTCTTGGCTGCCACAGTCATGTTACAAACAACTTTCTTGTTTTGGACTATACAAGACAGCGATGATTTGCCTGGAGAAGAGAAGGCTCCAGGGACATCTTATTGTGGCCTTCCAGTATCTAAAGGGGGCCTACAGGAGAGCTGGGGAAAAGACTTTTTACTAGGGCATGTAGCGATAGGACAAGGGGCAATGGCTTTAAACTGGAAGAGGGCAGGTTTAGATTAAACATTAGGAAGAAGTTTTTCACTTTGAGGGTAATAAGGCACTGGAACAGGTTGCCCAGAGAGGTTGTTGAGGCCCCATGTCTGGAGGTATTAAGGCCAGGCTGGATGTGGCCTTGGGCAACCTGGTCTAGTGGGAGGTGTCCCTGCCTATGGCAGGGGGGTTGGACTAGATGATCTTCAAGGTCCTTTCCAACCTAAACCATTCTATGATTCTATGATTCTATGATTGATAACTCAGAACAGTATTATGACTTATTTTATGGAAGTCTGCAGTTGGCCTTGACCAAGAATTTCTACTTGGTATTTTTGGGTTTTTCTTACATTTGATGATTTCTGAGGTCCTGCCCACTGTGCAGAGTTTGATTCTGCTGCTGATGGCTGTTACAGCCTGCAAAAGCAGGTGAGGTACAGGGATACGAGGTATTGTGGTGACATACCATGCGAGCAGCAGCAGACATTTTGGCTGGCCTACGCTTTTCTCACCTGCTTGTGGATTCCTGTCTGCTGCTTTGGTATCTCGGATGTGCTGGCCTGAGTGCGTTTTAGCCAGGAAGAATTAATAATCCAAGCACAGCCCAGACACCAGGCTCATGTGAAGGACGAGCAGGGGCCATCCTGGGTTTGGGTGATGTTTAGCTAGATCAAGTCTTTCAAAAGCAAACAAAAGTAAAGTCTTGTGTCAGTTTTTCTCACTGCTTCCATGCAAGAGAGGGGGTGATAACCCCTTGGTGAAGCCGGCTCCCCTGGCTGGCGTGTACCACTTTGTTCCCGGCGTGTTTCCAGCATGCCAACCATGCATGTAGGTGGGACCTCCCAAAGATGGGAAGGGTGTGCAAGAAAGGGGTGCGGGGTGCAGGGTGCAAGGGCTCCTCTGGTGCTCTGGGCACACTCTAGGCTGAGCCTTCAGGATTGTATGATTTCAGTCCTCAGGATTTAGAGGGATTTAGGCAGGCTTCATGTCCTTTGCTGTCAGTGTCTAGGATTGAAATGGGACTTCATACTCCCAACTTCTTATGTTTGCATTTTCTCCTTGAACATTTGTTTGTTTATTTGTTTTTTTTTCCCCCAAGAAAATCTGCTTGTGTTTTCTATATTTATGCTTCCTGGCAGGTGCTTAAGAGACTGGTGGAGTAAATTACAACACTTACACTGAGCTTTTCTCTGACTGCCACAATCCTCAGCACGTGCAAGGTCAGGTCTTCACTGCAGAGGAAACACTCTTTGCAAGGTGCTAATTTACTTCAAGGAAAGAGATTACCGATCACAGTAGATTTCTCCAGCAGATGAATGTGTAATTCAGAATGAATAATTTATTAAGAGTATTTAGCCTCATTATCTGCTCATGTTAAGTCCAGGAGTAGTTCAAAATGTTCTTATATTTGTTATTAAAATGTTTCTGCTATCTTTTTCTCTTAGATTTATTTTTCTGACTTGCCTGCTTGGCCAGATCCCTCCAGGAATGGACGGCTGTGCAGACTCTTCCTTTGCATGCGTAGATTGAAAATAAGTTTTATAAAGGTTTTTGGTACATTTAATTTTGAGTATTTGTTTTCCCTAAGTGCTTAGCATCAGTCCATGAAAATTTAATGGAAAGCAAGCACAGAATGAATTCTTTTAAAAAAAAATCAACAGATAATAAACAGAGCATTTTTATGATGCTTTATGACCAATATTTCTGAGCAACTGTATTTTGTGTGTGTGTTTTTTTTTTTTAATTAGACAACTAAAAATTGACATAGCAATAGCCACTCTAAACTGTCAAGCTTTCTGATTTGTAAAAATCATGGCATTTATTTAAATGCATAGATTTGGACACAGCAACCTAAGCGCAGATTCTTGTTTTCAGACTAATGCAAAAATATTACTTAATCAATCCTCAAAATGATTACGATAGGTAAGATGATTCCATATGACAATTTTTCTTTGGCACTGACTAGACCTACAATATCTGGTTGGACTGTATGAGGTTATCTTCTGTGATCTCTTCACTGAAGATGAATTGTAATTTTAAATAGAAGGAGCACAGCACTGTGGTTGGTGGTAGGGTGTGTTCTTGGGGGGCAGGAAGGAAGCGCTAGTGGGCTGTTGAAAAATAAAGAGAATTTTTCTCAATTTTTATGTATCCCTCTTGTAGCTGGAGAATTTGGGACCCTTTAAATTATGGAAGAAAATTAGTACTTTTTTTGCTTTGTTAGCTCCTTCTTTCTATTAGGTCTTCCCCATGACCTTTTTCTTGCACCCTTTCTCCCAAGGATTATTCTTCCGTATTTGGCTCTGACATCCTCCTCCTGCCACCTAGGTGCATGAGCACCATCCCTCCACTTCCCAAGAAAGCAGCAAGTGTCCTTCAGCGGTTGCCTCTGTTTTTCAGCACTACCGTCTGCTCACTGAACCTGTCCCTGTCTAGATCACGAGCCACTCAGGCTCTTTTTAGCTGAGGCCAGCTCAAACACTGGCTACTCAGAAGCATCCTTGCCACGCAGTCCCCAGCTGGGACTGTGTTTTCATCTCACCGTGTGGAAGTCCCTCTTCACCGCTTCCATTTGATAGCGCCAGCCTTTTCATATTCTGCATGTGCACAGCGCACATAAAAATCCCCGCTGTCCTGCCATAGTTTCTAGCTTTAAAGCTTTGGAAAACATTCATGAGCTCTGAAAATTTATCTTCTCCCCTGTTACCGATTGCCACTGGGCTCAGCAAACCATAACCCTTTCACAATGGCTTAAATAGCATGACCTGAGCAAAAAATGCAATTGACGGGCAGTGATCTTAAATATGCTTTAATATCACTTGTCTTTTGCTGAAAGCTCTAGAAGTCCAGGACCAAGGATAATATGGGGTGTGTAAATATGAGATCACGGAGTCTGCCACAGCCTGGCAGATGCCAAGCTCTGTGCTCTGTGGTTGCTTCATTTTGTTGACAGCCTATCTGCTACCAGGACTCTGGAGAGATGGGGGCTGAAGACACTGTGGGGTTAATCCAGCCAAGGCTCCTGGTACAGTGTCTCATTCCTTTGCCACCTGTAGTCTACTAATTTGCTACAAGGCAGGGTTCCCTGTCACCACGTCTGTGGCTGGGGCCTCTGGGTCCACAGAGAGGATTGAAATTAAGGCACCATGTGGTGATACTGCATCTTGCTGTACCTCAGCCACGGCATGTAACAAATCGACTTAATTGGAAAGTTTCAAACTTTTTCTTTCCAGTAGAACCCCCCCCTCCCCCCTATTTTCCATTTGAGCTTCCAAGAAGAATGTTCCCATTCTCTAACTAGCAGGGAAATTGTTCCTTTGGCTTTTCCACTTTAAATATATAGCGGCTGGGGCAGAAAGGTGACTGTGAAGGTCTCAGTACTTACTTGATGGGACCTTTGTCCCTCACTTGTCCTGTCTGGGTACACACTGGAAGCTGCTGTGTTGCCAGCCTGAGTGCCTGCAAAAACCAAGACAAGGAGCAGGTATGAGCTACAGACCCTGTCCTGCACCCACTGGGGCCTGAAACGGCAGGAGAGACTTTCTGGGTGCTGCGTGCTGAGTGGAGCCACTTGTCTTTGTGATCCTTTCGACTCTGCTTTCCACCATGTTTTTTTTTTTTTTTTTCCATTATTTAGTTTAGTTTCTTTATTATGAATAGCTGTTTGATTATTAACATGGCTTGTGGTACGACATGTTCGTAGCAAAATGAGGAAACGGCCAGCCTGGGTCGGGTGGAACAAAGATTTGGTGACAATAATGTGAATTTTGTATGCCTTTTTAAAAGAAAGACTTTAATGAAACCTGTGTAAGGGTGTGCGTATGTGTGAGAAAGAGATGAAACATAGTACAGTTTAAATGCTGTCAGATGTTTTACAGCTAGGATACCATTTTTCTCTCCTACAAAAGCTGATAAAATACAAGTGCCATTTAGGCGTAGGATTTACAGTTACTTTAGCATATGCCCTGAAAACATGCGTATCTACAGGGGATAGTAGTTCATGGAGAAAACAAGTTGGTGCTGAGAAGTTCAATTACTCTCCTGAAATATCAATAATGTAGCTGGAAGAAAGAAAAAACAACAGGCCACTTCCTATATTGGATGTATTCTCAAAACGTCTATAAAGGCTTGCTGCCAGCAGCAAGAAAGTAATAACTATAAATGTTGCTCAGTGGGAAGACTCAGTGATAGAGCCCCTCTGTTTGAAATTTTACCGAAGCCCTGTCAGCACAGCGCTAACTTTCATGTTTTTGCATTTTTATTTTTGTTATTATTTCTATTATTCTTGGCAGGTGCATGGGCTGGTAGGTGAACTCAGGGTCTCCCTCCTGGCAAGGCGCTCTGTCTTTTCAAATCACTCAGCATAAACCTGCAGTTTCCTGGCCCTGAGCTCTGCCGAAATTCGTTTTAAATATACTGTTCTTGGTGGTCCCTATAGCACTTTCGAAGGTCCTGCTGGATCCTCTTAAAGAAAGCTTAAGCATCAGAGTGAGTAATGTAATTGTATTCCTTAAATAATTACCAAACTGTTTCCACAAGTCCTTTTAATTGGCAGTTAGGGTTGAATTCTTTATTATTATTATTATTATTATTATTATTATTATTATTGTTAATAATAATAATAATAAAAACCATGTTCTAGGCTGCTTGAGGCAAAATGTTATGTGCTTTTTTTCTTCTTGAGGTACTGGCACCTGTGTCTGGTCTCAGCAGCACAAGACCTTGTGCATATGAAGAAAACAGAGAATATTGTGTGATTGCACCAGTGCACGTGGGAGTTGACAGAGCTTCTCCATTGCGCGGGACAGCCTTTTATCAGAATTGGTCCTGAGGAATCTTCCGGGCTTGCTGCCGAGGGAGAGCGGTTGCTGACCTGAGGTGCTGAAACAAATAGGCTGAAAACAGATTGAGGTGAATGAATTGATTTTTTCTTTTCCCAGGAGCTTAAAATGAACAATAGTCTTTTCCCCTCCTCCTATTTCTTCTTTTTTTTTTTATAACCATTCTCAGCTGAAGGTTTTTTAAATGTTTTTACAGTTATTTTACGTATTTCAAAATAACATTTATTAGCCTAATACCTCTAATTATGCATGATGGGTGAGTCACATGTAGAGTGTGCTCCCACATTTTCTTCAGTTGAATTCGTATACATACTTACCTAATTTGGCAGCAGTGGCATGGCTGGGTGTTAAATGAAATTAATCCTGCTAAGATTAACTCTCAGAGGCAGACCTATAGTGCAAGAAGAACTTTAAGATTCTGGTCCTTCTAGGTTTTCCCTATTTTTCCATTGTAGGGATCATTACTTTAAACAACTCAAGCTCAGAAGACAAACATGCGTGTGGAGGTGGGTTGGTGTGCGTGCAATCAGGCTTTCAGTTCAGCCGGTGAAATTTACTGCTGCTAATGAATAAATCTGTACAACAAGAGCAGTTCAGTTACTTTGGGGGTGAGCACAAGACAGCGGGTAGAGAGGAAGGAGCTTCAGAGTGGGCTTACGTTAGCATTTAATTTTGGATCAGCAGAGCATTCCTGAAGCAAGTCTCCCAAATTTCTGCCTTACTGCGCTGCGGTTTGCCCCTGGGAGCAGTTCCAGGACACCGATTCCCAGTTTCTACTGGCGTAGGGATGATGTCCGCCTGCTCAGGGGTGCTCAGTCCACACGACTACGCTGATGGTTGTCCAAATGAATCCTGCCATAAACACATGCAGTGTGGATATCAGGTCCTCGGTACCATCTGTTTGGTCCTCAGATCTTCGTGGCACACCGCAAGCTAAAGTAGGCAGAGCTTCAGTGCTGTTTAGCCAGTACGGCCCTTTGTTTGGATGATGGAGGATCATGACAAATGTGCTGGAGCACTTGCCCTGAAGTTTAATTACAGTCAGTAAATCTAGATGATCCCTGTTGCTAAAGTTTACGGGTTGTTGTCAAACATTTACAAAGTGGAGATACTTCCTGGCCACAGAGATTGGCTCTGTCTGGTGTCTCTGCATGATGGTGGATACACTAACACACTCAAAGAACTTTCTGAAGGAAAATGCAGGTGAAAAAAAAAATCTTATCTTTTTAATTTGGAAAGCAATGTGTGGAAAGTCATTATTTCAAACATAGATTTAGCTCCTGTGGCAGTTTTATCTTCTGTGCTCACGAGCCTCCCACTGCAGCTCAGTCATTTTGGTGGCACATGCCTGTTTGGCTGGCCAGAAATGAAGGGAAAGGCTCTGGTGGATGTCAGTGGCCTTTGGATCACTGCCCCTGTGCTGGAGTGGGGGCAGCTGTGACTGGGATGGCACTGGAAGCCCTGCATTTTGGTCTTATGCACCTTGGGTATGGGCTTCCTGCCCCCCAGCTGGTTAAAATGAAGGGCGCATTTTCTGGCACAGGGAAAGTTGCAGCTTCTTTGGATGTAGTTTTCTATTATGAAGTCTTATTGTGTTCATGTGTCCTAATAAACACACACACGCACATAAAGCCCTCCTTGACTGTATTACAGTGAGAACTGGAAAAAGGTTTATGAAAGTCCTAATCATTTTACATAACAGGAAAGGAACAGCTATGGATTCCAGAAATATCTGATATGTTATCTTTGGAAACTAAGGAACTTCATGGAGTTCCTTATTTTCTGTAAATAGAACAATATATGTATTCAGTAATCAGTAACCTTATTTTTTTTTTTTTTTAAATCTCTGGGGGTACCTGGTTTCCTTATTAGGTATTCCAAACATCTTACCTTGTGTGTCACCACAGTCAGGCTGGGCAAAAAGACAAACCTCAAAATCAGAAAATGCACTTGAGGCATACATTTATGAAAGACAAAGCTTAGCATTATACTTCGGACAATGGGCTGGTTAGGTTATATAGAGGTCTACTTTAAGCAGTCACCCAGGTGATCAGCTGAAATCATTTGCCTTATACATGTTGTTCTTTCATTAAAAGGTCAAATAAAATTGGCTGGAAACCTAGTGGGAACTTTAAATGGCTAGTTACTCAAAATGGCCTTTTGGAGGTGGCATTAAAGAGAGTCTCAAGTGCAGCTTTTGTTGTATTTTGTCCCATAGTCATTTTTAGGGTAAAAAAAAACCCAAAACCAAAACCCAAATGCTGTTGTCTTAATGCTGTTATCACACTGAGCTCTTCCTGTTGTTTGCACTCTTTCTAGAAGATGGATACGCCTCCTCAGTAAAAATACAGAAATACTGTGTCTCTATGTGTGATGCCTTGCTATTTCAAACAATCCCAACATACAACGGCTTTCAGAAATAGTTCAAACTCTTTTTTATGGAAAAAGTAAGGTTGTCTGCCATTATCTAGCCTGCTGGAGGGCTTTGCTGACTGCTTCGATGTTATTAAACTTTCCTTGGTATTCAACTTAAATTAATTCCTGATTAATTTTATAATCACTTAATCACTGCGAACAGTATCCTAGAGGCTGTACTCCCTTGGAATACATGCCCATGAGGTATTTGGAGAGACAAATATTCTCACTCAGCCTTAATTTTGCCTGACTAGACAAGACAGGGTCTTGTAGTTCCTCAGTCTAGTAAGCTCCTCCTTTCTCATATAAGATTAACAGCTTCTTCACACCTACTTCAGTGCAGCTTTCTCACCTGCCAGTGACTGGAGGTGGATGGACAATGTTAGATGAGCCCTGCACAATGTGTCTGGAGAATTCATCAATACGAACACACCATTGAATTGCATTTGCCTTCCTGCTGATAGGCAAACTTTTTTAGCAGCTGGCAGGCATTTGGTCAGGAGATCAGCAAACTTGGGTTCTTCTTTTCAGACACTTTGAATTAATAAGTATTGACTAAAACTGTTGGAGCATACTGCAAGCTGTTGTTATATTAGTTCATAAAACATATTAAAATATGCTGGATATGACATCTCCTGAATGTTTTCTTTTCACTTGGGTTTTCAGCCTGTTCCAGTGGGTGGCACAAGAAGCACAAAAAAACCAGGTGAGTTTTCATCCCAGCATATCCCATAGGATTTCTAGTTAGAAATTATTGTAGCTCTTAGCTAAAAATAATAAAAAAGACTCATGAGGGTAAGCAAGTGCATTTCTCAATTTGAGCAAGGGTCACTGACTTCAAAGTGCTCTGCATCTTTATGAGCTGTTTGGTATCGTGCATTTGCAAATGCTTAATTCTTCAATATTGTTTTATATTCAGCAGTGTCTACAGGTACAGGCTTGAAGGGGTCAGGCTGTGAGGTCCCCATCCTGACAGCACTATGGCTTAGGCCAGACTTGTTGGGCTTTGTGTGGGAACTGTAGTTCTAACCAGGTGTGTACCCACTGAGTGACCCTGTGTCGTATGTGCTGTGAGCGTGGGCCCTGCATTGCAGCATGTTCAGGCAAAACTGTGTGTGTATGTGCGATATTTGGTTCTTTCAGCCACATTGAGATTATCTTTATTATATTTAGTTCCAAGTTCACAGGTGGGCCTCAAAAAAGAAAATGAAAATGACCTGATATAAGTGCTGCAGCTAAGATGTTGCCCTGGAGAACGTTCTGCCCTAATGTTTTGTGGCAGGGTATTATATAAAGGCTAATAATGGACATACAGATGCTCCATCCACTGTGACACATCCACGTGGTTGCTGTGCCACTGAAAACTTGAAAGGAACAACTTTCATTTGGTTTGCAGAAGTACGGGCAAAACCAAACCTTGCCGTGACAGAAAGATGGATTTTGTGGAGCGAAGTCATAGGAGTTTTGAAGATACTGTATAGGGTTGGGAACAGCAGTGGGTGTTTCTGGTCAGTGGTAAGAGAGGCTAGAAATATTGTGACAGATTTCAGGAGGTCTGGAGGAATCAGCTGGGTCTGAGATGGCTGTAGGTGGGAGAAATCCCTGTGCTACCCCAGACTCTTGCCAGCCCACGGACTCTGAACTCCCCTCCGAAGCAGGAGGGCTGTGGATGCAGGAGAAATACGAAGCAGGAGTTGGCTGTTTGGGCCGTGCCCAATGCGATGTCTGGCAATCTTCTGGGCCATTGAAAGCCTACTTTGTCTACTGTTAGAGGGGCCCTTGGATGCTAAAGGCAAGCATATGTGAGAGACTCAGAGGAGGAAGAAGTTAGAACAGAGCACAAAAGGAAGAGTGACCAGTTAGAAGGAAGTCTAGTAGCAAATCTTCCAGTGCAGCATTTTCCCAACTGACCAAATTTAGCACTTCTCTGGGAGATGTTCTAGTGGGAGGTGTCCCTGCCTATGGCAGGGGGGTTGGAACTCGATGATCTTCAAGGTCCTTTCCAACCTAAACCATTCTATGATTCTATGATTCTATGAGATGGTCGTTCCATTAGAAAGAAACTGTCATTTAATCTGGGCAGCTTCTAGCAGAAACTTGTTGGATTTTGGCACGTGGTGTTTGGGAATGCCTGAGTCCCTGGGCCGCCAGCGCTTAGTGCCCTGGTGGGAGCTAAGAGCTGGGAACNATGATCTTGCCAGGCACAGAGGTGAGACTGACTGACTGACTGACTGACTGACTGCACTGACTGACTGACTGACTGCACTGAGATGCATTACTCCTGGATCTGAAATGCTGGTTTCAGGGGCATGTGTATCTCTGTGTGTGTGTGTAAGTCCCCGATGGGGTGGCCAGGAGCCTGAATGATTCACCTCTGAAGTACCATTAAGGTACAGTACCATGTGGCACAGGCTGTGATTGCTCTTCACATTATGCAGAGCCCTGAGGCTGACTGATACTGGTTTCTATTAAATTTGGGAGGCTCCTGGATGCCTGGAATTAGGAAGGAAACAAAAGAAGAAAACATGAAGAGGAAAGAAATGGTGAAGAAGTGGCAATTAAAATCTGGAAATACAGAGGAGAAGATTTTAAACTGGAGAAGATTCAACCACCGGTCTTTTCTGTGTTTAAGTCTTAACACAAGCCAAACAGTCAGGAGGAAGTTTTGTTTCTGGCTAACACTGATTTTGAAGCACAGGGCATTTAGTACTGTCCAGCTAACTGATGGAGAAGAGTCTACATATGAAACTGCATTATGGAAATGTGAAAAATCATTTACTTCACATGAAAAATAAATACAGAAAAATGAGAAAAGAGAAGAAAGGTGGAAATGGAGACTTTGAATCTGCAATCTCAGACTAGTCACAATCATAAGATTCTTGGAGGCTGAAACACTGATAAGAGATCAGAATGGGATTGGGAGCTGAGCCAAATCCCCAAGGAAAGACCATGGTGAGACTCAGAGTTTTAGCTTGAAAAGCAATGAGAATTTGCCAGTGCAGCAAGCCACCTTGCCTGCAGGAGTTTTGCAAGATCTGCTCTCATGGTGCCCGGGTTGGTATAGCATCCACAAGGCTGCTCCAAGCCCCACCAGAAGCAGAGGGCGAGTGCAGTTCAAAGTGGGTGTCCATTAGAAGTAGCAGCGCTATCCCACCACCACGGGACATTGTCGCTTTGACAAGAGAAACGTTATTATCGGGACCTCCCTGCTCTCTGCAGGACAGTGCAGCAGCCAGGATCCACTCACTCGCATCTGTTTCCTGGGGCTTGGGGCATCTGCTGGTCAGGGGAAAATTTTAGCTGAAGGAAGGTCTGGGAGTGGTGTGATTTTAGTCGCTTCTCTGTGCTTCCCTGGCTGGGTCTAAATCTCCTCTCCTAACTCCCATCCCCTCTCTCACTCTTGGCATTAATTCTCCAGTGAGAGGCTGAATTTTCCCTGAGAGTGGGGAAATTCCCCCTGCTTTTTGTTGTTTTGATTCATCTGCCCCAACGTACTCAGCGATGTACAGCTCAAATTCTTTCATGGTCTTTTCCCCTGGTGGGAGCAAACTGCTGGTGGTGGGCACAGACAACACAACAGCCAGTGGGGTCTGTGGGTGGTGTGGGGGACAGTGACTGGCAGTGGGAAGCCACAGCCACTGGGTGTGATGAGGGGGAATCTCTTTTGCCCACCGCATCCTCATGGGCTGTCGGCAGCAGCTCCTTTCACCTGGCTCCTCTGCTTTTCTGCCCCTGGGGGAAGCCCTGCCCCAGGAGATGGTGGAGAATGAGGGGTGTGAGCCTCGCTCCCTATCCAAGGGAGCTGGATGCAGCAGGGAGAGGCTAAGAAGCTGGCAAGAGAGACCAGAGAAAGAAGGAGGCCAGGGCTGATTCAGCAGGCAGTCCTGTCCCACAAGACCGGCTTTTTAGTTTAGAGCTGCCTTTCCCCAGGAAAAAGCCCCAAAGCAGAAAACTACTGCCTCGAGCTAGATCTCTCCCGGCAAGCCCGAAGACAGGGGGCTGAGTGTTCAGGGGATGCAAGTCTGCAGGAAGATGAACAGAGCTAGCCGGGATCTTTTCTCTATTCTCATTTCATTCAGGTCCTCGGATGACATGTCCTTGTGCGGTCTCAGAGCACGGAGCATTCACGTGAGCAGAGCCGCACGCCGTACGCCTTGAGTTGGGTGGTCGTATTAGCGCTGCTTTGATGACTGCGCTTCACACAGTCGTAAGGGAACCAGAGGTGAAGTTGCTTTAGGCTGTGCTTTGCCCGTCTCAACTTTGGATTCTGACTTTGTGCCACTGAGTTGCTTTTATTCCCACTGCAGCAGGAGAGATGTAGAGAGATAAAAGTCTTCCGGATGGCGCAGAGAAGAGAAGGGGTGTCACTTGGTGGTTTGCGAGCTAGCCAAGCAAAGCAGGTCGCATAACTATGCGGTACCCTTAGGGAACAAGGTGCATTTTTTTCACTTGCTGTTCAGTAAGTGACCCAGTTTGTGGTAGTTTTTACTATAATACCGCAACTTTTTTCAGACGAGTGGATAGGAGGAATCAGCAAATTGTTTACAATGGTCCATAAAAAAGGCAGTATCACCCAAAGAGAGACTGACATTTGTTTGTTTTTTAAATAGAGGTAAGGATCTATTCTGCTGCTAATTTTTTTGCCTCGTCACGCTCAGTCAGCACTACTCCTGAGGATCAGAAAGAAACCATGACACTGTAGCTTTTTCCTATTCTTCATGAACACTAGTCACTTGGAGCTCTTTCATGCATATTTTTGTAGGTACAAGTTGTCTATTAAACTAGCCCAGAAGCATACTAAAATAAAATTAGCAACAATCCTGGAGACAGAATGAGAGAATAAGGTACTGCACAACCCGCTTGGTAGATATTACATTTGTGATAGGTACGGAAGCCAGACCAGGGAGCTCACAGGCTTCCCAGTAAGCATCTTAAGTTTAGGGTATGTCATTAAAAAACATATCCTTCATGGGTTCTGTAAACCCTGCATTATCCATGGATCTATTTCCCAAAGCTTCTATTTTGAAGCCTTCCATAACTTCTTTATTGCTTGCAGTATCTGTTTCAGAGTATTACACTGGCAGAAAGCATTGGCTCCGTAGCAACCTGCATGCGGGACTCAAAACAAGGCTGGTGGGAAATATGTTTTAGGGCAGAATTGTCTGAAATAGACCACAGGTGAACTGTCGTCGGGCATTAGTGTATCTGAGGAAATGTGCTGTTCCGAGCAGCGAGGAGAGGCTTATCTGGATTTCACAGGTAGGCTGTGACAAACACGACCAGTCTTGCCTGAGGCGAGAGCTGGAGATTTCTGGGTAATCTGCTCCACACAGTGTTCTTGAAAATGTAGATGAAACTGGCGGTGTAATGCAAGGAAATCACCTCCAAAATGAACACAGGGGGACTGAAATATTGTCTCATCAGTGTGCAGCTGAGATGAAATCCAAAGTGGTGAAAAGTTTGCAAAAATGCATGCAAGTGGAAAGAAAAAGAAATATGAATACAGGAAGGTGAGCAATAGCATGTCCTCAGCAGTCTTCACCTATGTAAATCAGGGTGCCTGAGCCCTTTTGCTGGATGGGACATAGTGAGTTATGGGCACTGCTGCAACTGGTCTGAAGGGAGAACAAAAGCACTGGAGCGTGTCTTCAGATGCATAACAGAAATTAAAAATGTTTGCATTTATTAACAGATTGCTTAATATCACTGTTACTGTAATAACACTATGTGTATTTCATTAACAGCGCACCACTGGTAAGTAATAGCTCTCAGTTATTATACAGGAGAAATACGTAGTGTCCTTCTACTGAAACGGTTCCACTGGTAAAATTGCCTAAAGACAGGTGGAACTGGTTGCTCTCCCTCCTTCCCCTTCACCTGGTTTCCTTGGGAGACTGATTTCAGTCTTCCCTACAATCTTGCAGAAAAACGTCTGGTGCGTGGAGCGATCCGTGCACTGAGCGAGCACAGAGTAACACCTTCAGTTCTAGTTAAATTAGTTCAAAATGGATCTAGTCCCAGAAGTCTTCATCCCTGGGTAAATCCCCCTCCCCACTCCCAGAGTTTCTTACTTCTCAGCAGCTCATTTCTTCCCTCTGTGACAAGCAAAGCATTAAATATAAATCTTTGCTATGACATCTATTTTTAAAGTAAGTGGAATGGCACTGAAGGGAATAAAAAGCAAAATGGAACAGCATTTCTTGTTGTCTTTTGATTAAGCTCTCCCAGCTGTGAATAAGCAAATGTCATCAGCATCGGCTTCCCTTTATGTGCGCGTGAGAGGCGGCAGGTTTGTTTGCCAGCGCTGGTTGCAGCCCTGGCGGAGCCTCTCCTGCTGGGCAGCACTGGGCGACGGGGAGGGGGACGCCCCTCTCTGCCTGCCCGTGCCTGAGCTCCCCACAGCCCCCGAGCTCGCACCCCCTGCTCTCACTTGGTCGTCGCCGGCGTGTCCCTGGGTGCAGTGCTGGCCGGGGTGGCCTTTGTGGGAGGTGTGACTGCAGGGACGGCTACCCCAGCGTGGCAGCACCAAGCGCGTGGTCCCTCGATCCCTCCGCACGTGGACTGGAGTGATTCCCTGTGATGAGATGGGAGTTGAAGTGTGTCTCTTCCCAGACTGCGTGTGTTGTGAGCTGGCTTGTTCGCAGCTTGGCCCCCTTTGGTGACCCATGAAAGATGAAGCAGGCAGCCACCACCTCTCTCAGCTGTTTCTCAATGCAGCCACTTTTTGCAGACAGCATGAGAGGCCCTCACCTCTGTGCCAAACTGAGAAACACCTGCATGCTATTATTCAGGCACAGATTTTCCAGGAAGGGATTGCATCTCTGTTTGACACTGTCTTACATACTTTTCCCTCCCTCTGCAGCGCTGGTGATGTGCACTTTTACACCTGGTGGCTTCTCCCACACTTCCTCAGAGCTAGGGGAGGCTGTGGTGAGCACAGCAGCCAGCAGCTGCCTGTACTGTGTCCTCCACCCTCCCTCATCCCTTTCCTTATTCCTGTTTCCTTTCTGACAGGGGACATTATTGTAAGTATGGTCGCTTCATCTTTGATGTCCTGACATCTGTTCTTGGCCTGTTCTTTCTGTTAGAGATCTGCTCCAGAAAGTCTTATCCCTTTTAGAACTTCCCTTGCTTTCATCGGTCCCCTGGAGAACTGTGCTCCTCCAGGAGGTGGCTAGATGGCAGGTGTTAATAGCAGTAGGAATAACAGGGATAGGCGCATAGCTCACAGGAACAGAAGAGATGGTTCTCCATCAATCTTCCATTTTCAGCTCAGCGTCAATGCCCAGTGTTTGGCCAGGGTAGAGGTACAATAAATAGGAAAGTAACCAACCCCTTTGCAGTCATAAAAGGGTCTGTAGCTTAATAGTAAATATATATAAAGAATCAGCCAGAATTAACAAACTGTTAACATATTGGTGCTGGTTTTGGCCAAACTCTTGTTGGCCCAAGTGACATTTGTACGGGTTAAAGGAGGTGCAGCGTTGGTGGAAGGAGGTGCAATAAATGGAAACAGGCCATCAGGAGAAGGTATGTTGACAGGATATAAACATTACTTGTAAGTCTGATTTTGAAAACGGAGTAGTGATTTTTATTTTTAAAGTTTTTCTACCCAGTCACAGATAAAGGTAGTCCATACGAATGTGTTAAAAACAACCCCAAACCTTCATGGTTTTCCAAGTCTGTCGGTAGCTGTGTGGGTAGCAGCAACAGAGGAGATGTGAATAATTGATTTTATTGTCTGTCCCCCAGAGTCAGTAATTTCCATCAGCCAGCAGGTGAGTATGTACTTGCTGCTTCAAACTGGGTCCAGCTCGGACTATGTGACAGTGGTATCTGCGAGGGCTTGTAATGCACTAAGTCTCTTAATTATAAACATTCATATGAGGCATTTTTCTCTCAAGGCTCATCTGAATCCTGCGTGCCTGTGCAGATTCAGCTTTATTCCTACAGTGAAATTTTCCCTTCATTCTGCTTCCACAAGAAGCTTGTGTAAATCCCTGCTTCTCCACATGGCACGGGCTCTGCAGCTACCAGTTAATACACATTGCATATTACAATTACACATAACCAGTTCAGTACAAAGCTCCCTTTGTTCCAGACGTGACAAACCAGAGACTTGGTACCTGTGAGTACTGGGACCCGGAAGGTCCCAGAGTGCTAGATTTGCTAAATAGCTGGCTGAAAAGTAGCCTACTGCTCGCACTTCAGACACTGGGCTTTCCAGCTACAGAGCGCGTTGTGAAAGACATTGTGTCATTCTGAAGGCTGGAAAAAAAAGCAATAAAAAAGCACACTCCCTGTCTCTGTATGTTCCCTCAGGTCCTCACGACAATAGATAACTGGTTGAATGCTCAATTTAAATAGAAATTACTGTGTTTACATAATCCTTTTTTTTTTTGTAAGAAACCATTTTTAATTTGCAGATGTGTCAGCAGTGCCGGTGCATCAGACATTCCGTGTGGGAAAACATTTAAGCATGTGTTTTAAGCAAGGACTATTTTATCTTGGATTAAGTGGATTCCCCTATCTCCCCCTCCCCCCAAGCTTGTAGGTCTAGTGTTTGGCTGGTGTAATTCAAGCCTTGAACCACTGGCAGTACAGGGAGAATTTCAGACTAGTATTCTTTACCCTGTGAATTTATGGCAGGCCCACTGATTTGAGGCAAGTAGTTTCTGGCAACTAAAAAACATCTGAGTGGAAACGCTTATCCTGTGGCTCAGGTAAGTACCTCCACAGAGGGATTCATCTCCAGATCAAGAAACTGTTGTAACCAGCTGCCGGGTGGTGGTTTGGGCTCAGGCAGAAGGACCGGGCGGCACTGGGTGAAAGCAGGGAGCGTGGAGCTGGTGGTGTGGGGCAGGCAGGGGGCGTGCTGGGGAAGATGGTTGTTTTGGAGCCTTATTTATTGAGAAGGTGGCTGAAACTTTAGGGTTGGGATGCTACTGGAGCAATAAAGTCTAAAATCCTCTCTGTTGTATAGTCACTTGGCCACCAGGGTGGTCAGCCAGCCGGTCACATAGCCAGGCAGTCACCTAGCCAAGTTCTGTTCCTCCTCTGCTTGAGGGGGTTTGAAACCACATCTTCAGTCTTATGCCAGAAGTATCAATCATTTAGTGGCTGGAAAAATAGGAGATGTGGTTCTAAATGCTCTTGCTCAGAGGAGGAATTGAACTGTTGCCTGTTAACACTGTGCTTTCCTGTAAATAATGCCCTGGGGACCTCAGTTTTCTATTTTCTTTTTTTTTTCTAGAGGTTGATGTGGAGACTTAATGTAAACAACATTACTCTTGAGAAATTAAATTTACTGTCCAACTGAGCAGTGGCTGCTCTCTAGGACCTACAGGGTCGTGTTTGATTGGTTTGGTTTTGAAACTGTCTTTGCAAGGAAAATTTACTGAGGATAAATACTCTCAAGCATTGAACTGATAGAGGAAAAGGAGGGATTGTAATCCCTACATTCTCCCTGTTACCTCTGGCCTGCATACAGTGTACTCCAAATCACGTGCTGTGATTATGGTTGCATTGGTCTCCTCTGGTCCCTGTACCACAGCCCCTTTAGTCCAGAACTCTGTTTATCACTGGTAAATACTGTGTGTTGTAGAAAGTCTCATCAGATGGGATGTTAAATTAGTTTAATTGCAAGTAAAGAATTTTGCTGGTTAATTCTATCCTCTTCTGATGTACCATGTCCTTTGATCTTCTGGATTGCTGATCAGAGTGTCACGTCCCTTTCGTTCTTTGGCTAAATCCATCTTGTCCATAGATCTGAAAAAATGATTAGTGTCCAGATGCATTCGTGATTAGAGCTGGCCAGGATTTTCCTGACAAAGCATGTCTTTGTTGAAAAATGCCCATTTGTAAAACCGAAACGCTTTACAGATGCGTCTCTTCTTTGATGTATTTTCAGTGAAATACAGGAAGGTTTCTACTTCTGTGCTTTGCTCCAGATTGAACTGTCATGAGTTTGAAAGTCCAGCAAAGTCTGCCTTGAGAAAGGGGCTCAGGGGGATGTTATACTCCATACTCTGTGGAAGTGGCCTCCCTGACTGGCTCGGATAGTGTGATGGCAGTCTGCTGAGTCCTGTGGAGCCAGAACTTGCTGGGATGATATCCAGCTTTTAAGTTTCAGATAAGAATGTTTCAGGGTCCTGAATATGCTGACATTTTTTTCAAAATTTGAAAACTTCACATTCCGGTTGAATCTCATGCCTTGGTGGGAGATAGAAGAACACCTCTGTTCAGATCAGGGGTATTCCTGAGAGCTTTTGCCAATTCTGCAAAATCTGGAAATGCAGCTTTTAAAAATTGAATTCCCCAGGCTGAAGAGGGGAATAAATCATGGTATATTTTTGCTATTGAAAACAAGAAAATAATGCAAAGTTTTCATGTTTTCGGGGTACAGAGACTGAAAGCCTTTGTTTATCCAAAAGTCAGGCGAAATGTAGGAAGCTTGTTTAGACAGTGGTAATGCACAGTATGAGCGGTGGCCTTCAGCTCTGTTCAGGAGGGTATGAAAAGGACAGCAAGTTCAATCTTGACATCCATTAAATCTTTAACCTTTCTTGCTATTCTTAACTGAAGCTGGTGGAAGAGGAAGTGGGAATATTTTAATAGATTTGAAATGCTCTCTTCATGAATTATTTTTCTCTGAGCAGATAAAATGCAGCACCGTATGGACACATTATGTTCTCATGGTCTGCCTCATTTAAAGAAACATTCATACCAAGCACGGTCACAAATCTTTAAATGGCTTCTTTATTATTTTTCTCTTGTTATTGTGCCTCTGCGGGGTCTACATAGAAGAAAATCAGTAGATCAGCAGAATGCTGCTGCTATTGCGGAGCCTTTGTGTAGATCTGTATGGCAGTATAAATATGAACAATATTTTGCTGAATCCCATCCCTCATTATTTTGAGGCCATTTCCTCAGCAGGCTGTCACACAATACTAAGGACAATTTGGGTTCACAACTACTTGAATGAAGCAGAGAATAAAAGAATATATGCCTCTTTGTGGAAAGAAAGCCTGCCCAGGCCCAAATAGAAGGAAATCACCACAAATGCACCTTGTGTCTACTTGTCTAAACAGACCTATTCATTTCTGTACAATATGCTTTCCAGTCCTCAGGTTGTCTCTCAGCCCATTTTTTTAAAATCAGCCCATCATAATAAGCATGTCGGGGATAGATTTTGTTGACTCACTTCTTTAAAGCTATCTTATAAATATGCAGTAAGTATATTTGTGACAATTCAG
This sequence comes from Anarhynchus alexandrinus, assembly GCA_008711295.1. Lineage (NCBI taxonomy): Eukaryota > Metazoa > Chordata > Aves > Charadriiformes > Charadriidae > Anarhynchus > Anarhynchus alexandrinus. The sequence goes on along the minus strand of VUYV01000018.1, from coordinate 2,009,729 downwards.
AGCTCTACAGTCCTAGCTTAAAAGCTCAGTCATTTTTTAGCTGTATCTCCACTTAATGCCTGATAGAATCACAGAAGGACACTAAAAAAAAAATCCCATAATCCTATTACATCGGAAAAGTCCATTATTTTGATCCTTCCATGGAAGGGACCTGCCACTAGTCTCAGGAACAGTGGAGGAGCTGTGCCTGCCCAGCATCCCCCAACCATGGAGGAGGTATCCTAACTATGGGGGCAATTTTAGAGCCTGTAGGTTTAACAGATCAAAGGGAAGATACTTTCTCAATGGAAGAATTGCAAGGAACCCCTAGGCCCAGTTAAAAGGATACTTCAGAGGTTCGAGCAACTGATCCTGGAACAGCAGGCAACTGACTTCAAACTGGCAACCTCTTTCCTTAATGCTCCTTATCATTTGGCATTCTGCAGGAAATCTACACACCGGTGATTTAGAGCCCTGAGTGGGGAAGGCAAGCTACAATAATGGAATCATATCTCTGTCATGGCTGGGGCTCCAAATGGCATTTTTCATTTTAATCTTGAAAATGTTGCCCCTGGAAACAGTAACTTAATAAGAGCCTGCAAACAGATTGATTTTTAGAATTTTCTTTTCCTAAATTGTCTTTGAGGAAATGCTTGCAAATCATTTTACAACTTCTTTAACAGAAAAATTATTTTTCTTGGTTTTGCAAAAGAATAGTTAATCTATGGAAATGAAAAAAAAAAAAAAGCAAGATTCCTGAAACAGTGAATACTGCTGTTCACTGGGAGAAAAAAAAAAAAAGATAGTGCAGTATCTTCTCACAGGTGTAGTGTGACGATTCTGGGAATGTAGAAGGTCAGAATGCTTTTCTTGTATCTTGGTTTTGCTGATTCAGTTTGAGTATTAACTAGATACACTGTCTCTAGTTGCACCATCCCTATTTTGTGTATATTAATTTTCTGTCACCTGCACTTAGGCCAGTAAGTTCTTAGCATTTTTCATGCTGTAAGGATTATGAAATCAGGATTGTTAATGCATTTATTTTCAGAAAATATTGCCTCTTCATCTGAATGTCTCTTTGTCACTTCCACAACATGCAGAATAATTGCTACCATGCAGTTAAACATACCGTTGGACAACAGGCTTCAAATAAAGAAACTCAGGAAAAGCCATACACACAGGCATACACAGGTGCATGAATGTCTCCCCTCTAAATACCTTAGATGTTATACATTACAACTGAGCCGATTATATACTCCAGTGATGCACCACAGGATGGTGTCTGTTGTTATAACTAGTTATCTATAGTTAGTAAGAAGATTTCCTATACTTTTTACAAACAATTCTCAATTACTATCTCTATCTAAGTGGTAGCCCTTCTCTGATGCTCAGGGGAGTGGGCTGAGCACCATGAGTAGAGATACGGGCAGTAAACAGCAGGTCCACCCCCTACACAGCCACCCCAGGAGCCAGAGACCCATGGATGGGATGGTGGTGGGGTAGGGCTGGGTTCAGCCTCCCACAGTCTTCGCAGACTTGAACTGAGAGGACTTTGCTCTTGCCAGCCCCCATGCAAAAGCCACGTGGGCACAAAGCTCTGGCTGAGCTTACGCATCTTGTGTGGGCGCATCGCCAGTGCTACTGCTGTCACCTCTTCCTTATTCAGAGGTGGCTCCCTTTCAGCTGGCTCAGGAAGTGGGCTTGGGAAGCTGAACTTCTCCTTACCCACCTTTATAAAGGTGCTGCAAGCTGCTGCTCCTCTGGAGGAACTGGGAACAGCAGAATGTGGCATAAAACCTAGAAAATATGATGCATACACAGAGGCAGGAGGCACGCCATTTCTTTAGGCAGGCTCACAAAGTAATATGAAGATGCCATTTTGGGTTTTTTTTGGTCTTTTTGTGCTGAGTAGAGCTCCTGAGAACAGGGTATTTTTCAAATGTATTTAATTAAAGACTGCTTTGTTTGTAATTCCATGTGGGATTGTCCATGATTGCAAGTAGTTTGAAGAAAAACAATACACAGCATTTTTCCTTTGGTGCTATTACTGGTTTAAGTGTTATGTACTACTGTGGTATCCAGTAACAAGAGAAAGGAGGAAGCTATATGAATGTTGCTAGAGCTGCTTGAAAATTAACCTCTTCCTGTTGAAATGTTGTGATGAAAGCAAATTGCCAGGGCAGAAACTTGCCAAAAATAAAAAGCTGAAAAATGATAATATTTTGGATTTCTGTGGCATCACTGACAAGAAAAGCCTTCAAGCCAGGAGACAAATAAATACAACACTCCCTCATCCCTTTGATTTTTGGCAGCCCATCAAAACCTGTTTCTTTTCTGTTTAGAGAACAATTTTTCATTCCTGATGTATTTTAAATTTAAAAGAAATGTTGTATGGTTTTTTTTTTTTTTAAAAAAAAGGTCTGTTTTGTCAAAAAACAGTTTTCTGTGGAACGCCATTTCAACTGAACAGTTTCAACAAGCTCTTGTTGCTTCTGAACTCAGGCTTCCTGTGTAGTAACACATTGTGTTGTTGGCACAGTCCCCTAACTAACAGCCTATAGCATATTTAGTGTCATCTGTTCCTATTTCCTTCGCTGAGACATGGGCATTATGCCTTATATCTTTGTATCCTTGGATCATTGATATTTTTATTGTTTCATAAATAAAATCTCACTTGCAACTTAAACATTCCTTAATAAAATTTCATTTTTTGCTAAACCTTGCTCTGGGTTTAACATAATAATGCAATAAAGGCAGTGTGGGTATTGCTGAGCTGGCTGGCATCTGTTGCAAGGTGGTGAGCATTTTCATTTTCGCTGAAGGTCACAGGATGAAGGTGCTAAATACTTGGCTCCTTGGACCCATGTACATATGACTGTGAACATTTGTTTGTATAGTCCTGGTTAAAATAAAGAAATAAATAATTCCTTGATGTAGAAACAGAGGTACCTAAGTATAAGCCAAATTTGCTGGCACAGAGGAGGCAGGGTAGAATTTGTCACATTTGCTGTTGGGAAAGGTCAGCAGGAAAACACTACTCCTAAACAGAAGCAGGTATGGCTAGAGTAATTATTTATTACAGGGCTGTTTCAGAATTACTCTGCTTCCCCTGTGTTCTTTTGGGCTGGTGACATTTGCACTCCCCTGGCCGTGGGACCATGTTTGAAGACAAATCTGAAAGAATAAACCCAAAGGTCACAAGGCATGGGATTCATCTAATCAAATACAGACATTTACACTACACATACATTGTGTTTACCCATCACCATTAGCTCTCTTTGCAGCCAGAAATGAAAAGCAAGCACTTCTGTGGTGCGAGTCAAGCAGCTATTTCATGTGATCAGAGGAATCTGGTCCTGGAATGACTGCAGAGAAGAGGTAACTGGGTCAGAGACGGACATCTGTGCTGCAGCTATCATCTCATGCTCTGTGACATGAATCCCAACTGGAGGATCTTTGCCTGAACCTTGCTCAGAAGATAAGAAACCTGCTTGCTTTGTGTTAGAGTTGCATATGCATCTCTCCCTGCCAGTCATCTCCTGGGACAGTCATCTTCTGGCTAATCCAAGGAAGCGATAAAAGTGTGATAGTCGAGAACATTTAAAAATTATTTATAGGACAACACTCAGGTTTTAAGCCCATATGTTGTGGAACCCTGCTTATAACAGTTCTGTAATCTTACTTTCTGTCAATAATTTGCCATGTTAATAGTTAAAGTTGATCTATGGCAAGGGAGAATCAGTGTTATTATCGGTCTTCTGATTGGCAGCCATAAGGCAACTCTCAGGTTACAGAATGTGATTTTAGCAAAAGAAAATCCTTGTCCCAAAGAGCTTACAATAATAATTCAACCTGGATCATGTTCCTGGGACTCTCTTTGGTTGTTTATGCCATATATAGAAATAAAGCTAAAATTGGGCCAAATTAATTTGTATTGTAACTTCAGCAATGCTATTTCGGTCTGGATTTCATATTCATGTCTTCACTGAAATTCTGAGTGGCATCAGAGTGTTACATCTGAGATGAATTCAGTGCAAAAATGTTTACAAAGGGTCATTTATCCTCAATGTCCTTGTGCAGGTGTAAAATACTAGGATAAAATCTAGGAAGACTGTTCTGTCCAGGTAAGGTTCAAGATTTGGTTAGAAACAATTGGTTTAATGTTCTGCAGATGCTGAGGATAAAGCAGGAATGATACTTTATCATACCCTTGGACCTTTCCTCTGGNATGCTGAGGATAAAGCAGGAATGATACTTTGGACCTTTGCTCTGCGGACCTTCTAATGTCTTGCTGCTGTGTCTTGGAACGTGGTCCTCTAATACCTCATCTTGCAGGCTGTGATTTGAAAATTTATGTTGAAGCACTTAAGACTTGCTGGGAGATATCAGGCTCAGACCACAGTGTTGAGTCTGTCTGCTTCTCCCTGCCTGGCTGCCAGGTTTCGTACTTTGCCTGGACAACTCTCTTAAAAACGTCCAACAATGCTGTTTGTGTGTGGTTCCCAACAAAGTCGATTCTGCTTTTCCCATCGAAGTGTGGGAATGAACATGATTGCCCAGACTAGGAAGCACCACCCTGGATATTCAGCATGTGCCTTATTTCAATATGTAGTATGGAAACCCAGCACACCTCGTTTTAAAGATAAACCATTCTGATAGTTAATTACCTCTTGGTGCCAGCAAGTCAGATCTTACTTCAAAGTGGAATTTGTCTGGCCTTGCCTGTAGTCAATAGTTTCTTTGTTGGCAAGACTAAAGAGTTGCCCTCTACCAGGTCTGTTCTTTGTTTGCCCCTTCAGGTCTACCTCCTCTCTGTTTTGTCTTTTATAAGGTATGTTTTGAGCCCACAAGACTTCGAACACAAATTTTGCTCTCAAGCGTTTGGTTCTTCTTCCTGTCTTCCTGTGAACATGCTCCACATCACTGTGGACAACTGAACCAAGCCTGGTGTTTCCAAGTGGCCAGCCCCCTGTACAGCAGCAAAATCCCCTCTCTACTGTTTGATAGCCTCTCTATTTCAATGTCAAGGACTAAAGCAACCCTTCATGCTGCTCAGTCTGACAACTCCCATGTACCCTCCCTGGATTCTGCATTCCTATCCAGCAGCTGGGATCTGCATCCCACACTTTTTCATACTTCAAGGTATTTTTTTTCCATGCGTTGGAGCCACTTTGCCATGCAAGTGAAATCCTTCTGTAAGGGCAAGCGTCTTCCTCATTATTTGCTACTCCATCAATCTCTGTAATCTGCAGACTGTGTTGACAACGACTGTAAATCTTGATACGGACCTATATTTAAAACTTCACCTTAGAAGACTGAATAGGGATCACAATCAATGTATGATATATGGGGTCACTAATGGCATCTTTTTAAAGACAGCCATAAAACTTTAAAAGCTCTTGTAGCTCTTTTAAAGTTGATGGCAAAAGTATAAATGGCAAATAATTTTCTTTATATTTGTGTCAATAAGCTTTTGGAATCATTTAATCTGTTATATTAAATGCTTATGACTGGAATCAAATTATTATGATATATTGAACTAAGACCCAATCCATAACAAAGTATTGTCTCTAAGCAATTGTATGAACAGCCACAAAGGAGTAGCAACAAAATGTTGAAACAGTAAAATTTCAGAATAAGAAATTGTTCTTCGTGTCTAACTTTCCAAAAAGTTTTGTCTTCAATTATGTTTGTTCTGTTACAGATTTCTTGGCTTAGTTTTCAGTTATTCTTCTGTGCTAGTCTCTCCTGTTAGCAGATGACTTTTTTTCTCCTTTTTTCCTCACTACGTTAGTGGTTACAGGCATGTCATAACATGATTAAGCATTTCTTGGAATAAAGCAGAGTGGAAAGTGTGACCAGAAACGATTTGACAGTTCAGTCTAGTCCAACATCACACAAGGCAGGAAATGTCTGAACAACTTAATGAAAAACAAAATAAGGTTAAATCTTGTGAGATTGTGGGGACCTTTAAAGTACAAATCATTAAAAATGACACACTCGAAGGCACTGTAATATTGAGTTGGGATTCAACATTTCAGGTTGTTTCTGAGAAAATTTCTAAAGCCTAAAGCTAATTGGAATATTTCCTAAGGTGGTGGGGTTTTTTTTTGTTTTGTTTTGTTTTGTTTTTTTTTTTTTAGTTTAAATGGAAAGAAATTTTATTCTTTAGTTAAGTCTGAATATCTGGTGCTTTGTTGACACCACAAACTTTACAACATGTCTTCTTTAGACTCAGGAAGTATAACTGGCTACATGTAAAGATGAAATAGGTATAGGACTAAGGAAAAAGTTAAAATTACAAAGAAAAGTGTATTCACACTGGAAAAATGATGACCTTCTAGGTCAGAAAGAAGTCTCAGCTCTGATAGTTGGGCTGTGGCGTGTCTCATCTGCTGCTTTCAACCTGGTATTTACTGTGCAGTGATGAAGCCACATCCTCATCGGAGCAGATGAACTGGGCATTTCCAAGATTGGGAGTAGATGTCTCCTTGGCTATACTGTGAAGCAATTTCTGTGGGTAGCCATGCTCAGGGTTAAAAAAAGACAAATGTAAGAGCTTGAGCAAGCACAGGGGAGAGCTTGCTTTACACACTTGTCTTCCACAGAGAGCTGCCTTTGTTCCTGAATAGCTCTGTCCAGACTTTGACATCTCCCTAGGGAGAAAGCTAACATGTTTCTGACTGCAGGGTTCTCTCTGGGACAGGGGAGATCCAAGCATAATCTGCAGACTTTTGATCCGAGGATCTTTAATTCAGTTGTACCACTTTAGATCACAATACTCATTATGACCTGTATGCATGGTAACACTGTGAATCTAGAGCTAGAATTTTAAAATGGAATTAAAAGATTTGATGGAAACTATCAGTTTTGTTGAAATGGGTACTATGTATTATCAAGGCATACTTTACTTTCATTTTATATGTTTGCATTCTGGAAGTATAAACGGTAGGCTGAAGTATTCTGATAATAACTTCCATTATTTCCTATATGCTTTTTTAGTGCTGCATTGTGAAAAAACTGAGATTTTCCACTTTGCTGTCCAAAAAATTTGAAAGGTCAGAATTTGCAAGGGGCAAGATATGTGCATTTTTAATTTGGACTTCAATATAGAAAAAATGGCAAACAGGCTTTTTCCCAAAAGAAAGAGGGAATAGGAAGAGATACAGAGACATATATCTTGACTCTGAACCAGAACAGCAGAAGAAAAGTGAGCTATCAGTAGAAATATATTTTACTGTTGCCTGTAATCTGTGTTTTCCATTCACACCAATTTCTGAGGAGACTGGGGCCTATTTTCCATTTGTTGTATGTGAGTAACTGCCATTGTTGAAAGTGGAAGTGATTTGTTGTATCAAAGAGGAAAATGTGGTTAGAATGTGATTGTAACTGGTTTTTTTTTCCTAATTTTCTGTACTGTGTGCTATTATTTTGTGGAGTGCCATCTTTTTATTTTTTTTCTGCAGTGTTTCTCATATTCTGAATAAGGCCAGCTTACAGTAATTTCAGGAAGAAAGGCAACCTTTGCTTCAGTGTGCTATCGTTTCAGGGGTCTCTGCAGGCAAACTTGCAGATTTGGGTAGTTTTCTCCCCTTCATTTTGGTCTGTTTTATTTTGTTAAAGCCATACTCATGGTCCCAATGATCTCTGCTCAGCTGCTGAATTTTAGCACAAACTGGAAGCTCACAGTAGTCCTTCTGGCTCATGTAATCAATTTTACGTTTGTAGGTTTTTAACACTAAAGAGCTTAGTACATCACTGGGAGAAACTAGAAAGAATTTCTCAGCCGGGGGGGAAAGCTGTCTCAGTACTGGAAGCCATGGAAGGGAAGAATCACATCACATTTGCTGCTAATGATTCAAATGTTCCTTGGTTATGCATTGAGCAAGCTAATTTATTCCAAACAACTGTGCAGATTCGGAATGATCAGATCTTGTGACCTTTATTGACAGGGGGAATTTTGACCTTACATTAATGTGAACAATGGGCCTTTTTGAATAGCTTCAACTTGGAGGAACTGATTTGTGCCAAGCACTCAATGCTGTGCAGGAAAGCAGCACAGAAGCTATCCTATTGCTTCTGCCTTTCCTTGCATAGTCNGGTTTTTACATTTTGCAGATTTAGATCTGATGGGAAACCATGTGTCCCGTCTAAAGGATCCCAGGATGGAATTTGTCTATCTGGCTTTACCTCACTTTGTAACATCGAGGTCTTCATCTGAGCTTTCCCCCAACTACCTTTCATTGTCATTTGTGAGAAATGCACACTTTTATGCCTTAGTTCTTAAAGCTGACATAAAAGTGATTAAATGAACTCATCCTTCCCAGAAGAGGGACATTCCCATTGCAATTCCAGATGTAGTCATATTTGCATGTGAAAATACCCAGTATCTGAGAAAATCTCTCTCAAAAGGACAAACAAAATTATCTGGCATGAAACAACAATGTGATGATGAAAGATCTCAGAAAGCCTTTTTTTTTATTATTTTTTTGGTAGACGTGTGGCTGTGGTTCAAAGCCCTGTTGGCTGACTCCCTGGCTGATTCCTTCTGGAGTATAACTGTGCACTGCAAATAAATCTGTCACCTGAACAGATGCCAGTGACCTCTTTTATCCTGCAAACAAATGTCCTGCTTCCTAAACATCCCTATATGAGAAAAGGATGAAGTGTTCGAGCAACCAGCTAGAAGAATCACTGTTGCTTGTCTCTGGTCAGTTTTCCAATCATTGTTGAATGACTGAGTGCACCCAGTCTTGGTGTCGAAACTTTCCTTTGCTAAATTCAGGCTACTGATAAGCCACTCTGAAGTACATTGGAAAACTGAGATACTTAATGTTCCCACCGAACCAAGAGAAAGGAGAAGCTGCTGGATGTAAGAGTATGAGCCTGTGTTGCCGAAGGATGTGTGATGAGTCAGATTCTGTACTGCTGCAGTGCTATAAGAACTGCTGCTGAATGCCAAGTCTTGCCAACTGTGAAATTACTATTTCTGCTTGATAATGTTTTGTTTCAAAGCAGGATTTAGAGAAAAGGCAATAACCAAACTTTTAAAACCAATCAGACTGTCAGAACTTTTTCCTTTGGTCTTCAGCCAACAGTCACATTTTGGAAAGCTTTAGACTTGATATAATCTCAACTCTCATGCAATTTTCATTCTCCCCCAATTCATTGGATAATGTGGTTGAATTGATTGAACTTTAAAGGAATACAGTCACTATTGTTTTGCCAAATTGGGGTGCACTCCTTCAAAACCATGCTTGCACATTGAAGTATTTTATATGGTAAAAGTAACTTGTTTCCAACTTTTACAATGGAATTTAGGGTTTGATTACAGAGTTAGACTAGAAACCTTGGAAACTGAAATTCTCCATCTTTTACTAACTTGGTAGAGGAAGGAAAATTATTTCTACCTTAACAATGCCTGCATCGCTGCTTCTAGGATAGTTCAGATATCATCTGGATTTTGAGGTCTCTTTGCTGAATGTACAAAAGGGACATTGGCTATCATGGAATTTATATTTTTGTCAGTTAGACTTGTCTAAGATCCTGAATGATTAAGGTATTTGGACCTGGCTGTAGTGCCAATGTCTAAGCAGTATCTCTGAGTTCAACAAGCCTGCTCAAATGCAGTACTTTGGCTGAGGTGGAGTCTATGGGCAAAAATTAATTTTTGTAGTATTCTGTGCAAATAGCTTTCTGATATGTGTATTTTTCCAGTGGTTTATTAAGGTCAGCAATCCAGTAAGGGGCTGGAGGTGTAAGAATCTGCTTCCTATTTTTGTTAGAATCAGTCAATTTCTCTGCTATTCTTCTCCGAAGGGAATAATGATCGTAACTCCACCTGTGGCTTTTGAAATAGGCAACCAGGATGTATACCTAAGGTGAAGTGAAGCCAAATTTTTAGGAATTACTTTGAAGTACTTATAGTGCTAGTGTTTTCTTAGTAACTAGCAGGCTATGATGCACAGTTACCAAACTCCAAACTAAATAAATAATATCAGTTGGAGTAATCTGTCCTGTATTTATGGGAACAGATAACATTAATGCTGATGTTTAAACATCTATGTTTTCACCATGTTTGCTTTGTGTAGACTTACTCAGTAATTCATAAACTCTGAGCTATCTGTGGGTTAGCTAAGGATCAGGTCTGTCTCATGAAAATTTGCCACATCTCCCACCTCCTTTTCTGCCATGAAATACAGATTACCATCCTGCCCCTGAGTAAGGTGGTATACTGTAGTTTGACCTCTGTTGTCAAGAAGTCAAACAGCCCAGCTCTAACAAATAGAACTAAAATCACCAGATTCACTGGGATGAAGATAGCCAATACCCCAAGCCAAATCTGACTGACAGATGGGTTACTTGAAGATTGTGAAGTGACAACTTAATGAGTCCATCAAGTCTTAGAGGGAAAGGATATGGTTGAGGCATTTCTGAAGTAAATTTTATCTTAAATATTGTTCTCATTCCCCTGCTGGAGCAAAAATGTATCATGTGGATATGTGTCTTGGCTGATAGGTTTGGAAAGACATTTGGGCAGGAAACTGTTTCAGAAATCGTTTTCCTGCAGGGGTATGGCCTCATGCTGTCTCAACTGCAGCCGTTAGACCAGCGGGTGCCGGCATCCAGAGGGTCAAGCGGGGCGACACGGAGGGTGGTGGCTTCAGCACCACGGCCAGCGCTCCCAGACGGGCCGCCACGTTTCAGGACCACGGCCAGCGCCCGGAGCAGCTGGCAGGACGCGTCGTGATGTGACGTGACGTGACCGGACACGACGTGACGACAACTGTTTATTGTTTGTCTGCCTAAAAGATGACTGCTCAGTCCTGTAAACTGCTACTGCTGACCTGACTGTAAGGGAAAGTCTTTCTGTGCCTGGGAAGAGGTGGGTGGGGTGAGCCTTGGAGAGAGCATAGAACTGACAGAACATGCTGGAGAGAAGGTGCTCTCTGATGGAGCCTGTGCTATGGGAAAGAGACAGGCCTGGGGTATGGCCAGACCAGAGGAGATGGAGCTGAAAATGGCCCAGCCTGGGAGAGTGCAGCAGCAAGGCTTGGGGTACCTGACCTTAGAATCTAGAAGGAAACCAGTACTACCTGACAAAGCATCTTCTTTACCCCTTTCTGGTGCAGATCCTACTCCATAAGAATAATCCATAGTAGAAGTATCCCATTACCTAAATTTCCAGAGGTCTGTGTAGTGCAGCTAATAGCTTTGACCCTGCTCATGGTTGCTGTGTGGCTGCCACCAGATTTCTGCAGAGGAGGATTTTCATTTCACATTTTTAAAAGTATAGGAAATCACACACATAGACTCTGTGGAGAGTACAATAACTTAGCAAAGATTAATAGTGGGTAGTTGCCATAGGCCACTGTAAGTCTTTCTTCACAAGCTTAATTTCTCCTGCTGTTCCTGCACGTTATCTTTCCTCAGGATCTCTGGTCATACAAAATATAGCATGGAGCTGTCCTGGCAATAAGGAAGTGGTTGTCTGTAGGATGTGTCAAAGTCAGAAAAGGTATAGCAGTTGAGGCAAGTGACTGCACGAAGAGACAGGACACTCCTGATGTGAAACTGTCATGGAGAACTGGATTTTCAGTGCCTGCCAAAGAGCTCCTCTACAGTGATGGGAAAATTGCTTAAACCAGTATTTTCACATTTGGTTACTACTTGGACAGTCTGCATTTTCTCATCCCACATTTGACGTGATTATGATTCCTGATTTCCAGAGGTTTTGGCACAAACAGCACCACCTGAGCTCACTGGAACATGTCCATAAAAAGAGGATTCTAGGAATGTGTCAGGTGCGACATAATTGTAGGGATTATGAAAAATCAGCTCCCATCAAACTCGCATAGACTTCCAGTTTACAACTTCAAATTTCCATTTTAAATCTCTCTGTGCTTAAACCTCTACCATTTCATCTTCTTGAAGTTTTGGGAAAGATAAATTTCTTCATATTTACAAAGATCTTATGCTCAGTAGAAGAGCATGCAATATACATTCATAGACATTATAGCTGTCAATCCTCATTGCAAGCTTAAGTGCCGTGGAATGTAGAAGCAAAAATGAAAACCCAGCCTAGAATAACTAAGAAAGCAGATAATGGCATAAATGGTATTTCACCTTTTGACCACCTGTTGCAGTACAGCCAAAGCCAGCAGTGACTGAAAGTCATTACCGTTTGACAGCTGCTCCATGAGCTTTGTAAAATGACTGTGTAATTGTTCTCAGCCTTCTTTCTTGTGGACAGGTGTCCATACCATGATTAGCACTAATTGGCAATGTTGTTGGCAGTCACAAAAGGAAAACTAATGAAAGAATGAGTGTGGAGGGGGAATTATTTTCTCAGCCCCCAAAGCAATATGCTTGTCTGTGTGCTGGCCTGTTCTGGGAACAGAATGTCAGCTCTGTGCCCCTCCAAACATACTGTTTACAAGATGTCAAGTTCTTTTAGGAGAAAGAAACACTGACTGTTTTAAAATGGAATTAAGGCTGACAATGGAAGAAAGACCTAGTTTAGGAAATTTTAAACTTGTGCCTTCATTAATGTTTGTCTGATTTAAATCTGGTTAGAAAGTAAATTTTGATTTAAGAAATGGGACAAATGTGGAGAAAGACCTTTAAAAATAAAGCATCCCAAGGAGAACTGAGAGGTTCCTTTCTACAAAAGAATAACACCTATTTGGGCTATCACCTAGTCTCTGTCTCTTCAAGGCTGTCATCACATTCTTCATGACATGACCAAGTGTGTGTCCATCTCACAACCAAACCATGTCTGTCCACTGTCTGGGTGTGACCTTATATCTACTTATCTTTTGGAATTATACAGAACTGTTGGTGGATATGAAACCGGAGTTTTCTTCATGCCTGTCAGGTGTGCACTCAGACATCTATAACATGATTGGGGAAGAACATATGTAGCAGATGCAATAAATTCTCTGCTCATTTGAATCAGCAAATCTCTTTTTCTCACTAAGTGACATAATATCTGAATTTTGGTGAACATGGATGATGTGTGTATGATCTCTTCGGTAGGAAAGGGACATGGTGACCAGTGCATAAGGACCTATTTGAGAAGTTACATCACTCCAAGCAAAAATCTGTATTCTGATGTCATCTTCTACCCTAGTCATTATTCCTTCCCCAGACACCTTAAAGTTCTTACCTGTTTTCTTAAGTTTGAATTGCTAAGTCAAGACTGCTTCATAACTACCAGTTTTGCAAACCTAAAAGCAATCACCTTTGCCATAAATGTTTATACTGTGATCTTTTCCTGAGGTAGAGGCTGATAGGTGCAAACTGATAGCTGTTAGGTATGAAGCCAAATGTACTGTAAGCTTGTCCATGTTTGTACATGATTTTGCAGTACAAATGGAAAAAAAAAACCAAAACCACCTACTAGTGATGAGACAGGGGCAGCTGGCACTAAGGGAGGGTACAGCAATGTATAATTCTTAGCTGTCAGAGCAGGCCAAAGTGAAGCATGTGCCTTGGAAGGATGTGGGAAAAGTAAAAAGAAAAAAGATGAGGATTGTGTGTGAGGAAAAAGAGAAGATCATTCCTAGGAAGCGAAGGTGGGTGGCTGAAGGAGAGCTGAGTAGGTGTGAGAGGGTATGATACTGTTGTGCTACTATGTAGAAAAAAGAGAGGGGGCATACATTGATTCTTGTATATCACTGCATTCTCCTCAATGACTTATCAGCATGGAGCCAACTGCATCTTGGATAATGGATGTACTTTCTGTAGGATCAATACAGACTCATCACACAGCTGGCAGTATTGAACATCTTTTCTGTCTCAGCCTACAGCATTTATTCTCTCTCTTGTTGCTTATCCCACCTTGTGTTCTGATGACATGGCATTAATAGGTTTTGTTGGGTAATGTTAAAAAAGCTTGTCTCCGCACACACATAGGAGTACAGAGGAACAATGGCAATGGGGAATCTGAATAATACCCTTTTCTAACCCCTCCCTGGCCTGCCATGGGATGCTACAGCCCCAAGGTCTGGGGGTAACATCCATCACAATGACTCAGTGGAAAGGGTCTGTGGAGCACCTTTTGGTCAGGGGTGATAGCTTGTGGGGATAAGAAACTTATTATGGGAAGCCAGGAAGAGTATTTTGGGTGTGCAAAACATTTTTATGGGATGTTTCAGGGAGGGACAAAAGGTGCATAAAGGGATGCATCTAGGTGATTTGGGGAGGAACAAATCAGGGAAAACAGAGGGGTAAATGGCTGTTTCCTTGCAAAAAGGTTGCTGGTCAATATGCTGTCTGGCCACGCCTGGCTCCTGGTCAGGGAAGTCTGTCCGGTCTTCTCACCAAACTCCATTTCTAACTATTTTCCTGGGTGAGGGACTCTTTATTCTGCGTGAATGGGTGTGCATGTAGGCCTACTCCAGCAACTGGAGTAGGACCACAGGCCATAAGGTGCCAGCACATGGAGCATGTGAGTGTGCACCTGTCAGTGTGTGATCACTAGTGAATATAAAGCCAGATTAGCTGGTGAGATGGATAAGTGGCCTGGGAGCTAGGTATTGAAGCAGCCATAAATCTGGGCCAGATACAGAGAGACCAGAGGGGCTGAGAGTCGACTACTGGAGGTACAGAGGCTCCAAGCCAAATACTAGGGACACCATGTGATCTGAGCATGGCCTGAGAGACCCATTTGTGAGTGTGTGTGGCCAGCTACTGCGGGGCTGATGCTATGTCTGTATGTGAACCTGTGTATGTGCCTGTCTGTGAAGTGAGGGGTCTGTACCAGCAGCCAGGGTGGGGTTTGCACACCACATGTTAGCATCGAGAGAGACCTGTGATCCAGCATTGAGGTACTGGATAGACTGAGTGTGTAAGACCAGCTATTGGAGGGATCCATGTTGTATACACATGTACATATTTCCCATTAACAGACCTTCATCCTCATTTTTTTGTGTTCTCACAAAAATGGTGAGAGACCATTGGTGCTGTTTGAGTCTCCGTCACTGATGAGCATTTCTGTCTATAGTGTTCTATGTGGCTTGCTGGCTGTATACATGTATATGTTCTGTCTACGTGTATGTGTGTGTACCTACTGGGAATACATGGTCATGCTATTTGCTGGCTGGACCTAGGAGCATGGAGCTGCAGCAGCCTTGCTTCTATAGGGCTACTGGGTTTGGAAATCCCTAACAAGTTTTATTAAAATAATACTTAGGATATATAATCATCAAAATTCAAGCAGAGAGAATCCAGGCAAAGTCTATATTTGAGTATTCACAGACTTTGAGAGACTTTGGATATTTTCCCAAACATGATCTTGTCCCTTGAGAATGAGGAAAATAACCCGTGGGAGGTAAAGGTTCTAAAACAGAGGAAGGAAGGAGAAATATGAAACATTATATTTGGGCTGGTTGTCCCTGTGGTACATTTATTCTTATTTTCTAGAGAAATGTAGTCTTTTTATATTTCTATTTCTCTTTAATAAGTAAAACAACTACAGAAAAGAAACATGTAAGTGGTATACAAAGGTTAGCTTTTCTGGAGAATGATTCCCTTGGTTCCCTTGCTAAAGTGCCCATAGGTATTACTCTGTTAGGATAATCGTAGCATTTTATCAGGTTGGCAGATCCTTTGTAATCATTTGTGTTCCCATTAAGCAACAATAGATGCAAGGAAACCTTGGCTCAAGACACCTGTTGGCAGCTTTGCAGATGCTGCTGAACTGGAATTGTAGCAGTACTTGTCACTTCGGATGGGATGTCACCTAAGAGAGAGCTGGCATCTTGAGGGCTGCTGCCTACTTGTAAAATCCTTGGCCAGTCTGAGAGGCCTGGCTCTTAGAGCACTGCCTCATCCTCCTAGTACAGCTCTCCTTTTACCTGTTGTAGTTACAGGCAGCAGGTGATTTATAGGACTGTGAGAACACACAAAAAAAAGAGACATAGGATCATGGATCTCCAAATCCATTTCTGTGATCAAGAGGAAAGGGTTAGGGCGAATGTTTTTCAAACCTAAGGAAGTTATCTTGTGCTTTTATTTATACTCATTTATAGTATCAGATATTTTAAGTATTTTAAGATCAATGACAATATACCCATTAATTAATGTATTTACCTGATGACTATGACAGTAACAATATTTTAAGAAAAAGGAAGAAATCTTCAAGTAAATCCCCACTGTATAGTGTTCATATGTTGTTGCCACTGCTGCTCCTTTGCATATTGTTTTCCGTCCCAGAGGGGTAAAACTTCAAATTGAATCACTGCAGGTTCACACTCTTCACGTCATTTGTAAATGTATGCTGTGAAAGAGATTATGTTTTAGTAACAGCACAGACTGGTTACAATGTCATGAATTAATGTCAATAAAACACTGGAGAATCTTTGAACCTGGGGGCAAAGCAGTAATCAAAAGGAAATAAAACTCCTCCCAAATGCTATCTATGTATCTTCATACTCAAAACTGTGTTACTATAATTATGGTGCAATAGTAATTGGTTCCTTGAGATGATATTGTAACAGTAAACATTCTGTGCTGCTGAAGTACAATGTCTCTTGTAGCAGTCCTCAGATGGTATGACTGGAAGCCAAGATGCTACATTCTTTCACAGGGGGCTCAGATGTATAAATGTCTCTTAATTGTACATACATTTTTTGTATTAAAAGGATAGGGCTTTTGATAAGACAGAACTCTTGAGTCAGAACTTGAAGGATAAAACTGAGCCTATCTGAATGTAGAAGGAGAAATAATAATATTGCGAAGAATTTCTTAAAAACAAAAAATAAAGGTAGCCAATGGAAAAGTCAGGCTAAAGTTGAGGAAGAACTCCCTCTCACCATCCTGCCCACCCTCAGGTTGGCACTTTATGCATTGGAGATTACCCAGATACCCTCAACTCTGTCATCATTCGACTTATACTTTTTTGTATCAAGCATTGTTGGAATGGCACAGGGGCAATACACTTTAAGGTTACACACATTTTAAACCTCACAATTTCAGCACTTTACATTTAAACTCTGTTCAGCTTGATGCATTGATTCCCCAAAGCTTTTGCTTTTGAATAATTCAAGAAAGTCAGCTGTCAGTAGGTATATAATTTGGAGAATTGCCTTTGTACTTTTTAAAATCCTGGAGCATGTGCCAGCAACTGACTAAAGCTCAATTTTAACAGTTATGTACTGGAGCTCAACCTGTACTGAGTTGTATTTATATGAATAGACTCGATGGGTTTAAACTTCTCCTGTCAGTTTTGTACACAGACTCCAATATAAGGTTGGAGAACAGTTTCATGTTGTGTTATTGAACTGAGAGTTGATAGGTCTGATAACTTCCATCAAGATTTTCAATATGTCATGATACCTGAATATCAATGATGCATTTCTATAAAGCTGTGCGTGTTGCCAGTCTAATTTCAGGTTGTCTCAAGGCACTGGAGCCACTTGAATTTAATCGTGGAGTAAAAGAGTAAGAAACTCTAAAAGATGGAGAGAGTGAAAAACTGTCTTGTGGAACCAAGACATCCTAGACTGCACACAGCTAAAAAATGAAGTTTGGACGTAGAAACTAAAAGCATATAAACAAAATATAAACTATTATATATAAGCTACACTGTATAAACTGAAAAATATGGTTCATAGGCACACAACAAGATTAAGCTGAAGCCTAATGCATATAAAATAAACCTGATGAACTCAAGGCATTCAGTACAGTAAGTAACTCCTGCACAACACTATGATTTTTATGTTCTCCTTGCTACTGAGGAGACATGGTGGTACACTGGCTTTTTTGATAGTATGACAGTGCTGCTCAGGAATCAAACCCTTGTTGCGTTCAGCGCTCTACAAGGATGTGCTATGGAGACCTGCAGAGCCAGCATCATTATATTTGCATGGAATTATGTGCATTCGGTACAAACTTTGGCTAAGATTTTGCCATGTGTGAGATGGAGTAAATGATCTAGATGCTGGGGCTTACTTAAGAATAAACAAGATCAGAGCTTTTGCTCCACCTGATGTTCTCACACACTCACTCACTTGCTTCTCCACTCAGCACTGTGTTCACCTGGCAGGGAGGTTGCTGCTGGTCCAGGAAGGTTGGGCAGAAAGTTGTGTTGATTTGTGCTGGGATGCTACTCATAGTCACTGGTCTCAGGCGTCTCTGCCAAAGGTCCCTGGGCAACCTCAGCATTCATTTCCCTGCACCTCTCTGATCTCCAGGATCACTCCCTGAGTCTTTGCTCCACTCAGGATCTTCTTCACCTTCTTTCTGGACCTCCTTCTTCTCTCTGAAACCATGTCTTTTTCTCATTAACTCTGATTTTTTTTTTTTTGGCACCTTTTCTTGTCTGGAAAGCCAAGCTCCTGTTTTCACCCAATCTAAAGTCTATGTGCAAAAGCACAGTATGTGATCACCCTTTTAACTGGTGGATCTGCCTCATGTCTCTTTTATTAATGGGAGGATTTAGGACATGCCACTTCCATTTACTCCAGGTGTTATCAAGGTTTACGATCAGTCCCTGCTGGTTGCAGCAAGCACTTAGCAGGTTTCTGCTTGACAATTCAGAAGTTCAATTTCAGACATTCATCTCCCCCTGCAACACATGCACCCAACTTACCTCTTGTTAGTGTTCGCAATTTAAGCTAATTCTTTGCCTATGACATTTTTGCATTTCTGTAACAGAATTAAGAATGCTTCAGTCCTTGCCAAGGCCAACAAATGATCTTGAATTTTTTAATTAAAAGCATGTCTGGGATGTGAAATCAGAGGAAAAGACAAGGAAGTGTTACTCACCCTCCTCCCCCCCATGTTTACATTCATATTGCTTAAGATTTTTTCCTTTTATGGTTTTAAAAGATTTTAAATACTTGAAGACTAGCTCTGGAAAGTGAAGGCAAGTGGACTTTCATCAGAGTGAGAAGAGGTGTTGAAAGAAGGCTCATCAAGAAAAGCCATTGCTGTGGAATGACTACGATCTCCCTCTAAGACCTGATGTTTGAGCACACTGGGTGAACTGATCACTTAAAGATTAGGACTGCTTTAGTGTCCACTGTCTTTCACACGAATGATTTCCACTGGCAGCTGTAGGAGAAGAAAGGGTGAAAAGAACCAGAGTTAGGATCTTGATGATTTCACTCCCCTTTAGGAAGAATATGTATTTCAAAGCCTGAGTAATTAAAGTGTTACCCCATTCAGTGTGATCCTGTTGAGGCATGGTTCCTTTTATTTCTCCTGAAGGCTGTTACTAAAGTGCATTTATTATGGCTGTGGTTAATTAATTAAGAAATTAATCAAAATAGCAATAAAAATAGTTCTGCCACTTTGCTCGATGTAAACCCTCAGTTTTCCCAGGCATTGGTGGGATCCAGGGCTACCCAGACCACTTTTAAAGTGAAGGTCTTACAAAGAGCCCTCAGAAGGTCCTGCAGCTGGCAGAGGAGCCTGGTTGCTCAGGATGGTTACTATCCTAGAGAGTGCTTCTCAAAACTTGTGATGGGGTAATTTCCTTCAAATGTGTGCATCTTAAGGGGATGTGGCAGCCACCTCAGATGACCAAGCTGGCTGGTGCACCAGTTTGCATCCTTGCTGAGGATAAAAGGGTTCACCTAGGCAAATTGCATGGTGGCAGGAGCGAGAATTTGTGCCTAAGCCCAGTAAGTGGGCCAGGTTCAGTGTCACTGTCCCTGTGCAACTTTGGTATCTGTTACAGAAGGACCCATGTTCTTCGCTTCTGAACCCATTTTTGACCCCTACCAGGGGGACATATTGCCAGGTGTACTGCTGGTTTGTGGTATCTGTCATACTTTGGGGTTAACCCTGTGGTGTGATAGTGGACCTAGTGCAGTCCCTTGATGTAGGGATACTGGCTCTCTCTGTGACTAACTTCACATAGTTTCCTGCCCAAACTCACTAATACCCTACAGTAATACTACTCACCAATTAATTAACCATAGTTAAGTGGCAAATAGCCAGTTTTGCCAATGTACATTTCACAGAGAGTTTAATTTTATTGTTCTGAAAATTGTGTAATAGGCTTAATTTTCTGGTTAGATAGTTCAAGTAAATGTAGCACTTGATTTCAGAATGATAATGCTCTGGTAATGCTCTGTTACATGACACAGTTGACTACAATAGCAGTTTTCAAGAAATGAAAGCCATTCTTTCATGAAGACACAGTGGTTTATGCCACCGTCTGTTGCAGATATTCAAATGAAAAGCTAAGCCCTTCCCTTTTCTGGGCTAAAGTAACAGCTCTACAAACTTGAAGGTCACATGTTTAAAACAAACAGTGAAACGTTACTTACATGTTTAGAAATAGGCTTCTAAGTATTTAGTGGTAAAATTGACAAATGCTGTATTATTACCTAGTTTAGCATGACAGGATCTACAAAATAGGGCACTTAACCCTTGTCTTCCATGTGGCTCCAGACAGGTAGGTGTTACCTGAATGCATGACCTAGGATCAGGCTTTCCAAAAAACTCAGTGGGACGACACAGGATGGGCGTGCCATTTCTTTCCCTTGAAGTTAGGTGATATAGAGGGGAAGTAAAGAGGAAGAGAGAAGCAGAATGCATGATATAGTGGTTTTACTATGTGCTTAAAAGGAAGGAAAAGGATTTCAATGCCTGCCAGAAATACATAGAGAGTATAATATATTTAATCTTCATACACATTTATATAAAAATATAATATCAAATTATTTGGATCTGGGATGTATTTTTTCCTTTGGAAATGGGATGTATGCTTTTTAATCCTTTAAAATGTGTGGGTTAATATTTCTATAATCATTACAGATACGATTAGCAGTAATTTCTCCCTTTGCATACACGTTCAAAGAAGTAGAAAACAATTCATGTAGCAAGACAACATTTCTCTCCTCTGCAATCCACCATATGAAGGAAGAAACCAAGGAGGCATGAGGTGAGGCAGCTCCACCAGTGCCAACAGTCTGCTTATTTTTCTTTTTATCTGAATCCAAACAAATCTCTTCGCTTGCTGAACTTTGCAAATATGGGGAGAGAAAGAATTAGGTGCGTAAGGGGTAGATGAGGGTGGTGTTGTCAGTTTTGGAGAGCTGGCTTGAATTTTACTCCCTCAGTCATACATCTCTTCCTATTCTTGTCAGCTAGAGACCTCTGTGCCCAGGACTTTTATCCCCTTCCAGGGTCAGTTCTCATATGTTCCTTAAGTTATTTTCCACTTGTCTGGTCAAGGGTCCAGATTTGCTCCAGCAGCCGGATGATGGCTATTACATTTGAAAAGAACAATGCAATTTACTTGACTCTCTGTTAACAGATTTTCTGATGGGTACAAGAGTCTTGATCAGGTATAGCTCATTGTTGTTGATGAGATGGGAAAGTTAATGCTAAAGCTGTAAGGTGTGGTGTTTTTTGTGTGTGGTTTTTTTTCTTTTTAACTGTAAAGTTTGCTAATTCTCTGCTCTTTGAACCATGAGAATTACCTTATCATTTCTTTGCCTGAGTAGTAAATTATTGTCCCACTCACCTCCTTCCACCCCACTATTGTTTTTGCATCTCCACTTCTTATTCCTGCCACTCCCCCCTGCTTCTCTTTCCCTCATTGCTCCACTCTAACTTCCTTCATGAACACTTTCTTTTTTCTTTCTCCCATTCACCTCTTCATGCTATTATCCATGCGACTTAAGCTTCTCTCACCCTTAATGTAGTTACCTGGCTTACAGTACAACCTCTCCTAGATGTGCACTCTTCCTGCAAACCAACTATGTAGCCATTGCTTAGAGAAGTAATGAATAAATAATAATTAACAGCCTATGAAAAGCTTTGAAACAATATTTTTTTTTGCCCCTAATTATGAGTTGAGGTGTTGGTTTGAGCCAAATTGTGTTTTGTTTAACTCTAAAACTAATTTCTTACTTAATCACATCCATTTTTCTTCAGTTTTGAACAAATGCCTCTGGGGTAGGTGTAGGAGTATATTTCTTATGGTCCTGTGCATGGAGGTAAATGGTAGCAAACACCTTTGCGTTTCTCTGGCTCAAATCCATTACTGTGCAGAATACAGGAAGAAGAAGGCATCTACTAAATCACAATTAAGACCAAACAAACCCCTCGGAACATTTTCTAATCAATAAGGCTTTCTTAAATATGGCTGAACCTGGGAGCATTGGGCTTCACAGACCTTTCATACAGGGCTTGTACTGGGCAGACCTCATAAAAAGGCTTGACTAGGATGTAGCTTTGATATTGCAGTATACCATATTACGTAACTTTTAGATCTTCTTTTATTGCTTCTTTAACTTGTGAAAGTATTTACAGAGTCTTTATTAGAAGTAGGTTTCCAGGTTTCTCTGCTTTTATCTTGCCACCTACAGTATTCAGTGAAGTCTAACTTGGGAGGGAATTGTTCTTGGCTTTATTCTCTAAGTGATCCAGTCCTAACAATGAGTCCATGATGATCAATTTAATTTATGTTTTGTCATAAACTGTTACCTACTTGACTTGTCTGTGTAATATGCAGCCTCACTCAAAAGAGCTGTTGGATATGTTTTCAATTGCTTTGTGTGAGTCATTGTTCTAGAGGGAGCTTTTATTATAGATTGAATACCCGGGATGATACATTTACATGTATAAGAACATTACATGCTGTAATAGAATTATACCTGTTTCCTTTGCATGCATATAGTCACACACAAATATACATTAGTACAGACTCACAGGGTCTTGGAGATAGAAGGACGAGAATGAAATGTTGTGATGCTGCCAAGAGGAAGCACAGTGTCTTTGGTCATGATTATGATTCATTATTTATTCCTGTTGCTGCATAAGACAAGGTTGTTCACACAGGCCCTGTCCTTCTTGCACAGTCACTTAGGCTGCTTGCCTTTTTCAGTGCTAAACCACCAACTTAAAAAGCAACATGATGTGAGAGAGGAAGAGGAAAGACTGTTTCTGGACATGCTGAAAAGTCAAAAAAAGCCCACCTGAAATGAGAAGCTGAATACCTACCACCAGAAGAGACTATCTTTAAGCTCTTGCAAGTACCTTACCTGCTAAGCAGGAAATAACCCAACTACAAGATCATGGTATGGGGGGAGCAGTTTATAAACAGGTGAGACTGAAACACTGTAATTAGAAAACCGGACCAGATCTAACTGGAAACCTTCGTGCTAGAGCCATAGAACTTAGGAGTAAGGGTAGGGTTTGTTTGTTTGTCTGTTTGTTTCTGCAACTGCTTTTTGTTGCTGGAGGCAAGCAGGACAAGCATAAGGCCCAGGTGCGTCATGCTCACCTTGCCATCTGCAGCATGGACGGACGTATCTAAGTCAGCCGCACTGGAGTCCACCTACATACTGAAGGCATTTTTGGAGTTCAGTTCATCTACTCATTTTAGGTCTCTGCTTTAAGATGAGTGGTGCTCTGGTTGTGCCCCCTCCTCTCCACTCCCCGCAGCAAGCACTTTGCTCCTGCGGATGTCTCCAGCACGCACTGAAGACTGGACGCACTGGATCAAATGACTCTCAGCTTTGGGAATTGGCTGTGCTTACTTTTGCCCTCAGTAAGCATGAGGTCAGCTATATTGCCTGCAGTCTTGGGGAAAGATTTGAATTAGTGTAATTTACCTTGCATTTGCGGTAGGCTACGCCTGCACGCATGGCTGGTCACTACTGTTCCACTGAGGCAAGCTGTCATGTGTCTCCCCAGCACTGATGCAGTTACCCTGACAGGAAAAATGCTTCCATTAGTACTTTTTCTGCTACGTGAGTCTATATCAGTCAGAGTGGCAAAGTGGCTTAGCTTTTTTGCTGGTATAAGCTAAGGCTATGCTAGGAGTTGCCCCTGTAGTTGCGTTCGCATGCAGGCTCTGATGTGGGGCCCATGGAGGCATCACTGCAGGGATCTGCTGGGGGATGCCAGGGGAGTAAAGTAACATCAGGTATCCAACGGGTGAGGGATGAGGGGAAGAGTCGTTCAGAGAGTGAATCAAAACACGCATTGCAGACTCACTCCCTGGTGTTAACTCCACAGGAAACATAACATTGGATGTCTAAAGCTCAATCCTGGCAACCACGCCCACCTGTCAGCAAGTGTGACTGATGAACACACTCAAGCACACTAAATTGTCATTATTTGAGTTAAAACATAAAATGCAATAAAGAAATTAATTACTTTACAAGTTGGTTTGGTTGATTGCTATGTTTTGCTATGTTGAGCTCTCTGCAAAAACCTTTGGTTTCATGCTCAGGTCATCTTTCTCACCTCATCTGCTCGGGAAACTGTAACATCAAAACTGAACAAGGACAAACTTCATTTTAAAAAGCAAGCTGTCTTTCACATTTACTGTCAGTGACAATAGCCAGCTTTTGATGTGTGATTCTAATAGTGAACCAAAAGAGAAAGTCTGGCAGCGGTGCCCTCTTTGGGAATTTTGGAAGGAGATTTTGGAGATTATTTTGGGTTTTCTGAACTATTTGAATTATTTGCTGGCAGCCACAGGCGAGTGGCATTTTACAGTATGTTAAAACCAAACTTTGATATCTGAAAATAGCTCTTTTGGTATGGAGCTTGTCTTCCTTGATTCTCACATAAGCCGCGTATTTATCATAGCTGAGTGATAAATGGTGAGATACTGGTGTTTTATATGCAGTGAAATTACAAGGTCAGTTTTAATTAAGCTGAGATCAAGCCCAGTCTGTATTGCACACTTCTGATTAGGTTACTTCAAATTAACATAAGTTTTTGGAGACTTCACTGAAGTCAGTGGTGTTAAACACCAGCTGTGCTGGCAGATAAGCGTGGGATATAAGAAGGAGATAGAATTCACATTGAAATTAGCACTTGGCACAATATAATTCTCTGATTGCAAACTATGTGAAGTTGCCTGCGCTAATTGGTTGATTTTATTTGAAGCAGATGTTGTTAGCTTTCCCACTAATGATCTGGAGAGAAATTTTTTTTGAAAGACATGCCATGTTAGGTTCTCTGCAGTATAATAAGCTAATTACAACTTTAAGTACTTGCAGTAATTAGCACAATGTGTATAAAGTGGTCCTGATCTTTTCACCCTGCTGCATTATTGTTAGGGCATCTTAAAAAACAAAGAAGAGAGCTAGCTGGATTTAGTTTCCCCAATCTAGCTTCTTGTTTTCCCAGACTTTTATATTAAAGAGATAACGAACTAGACTTTTATCCTTATTTTTAAGCACACCAAAAAGATTTAAGCCTTTCTCCTTCTGTTTTTCTCTAACTCCTTTCTCTAAATCAAATCTGTTTAATCTTATCTTTGTCCATTGAGGTAAAGTCTCCCAGCATCTTAAAAAAAACATTAGTAAATAGTTCTGTACAGCAACAGAGTATGTGTTCTCTATTAATTCATTTGATCACTTGCCCATGTATTACCAAGATCAAAGGTGTATCTGACTTATAGAAAGAAAACAAACAAGCCCACCCTGAAAGCTCAGCTCTTTCTAGAGCAATTGTGCTCCTTGTGGTTTGTACTGACGGTGATTAAAAACTGCCGGCAGTTTGCAAAATAGTCACAGGAAGAACCACCAAGTGATCCTGCCTGTAGAAAAAAGGAAAATCAAAATGAGTTATACGAAAGTAGTGAATCAGAAATTATCCGCGTAGTACCTTTTGAAACTCAGTATGACTGCTATGGATGGTGGGTACACTGCAGAAATGGGTGTTTTGAGAAACCAGTTTAACTGATGCTTCAGTTTACCTGGTGGTCTCCCGGTGTGGTTTCGTGAAAATTGCTCTTCAGAAACCTTCATCTGGTATTTACATCAAAGTTGTTATTCACTTTTTTTGTGGAAGCCACTAGAAGCCAGATCTAACCATTTGCACAGATATGGTCACATTTCCTAATTCCCTTATTTTGTGGGCTGAGGAATGATGTGATGAACTCTCTCAGACAAGTTATGCCATTTCAGCAATGCTGCCAGGACCCCAGCCACCCATGTGACACACATAGGTTGGTTACCAGATGCTGGTGCCATACAGCATCACCTTGCTGCTACCTGCGAGAAGGGTCAGGGGACTGTCCCTCTGAGTGCCTGATCTGGAAAACTTATTTATTGCATAGAACTGTGAGGGAAGATATTTCCAGACAGCAGGAGCCTTGGACAGGCATTTCATGGTGGACTGTGGAGTAAAGCCTGTTCACCTTCAGCCAGATTGAGCTGTGCTGTTTGCAGCCAGCAGGCTGTCCCCAGCTCGTGGAGGGTGGCACAGCAAGAAAGAGGGTGACAAAATACAAAGCCCACAAAGTCTTTTGGGCTGGGCTGGCAGAGGCCTGTGCAGGGGCATCCACGACACTTGTGGAGGTGGAGCAGGAGGGAGCCCATGAAGACCCCGAGCAGCCAGCAGTTTGACTGGACTCCTACTGTCCAAAAAGATCCTCACCGACAAAGTGCATCAGGCCCAAATGTTTCTTCTTCAGGTCCTTTTAACTGCAAGTTATATCTGTGAGCTGTGTTTCCCCTTGGTGCATATCAGAACACAGGATAGTTTCAACCCATCCCGCTTTCTCTTTTTTTCTCTTCCTTTTCTGTACTGGTTTTCAATGCACCTTTCACGTGCTAGGGCATGGGTTGACTGTCCTTGTGTACCTCTCTGTAAAGTGCATGCAAGGAAGGCATTCAAAACCAAATCTTGGATTTAGCATGGTATACTTCACTGAGATATTTTCCTGGGTTAGCAAAAGGGTCATAAGATTTAAATTTTTTATTTACTTTCATCAAACTTTCTCCTTTTAAATAAACTGGTAAATCTACATCTTGAGAATGTGGCTAGGAAAAGGAAATATTTGTCATCACGACAGTGGTGAGCTTTAAGGAAAACTCTTGAGTTAACATGAAGTCATCACTCAAAATAAACCGCAATTTGATTTCTGTAACTCCTTATGACCAAATTAATTACTTTTATTGCCTTGGGCAAAATCTTTTAGTTGCGGGTTTAAGCTAAAGCAAACATGTTACTTCCCTTCAGTCTGAAGAATTGGTAAGTAAAGAGTCTTTGTTATTTTAATCTCATGATTCAATCTCCTGCTGCATTAATTTGGTGATTTGACTAATTGGTGGTTTAACCTATTATTAATCTTCCTCCATTAATTTCCTGATGCAATTTTAATGACATCTTGATGTCACTATTGAATTAAAGTCTATTTAGTTTAAAAAAAGAGAGCAGTAGTTTTAGATGTGGTTATCTATTTGCTGAATTTTAATGTCTTTATTCATTCTAATAAAACTCATGGAAGTATAGAGAGCTGTATCTTTTTAATATTACAGATTGGGCTTTAATCCTGAGTCAAACAACTGATTTACCCAAGAATTTTTGTGGTTTTTACTAAAATAAACAGAGTCCATTACATTATTCTTAGCCCATTACTTTGTCTGGAAGTCCACTCCAAAGACTACATGCGATGCTTGTAAAGGTCTCCATGTGAAAAAGCAGCTTCTGGGTCAGGAGATGCTGACCATGAATATTTCCTCTGGACTATGGCAAAGTAACAAAGCAGAAACTGATTTCTTGGCTTTGCTACAGCTCATCCCAAGGCTCCATGCAAGTCTCTTCATTTCCTTGTGCCTCACTGCCTGTTCTTGACCCAAGTGAAATGGGTATCTCACTTCATTCCTTTCACCTTTTTACATGTTTCATCTGTTTGTGATGTGAGTGTGTCAGAGTAGAGATCATTTTTCACCTATGTTTATGATCTCTACAGTGCTGGCTGGGATCCTGAAGGGCTGTATAGTACAAATCAGTAACAGCAACTGGGTAATTAACAACAGGTAATATCAGATATGGTGGAACCAGAATAACTCATAAATTGGAAAACCAAGAAAGAATGTCCCTACGGCTCCTGGAGGCTTGCAACGGACCTACTGGGTCATGCCAGCGTTGCATCAACTCGGACACAGAGGAGTGGAAAATGTGTCAAAAGAAATTGTAAGAAATGCCACGATGTGAACAGTCATCACATTTCCTAATTTATTTAGCAGTGTAGCACAACTTGCAGGGGGACGAGCTGCGCAGCTTGCCTAGCGGCAGCTGTGGTGACAATGTGCGTCCGGCCACACAGCACACATGCAAAGCATCCCCACATCCCAGCCCCTCCTTGGCTAAAGAGACACTAAGGTCAAGGCACTGTTACCTAGCAACTAATGAGAGTTGATTAATCCATTTGTGGGCGTCACACGCTGCAGTGATGTATGTGAGCCTGTGCCTGCTTCTACTATTTGTGTAGTGGCAGGAAAAGCAAGTAACAATTACTGGTGAACGACATCAGTAATGCTGACAACAGCATCATTAGATGTATAAATAATCACAGCCAACAGTGACTTTCCGTTTTCAATGCAAGCATCAGATTTTGAATTTCTAAACCACACTATTGTTTCTTTGAATGCTTTGGTATAGATGAGTTTTTAAATGGGAAGGGAATGATCCTGGCAGATAGAGGACAATTTATTTTTTCCAGAAAAGTGAGCTCTTCGCTTGTAGTGGATTCCCTGCATAAGCAAAGCTTCCCCTAGTCTTCAGTACCACAAGTGCCTGATCAAACTCAAAGAAAGTAAAACTTCTCTGAAAGCAATTCTTTTGAGTTTTAGCGGCCTCTGAAGAGTTAAATAAAAAAGAGGGCATTTTATAATGCATCTGCTTGCTGTCTGCAGCACATGCTCCAGAAGGGCAGTACCTCACCCTGTCGATGTCTAATGAACTGTGCAGTTCCATATGATTTATCGTTGTTGGTGTTCCACCAGGAATGATCGATAATATATTCTATAAAATTTCTTTTTACTTCCAAATGCACCCAGCAGGGTAGAGGAATTTTATTAAATTGTTGGAAAAAAATAGAAACCTGTTCCATATTTTAACAGAGAAGACCTTAGCAGACTTGGTTTGCATTTTAAAGGCCTAAAGTCAAAAGCAAAACCACCTTTCACATACAGTTTGTTTATTTTTAAATAGAAGATCTCATGAAAAAAATTAAGAATTTATATGTGGGAAAGAGACTACAGAATGAATAGTATTAAAGGAAGAGATAAAACTTTAAAGAATCTATTTTTCACAATTCAGTTTAGACAATAAAGCCAGAAAAGAAAACTCCCTGAGGCTCTGAAAAAAGTAACAAGCAGTGAAGTTTGGCTGAGACCCAGCTGTAGTACAATGTTGCCCTGTTTCTCCTGCCCTTCATCTTCCCACTCCCTCAAATGCCCTGCGTG
The DNA here is from genome assembly GCA_008711295.1 of Anarhynchus alexandrinus. Lineage (NCBI taxonomy): Eukaryota > Metazoa > Chordata > Aves > Charadriiformes > Charadriidae > Anarhynchus > Anarhynchus alexandrinus. The sequence goes on along the minus strand of VUYV01000018.1, from coordinate 1,980,570 downwards.
AGACCTTCCGTTTTCAGGCATTAATTTTACTTTTTTTTCTTGGCTCAGGAGGATAATGGAATGCAAAATTGTCTCTCCTGAAGCAACCAAATTGTTTTGGGGGCAGAAGTGAAGGGAGAAGGCCAATTCTCTTGCTGCAAACCAGACCAATCTGAGCTATAATACATTTTTTTTTTGCCTCTCTCTATCATGATCACTTACCCTTCTATGTCTTGTTTATTCTAACCACTGAGAAAATTGTGCTGGAGAAATTTTCTTCTGATTAGTGATTAGGCACAAAGGGAAATTTGGGCTGCCTTCCACACTCATTCCTTTTCCTTTGTGCTGGGCTCTTATGCTTTCTCACCAGACTTTCCTGAGAAGGCTCTTTCTTGCGTGCTGCATTCACACTCCCCAAATAACACGGATATCAGATGTTTGCCCCTTGACCAAGGGTGCTTTGGAGCTGGAAATGTGAGGACTATTTTGCTTTTCTAAGTCTCCGAGATCACTGTGGGAAATGGCTGATGCCGACTGAGGAACATCTGATAATGCCCACTGCACAGACCTTGCAAAGGAGCGAGGCGCTTCTGCCCACAAAGAACAGAAGAGCCAGAGCATGGGGGCATACCAGACTGTCTTGGTCAAGTGTATTTTATTTAAAGCCTAATTGACCTCTGGAGCTTAGGAGAGGCAGCTGGACAGGCAAGAGTAGGAGGATATACAAGAGGTTTTAAAAGCAAGCAAAGATGCCTTTTACATGTTGTTTAAAACCCCCTTGTCTCTTCTCCCTGGAGGCAAATGGCAGGACACGTTCACCTCCCCGTAGCTGTCCAGTCTCCCCACGCCACACAAAGCAAACATGGCAGAAAGGCCTCTATAGCCTTTACAGGAAGGAAGAAGCGCACTCACTGTAGCACCCACTGAATTTAATGTTGGGGTTTTGGTATTTTTTTGAGAGAGTAGAAAAGAAGGGGAAAGAAGCTGCTGTTTAGCACATTTTACTCTCTCACCTTCCTCAGTAGGAAAATGTTGTTGTGGGCATATGAAAAACGGTGTTTGAAACCTCAACCCTTACAGAAACAATCTGGGGGGCGTTGGGGGGTGGGGTGAAAAGAGAGAGACATGGCGAGTCTGGACCGTGCCATGCAATTAGATTTTTTTTTTCTCCACAGGGGATTTTTCTGTCCTTGCCTCACTTTTGTTTTCAGTCCAGCCCTCCTGCTCTTCCTGTGGCCCCCAGGGTTTATCATCTCACCCAACTTGCCCAGTTCTCCCACAGGAGCTGACGCTGTTCTCCAGTTTCAAAAGTGGGAGGGGGTGAAGCGGTCATGTGCTGTGAGCATCCAGAGGCTGCTTGTGAAGACTTTGACTTTGGTCATGTTTTCTAAACTCCATGGCCACTTCGATCTGTTTAACGGTAACTCAAACATGCCTACAAAGGTAAATTAAAAGAAAGTATTCTTTGAAGTAAAGGTACTGTTTCTGTGCTCATGGGAGTTGCAGGGCAGCAAATGGAGAGCAGCGAGCAGTGCCTGGCCCGTGGTGGGTTCCCACCTGGGAAGAGGTGAATGGGGCAGGGGTGGGGAGGAGGTGGATGGAGGGAGGAGGTGGATGGAGGGAGGATGTCCCCCCAAGTTAACACAGGGAATGCATTTCTGTTAGAGGCAAAACTATAACTCCAGATTTTCATCCTAGTTTAGTCTGATGATAAATACTGAAGTGTCAGCACCTCAGTCTCGGAGCTCTAGAAAAAGCAAAAGAATCGATGTTCAAAAGTTTTTGTAGCACTTACTAACAGACTGTTAACCTCAACAAAATATCTCCTTAGGCCTTAGTTAGCCAGTACAGGTGACTGGACAAAGTCCTTTCTAGAACCCTTTTTCAGGACATACATCTATTGCATAGGTGGCCTGTATATCTCTGTCCTGAAATAATAAGTTTTTTTGTGAAAAATTGTCCAGTAGATAGAGGAGGAGGTAAAGTCCTTTCACATAAGTATAGTTAAGCACTGGGAGAACATCTGATGCCTGCTTGGCTATTTTAAGCAGTGGTTGCTTCATACAAACCCACAATTAATAAAAGCTTTAACCACTGGGTTCCCCTTGTGGGGCCCTGTGAATCTGTCTGTAGTTAGGAATGTCCAAACGTCTTCAGTAGGAAGACTGAGAGTCTTCTTTCCTCTCCCCAAGTCCCCTATAGGTTGAGATGAGGATGTTCTTGGGATATAGTCTCGGGCAGGGCTATTTCAGCAGATATCCTGAAGAAGTGTTTTCACCTTGCAGGTACAAGCAGCACACTTTAGCAAAGGAAGGACTTGCTTCTTTCCTGGGGAATAAGAAATACCCTATCTTAGCAGGTAAGACAAGTCTTCACTGTGGACTGGAAGGGAATCACCAAAGCCTGTTTCACCTGTGGTGCAGCCAGAGGTTAAATTGTGAGCTTACAGCACACTGCTCCTTGGTACGCCAACGCAAACTTACTCTCAAGGTGGTGAGGCTGCGAGAGACATCGGCTTCTCATGAGTCATTTCAGGCCACCACAGCACATGTCTCCAGCTCCCCTCTAACACTCCTACGTGCCTGCTAGCTAGCAAAGCTTGGTGGGTGCTAACACAGCGGATATTTTGGCTGGGGTGATCCCAGTCACTGCATGACAACTGTGGTCTCTGTTGTGTTATTCTGGTGTCTGCTCTGAGGGGCAGGGAAGACACCTTTTTTTTTGCTTTGAGCTTGTGCTGCATGTCTTGCTCCATAGCTGGATCTGTAAAACAAAAATAGGAGCTTTGCTTTGCTGACAGGGCAGACGACAGGTTTTTAACCATGTTCTGGTTTTATTGAATGCCAGTCACTGATTTGAGCTCATCTAAGTTTGACTTCCTTCTCAACTCTGTAATATTTTTTTTTCTCCCCGCGGTATTGATTTTTTAGAAAAGAGAGCCAAAATCAATTAAAACCAAACAATTTTTGACACTTTGGGCTTTCTGCTGTGGTACCAGTTAATCACATGTTCATAAATATGCTAACATATGGGTCAGAAAGTTGACATTTAAATTTAATGCACTTGGGGAAAATAAATTATAAAGGTCTGCTGGAGAGGTTTTGCCATAGTTCTCTTCCCGCCGTCTGTCAGAGGATGCATAAACCTGTGACCTCTTTTGTACACAATTACAATGTATCTCCTCTATCTAAAGCCGGATAATTACAAGGTTACATAGTCCCTTGGCAAGCTGAAGAAAAGGTTACTCTCATTTTCTTCTAAAGGCTTCAGAGTAATGCTGTGCGCTGGAAAGGTGCACAGCCACTTAATCCGGTGTGAATGGAGAGGAGGGATGGTGTCTCTTGCCATTGCCGCTGAGTTACTAATGAAATGACAACCCTGAATTTATGTTTTTGTTAGCACTATCATTCTCCTTATGCACGCAGCGTGGGTGTGAGAGTGTATGTGTGTGTGTCTGGGCCGTGACGCGGTGGTGGTGTATGTGTGCGAGGTGTATTGGTGGCTGCTTGTGTGGCCTTTGGGCTTCCACTGCTGGCCATGTGAAACGGTGAAATGGAGCAGGTCACAGAATCACAGAATCACAGAATAGTCAGGGTTGGAAGGGACCTCTGGAGATCATCTAGTCCAACCCCCCTGCCAGAGCAGGGTCACCTACAGCAGGTTGCACAGGACAGCGTCCAGGCGGGTTTTGAATGTCTCCAGAGTGGGAGACTCCACAACCTCTCTGGGCGGCCTGTTCCAGTGCTCCACTACCCTCAAGGTAAAGAAGTTCCTCCTCATGTTAAGATGGAACTTCCTATGTTCAAGCTTGTGCCCATTACCCCTCATCCTATCAATGGACGGGACAAATGAATGGGCTTCACACGTTCTGCCTCTGCTAAGTCATTGTTCCTCTCCCTGTTAAGACTTGCCCGTCCTTCCAATTAAGCAGCATCCAGTTTGCAGGTTTGTCTACAGGGATTAGCTGGAGCCAATGTTCGGTGATTCCTACCAAGATCTCCCTGGTGGACCCAGCAGTTTCTTTAGCATTTAAGCTATAGGATTTTTAATGAAGTGTCTAAGACTGGTTGGGAAGAGAACCTGAACAGGAATGAGTACAGCGCAGTCAAACTGGACATCTGCCAGATGGCAGAAAAATAAGTCAAATCCATCCCTAACTAGTCAGCTGGATTGAGCCTGGGAATTTCTTTTGAGCTGTATCTGAGAGGTGTGTTCAGTCCCTTTGCCTTCAGCATTAAAGCTGAAAACAGGTGATGACTATGTAAGTGATAACTTAACCCAGCACAGCCTTAATTACTTCAAAGGGTCAGTCTGGGAGGGTGGTGGACTCAAGCTGAGTCTGGTGCTTTGCTCCAGACCTGACCCTGACCAAAATGATAATGTAGAAACTGAGGAATGAAGTGATGGACGTCTTTCTCCTCAAGGAATAATCTGTCGCAGAATGGACTGCAGAGAGCCATGTGCTACTGAATGGGTGGCAATAACACAGGTATAGCAACTGTGAACTTTTGGACAGGAAAAGAATAGGAAGTGATGGATGTAGCAACAGCTACAGACGGGCAAATGTGTTCACATGTTAAATGGTGCTGTAAATTACAGAAAAAGTAAAATTAATGTTTAAAGGGCTTTAAAGTCATCAGCTCACCCACACCCAGTTTAATTTATCCCTCTGCTATAACAATGCCAGCAACAATATATGATGAATTCCTCATTATGATGCGTGATGCTCCAGATCCTTGCTCCCATAGAGACAGTGATGCTCTATCCCAAGCAGGAGGCAAAATCCTCTTCTTTTTCTTGCCCCTGCACCAATGCTGGTGACCTCACTGAAGTAGTTAGTGAAAGACGAGAAATACCCGGTACAAAGTCAGCAGATGTGACGGTCAACTCACAGCAGAGTAGAATATCACGGACCACCTGTGAGAGCCCTGTAAGTGCTGGATTTGCTTCTGGGCAGCACTGAGTGCCCTTTACTCCGAGCTTGTGGCAAAACTACCCATCTGTAGGGTTCAGCATGCCAGGCAGCTTTCTGTGCTGTGATGCTAGGATCTTGAAATACTGTTTAACACAGTGCAATTGACAAGACTAATAATTAGAAATGTATCTGAGGAATACTTGGAAAACGTTCAAAAGCAGACAGAAAAAAAGACATGAAAATGTTCTTTCCCTGGAGATTTTCTTTGTATTTTCCACTCGTGACCTGTCCTGCTGTCGAGAAGTCAAGGTGCTGGTGCTCTGCAGTAAGGGGGATGCCCACTGGATGTCATGATTGCTCCACAAAAGTGCAAACACAGTGTAATTTATCTAGCAGTCAAAATGTTATTTCTGAGGGGAAGCAATTTTAGGATGTATGTTTTGTGCAGTTATTTTCTCTCTCTCTCTGTTTCAGCCTCTCATTTATACACATGCATAAATCCTCGGATTCGTGAACTGTGCAGAGTCAGTAAGCCATAGCTAAAACCCCGAGTCTGTTGGGTTATATGTGAATTGTGTGAAAACAAAACAACGACTTAAAGTTGTTCAAATAAATTACATAGGAGAAGACTCTTGCCACTGATTTCAGAAAAAGTTAGTCACCCACATACCTTTGAAAATCAGGGTCTTATTGCCCTGATTAATAAGAGAGAAGGAGAGTCTGTAATTGCAATCAAATAGATTCAATCACTTAATTTGGTGAGTAATGAGATCAACAAAGTGTATGTGGGTCATATCAGCTTTAGACTCATGCCCTGCCTGTAAGTTCTTTACAGAGAGAAAGTAAATAAGAAATGAACCAACAAAATAAAACTACATTCCCCCTGCCAAAAACTCTTTTCTGACCATCTGAATTCGTAGTGCATGGAAAATATAACTGCAAATGCCTACATTCTGCAAATGTCAGTAGCGGCTAGCTCTTATTTTAATTTACTATTTAAATGTATTAAACATAAAAGGAATCCTGTTAAATGTCATAAGCATAATGACAATCCAAACGAAATTATCTAGAAGAGTCAATTAGATTCAGAGGCCAAGCAGGAAGTAAAATGAGTAATCGGGAAAGGAGGATCCCCCAGACACCACACAGCATGGATTACAGTCTTAAATGTCACGTGGAAATGAATACAGGGCTAACGTTCTCATATTTAAAGGTGGGTTATTTGCTCAGTCTCCAGAAGGCAAGTTGTTATTTTTTTCTTGAAGGGTTGGGCAACCTGTGGACTAGGTAAACGCAGAGATTGTGGAGCAGTACCAGGCTGCCTGAACTGTAAGCATGCAAAGACTGTTCAAATGCACAAAGATTAATTTGTAGAAATGAAGCTGATGGTTACACAGAAATTATAAATGTTTTCAGTCATAGAATCATAGAATCATTTAGGTTGGAAAAGATCTTTGAGGTCATCAAGTCCAACCATTAACCTAGCACTGCCAAATCCGCCACTAAACCATGTCCCTCAGCACCACGTCTACCTGTCTTCTAAACAGATTCCACCACTTCCCTGGGCAGCCTGTTCCAATGCTTGACAACCCTTTTGGTGAACTTATTTTCAGTATCAAATTAACTGGTATTCAGGTGTGATGAGAAGGGAGAAAGGAAGTGGAAAATAAATATATTTGTGAACAGGATAGATAAACTGTTGTCATTTAACAAAGAGACAATATTAGTCCTTTTCCTTTTTGCCTCTGGCTTCACTTTCCTGAAATGCTGATGGAGGCAGTTCCATGATCTTCCTCTATATGTACATTGGCTGTTTCTACCAACACTGCTATCTCCAGTAACAGGATTTACAGACCTCAGCAACAGATATTTTCCTTATTGGTCCATCTCATGTACTTGCATGTCTCGTCATTTTTATGGACTGCCCAGGTACTTATTCTTTGGCCAAGATCTTTTTTAAGATCAGCTTTCTGTTTTGCATTCTACTGTCATAGTTATTCAGCAAGAAACAACTTCAGAATATGATTGTCATTATAAGTCTTTTCTGCCACTCACTAGTATTTTGCAACTATTTGCAGTAGAAGGAGGTCAGAGTAAAGGTACAAGAATAAGTCATAGCTTGCAGATAACTTCAGAACTACTTCAAGGGTGACAGGATACAAATTAAACATTACATAAGTTAAAACTGGAAAAGGCCATATGGTTTCTAAAATATACAGCATAGAAATGTTATTCCTATCTTGTTCCCCTCTCCCATTAACTTGCAATTCATATTAGGACTTCTCTTATCTTTGTCTCTTTTTTCTTCAGTCTCAACGTGAAAGATTATGAAGGACAAAATGAGAATAGCAAGTTCACCAAGTGAAAGTGACTCTTGATTACTTAAATTTCTGGTGGATGATTTATCTTTTACAACACAGCTCCTGAGGGCACTAAAAAAACGAGCAATGGCTTTGCAGTTTAAAGTTTTAACCATTTTGCCCTTGCTTTGAACATAGCAGATGAGTTTCTTTGCCACAGGAAGCAGAAAGGAGAAGCTTAGCTGGGATGGCCCAGGCATCAAGCAAAGACCTCTTCTCCTTCAAGTTGTGGCTGATGGTCTCCAGTGTCTGTGCCTTCCAGCAGCTCTGTGCCTCTCCTGGGTCTACCCCATTCATTTTGGGATGGAGTGGTTGGGAAAGCTGTGGGTGAACAGTGGTTTTATGCTATACCATAGTGATGTCTTGTGCTTGTTTTCATTCTCTTCTTCCTGTTCCTAACAGTCTTTTTGCCTTTCCGACTACTGAACATTGAGCTGACATTTCAGGAAATTATCCAGAGTTATTCTGAGACGTCTTTCATGAATTGTTAATGTAGAGCCCATCATTGCATATGTATAGTTAGGATTGTTATTTTGCCATGTGCATTACTTTGCATTTATTGACATTGAATCTCTTCTGTCATTTATTACCCCATCACTCAGTATCACGAGAGCTTTCTGCAAGTTTCTGAGGTCAGTTTTGGGTTTGATTTTCCTGAATGCTTTTCTACCAGCTGAAAATTTGCCACCTCACTAGAAGAGAATCATTACATTAACAGTAACATACAGTCTTTTACAGTTCATTTATGAATATATGGTGAACAGACCTGGCTCTAGCCCTGAAACTTTCTCCCTGTGGGATAACCTCCCTCCACTGTAAAAACAGACCAGCCACAATTTTTGACTGCTCAGCTTTTAAAGTAACAGTTATTAATTAGTAGGCTCCCTCTCTCTTCTATGACAGCTTAATATCTTTAAAAGCTTTTAGTGACCAAGATTTTCAAAAGCTTTTGGGAAATTCAGGTACATGGTATAACCATGTTACTTCTCTCCACATGCTCACTGATCTCAGAGTATCAATAGCCTTTTGAAGCACCTCTTTCCCTTAAAAAGCCGTGTTGCACCTTACTTTTCTCCAATATATCTATGTATCCATGCTCATCTGGATGAGGAAGGGCTCTGGTGTCAGCAAACCCCATAGCTCCTACAGGAGAGACATCATGGGGAAGACTTAATTCAGCTTTCCTCCTTCAGATTCATTTTCCTCAAGTGCTCCTTTTAGATATAAGTAGGACTTTTCAGCCTGACTTGTTCTCTGGCAGAATTCCAGATATTGTTTGGAAAAGTTAGTATTTTTGGGGTTTTTCTGTTTGTTCTTTAACAAGTATTTTTGACCCATCTGATAAGGTTGTGGTTTTTTTTTTTTTTTTTAAGATCCCTTTTTATAACTAATGACAGCATTTACTCTGCCATTTACACTGTTGGCTTTTATTGTGGTCAGATGGTAATCTTTTCTCATGGGCAATGCATTCTGAGCCTCTAATGTGCAATCTGCAAAGAATTCCATAAATTTAGCCTGCTACATGCATTTTGTGCCTCTCCCAGTCCATTAAACTCCATTCTGTGTAGTCTTCTTATTCTCCTCTCTTTGCAATGAAATACTCCCATAAGGCTTCTGTATTTTTGAGTACTTTTTGTGTACCTCACGGTTACTGACTTGGGGTGACTGTTTGATATGGACATCAAGGGACAACTACTGTGCCTTTCTTGGGTTAAAATCTTGAGAGGGGAGAACTGGCTTATCTGACCAGTTGGTTCAAGAAGTAAGGATTCTTGTTGCTCAGTAATCTGGCTGCAGCCTCTCTCCTGAGTGTGAATTTACTTAGGTCACAAAGGACCAGACTAGACTATTTGTACTACTGTTCCTGTGGTAGGTTGACCCTGGCCAGTAGCCAAACATCCGCCCAACATTTCTCTTAATCCCCTGTCCCATGGGGTGGGGGCAAAGCAGAAGGAAGGAGAGAAGACTTGTGGATTGAGATTATGACAGTTTAACAGGGAAAGGAAAAGCTGTGGACACAAACAAAGCAAAAAGAGTAATTCATTCACTACTTCCCATTGGCAGGCAGATGTCCAGCCACTTCCAACAAAGCAGGGCCTCAGCGCATGTAATGATTTGCTTGGGAAGACAAATACCATAACCACAAACACCCCCCTTTTGTCCTCCTTTTGTTGAGCTTTTATTGCCAAGAATGAGGCCATATAGTATGGAATATCCCTTTGGTCAATTCACGTGAGCTGTCCTTGCTGTGTCTTCTCCCTGCCTCTTGCCCAATCCCAGGCTACTCACTTTGGCGGAGGGAGACAAGAGAGAAAGCCTTGACACTGTACGAACAACTATTTCAGCAACAGCCAAAACACTGCTGTGTTATCAGCGCTGTTTTAACCACAAATCGCAAGCACAGCACCATACCAGCTGCTATGAAAAAAGTTGAGTCCATCCTAGCCAGACACAGTACAATCTCCACCCCTTATTCCATATCATTTGCATCATGTTTGGGTCCCACCTTATCTGATATGTACAAGTATGCTCTGAGCATCCCATTCATATATTCCTTCATTTCTATACTGTACTCAAACCTTTCCACTTACCTACTTAACCCACACCCCATTACAATATTTCATCCTTCTGTCCCATATCTTTCTTTTTCCTTTCCATTCTCTCTCTTTTTCATTCCCAAAATTCCCTCTTAACAACACTAACAACTTATACCATGTAGTTAAACCATCTTTACATCCAAGAGTCAGGCTTTTACATCCATATTAACCACTATCACCTGTCCCTTGACATACACATAGATATTATTCCCCCAAACAATGTCCCTGTCCCCTCAAATGTCCATAAAAACACTTGATGACTTGGACCCCATCTGTCAAGGTGGTCACTTAGGACAGAAGAAGTAGTGAGTTGGGTTGTTGGGCGCTAAGACCAGCTTGAGCTGGGTCACTGCCATGCTTGTCCAGTTCCTTGTGAGGTTCATTCTGTCTGTTCAAGTTATTCCTGTTATAAGAGCTTCCTATGCAGTTCAAATCATGTATTATTTTCCCCCACAGTTAAATCTCCTTGAGGTACACACTGGATATTCCAATCCTTCCTCATTACCCATCAAGTGCAGGCAGGTCCTTGAATGAAGACAATCCCATGAATGGGTTTGCCTTTTCCTAAGGGAGGAGCAAACCCCGCTACCTTTCCCAGCCATTTCCCTATGTGCTCTGTGGGAACCTTATCTCCTCCCACAGTAGTAGGGACTTTATTTGGGCAGGACCAGGATGGTTAGCAGATCCTCTGTTGTTAACCAGCAAAATGGCTTCTGCTAAATTTACATCCAAGTGCTTTTATTTCCTGGCACCCAATACTCCCAGCATAGTCTTTAACAGCCCATTAAGTCATTCAATCTTTCTGGAGGCTTGTGGGTGATAGAGGATGTGATAACATCCAAATAAGTGCTGTATTTCTCAGCCCAGGAGTATATGAGGTTATTTTGGAAATGAGTCCTGATGTTTGACTTATTTTTTTCTGGGTTACTGTGTTGCCACAGAACCTGCCTTTTAAGACCCAAGGTGGTGTTTTGTGCAGTGGCATGTTTATAGGGTATGTTTCCAGCCAGCTGGTAGTTGTGTCCACCATGGTGAGCACATAGTGCTTACTTTAGTGGGTTTGTGGCAGTGATACAGTGTAGTCAGTCCGCCATGCCTTGCCACACAGATAACCCAGCCACAACACTCTATTCCAGGGAGACTTTATTCACATGGCTTACTTGATAACAGCACGTGTTCTGCCTTCATAGGTGATCTGTGTGATGGCCTCAAAGGTCAGGTCCACACCTTGATCATGAGCTCATCTGTATGTTGCATCTCTCCCTAAATGTCCCAATGTTTCATGGGCCCACTGGGCTATGAATAGCTCACCCTTATGTTCCCAGCACAGGTCCACTGTTTTGATGTTCTTTGGTGATGTGGTTCTTGGGCTTGTAAGCATCCATATGATGTGCCTTCACAGTGGTGTTCTCTAACCAGGCACTGACGTCTTGCCACTTGCCTAGATGGGTTTACCTCTGTGCAGCCCATTGTGCTGCCACCCCCACAGGGCGTTTGCCCATGGGGTCAGTATAGGGGTAGAGTACTGGCCACTTTTCTCTAAGCCCAGCTGGATGGCTTTCACTTCTGCAAACTGACTTGACTCACCTTCTGCTTTGACAGCTTTAATGGCTTGTCACGTGGGACTCCACACAGCAGCTTTCCACTTCCAATGGTTTCCTACAACATGACAGGATCTGTTGGCAAACAGAGCACAGTGCCTTTCACCTTCAGATAATCTGTTGTGTGGTGATACCTGTTTGGCGTGATACCTGTTTGGCGTGAGTCACCTTCTTCAGTGATGCTCCGAAATCTCTGCCTTCTGACCAGTCTATGATCTCTTCCAGGATTTCTGAGTGGTTGGGACTCCCCATTTGAGCCCCTTGTGTGTTCAGTGCTACCCACGTATTCCACGTAGCATCGTTCACGTGATGTGTAAAGGGAACCCTCCCTTTGAACATCCAGTGCAACATAGCAGTCAAGGTGCCAAGAAGAGCTGTGCTTCAACAACTTCTAAAGCAGCTTGAACACCCTCATATGCTGCTAGTATCACTTTTTTTTTTTTTTTTCATTTGGGGTGTAGTGGGCCTCAGATCCTGAATACTCCTGGCTTCAAAGCCCTAGAGGCTGACTTTGTGTTTCTTGTGGTGTTTTCTGTCAGAGGCTCCAGGGGAGACCATGTTCCATGGTTGCAGTGTAGACCACTTGTCTCAAAGCTGGTGTAAGCCCAAGAGCTGCTGCAGGAGCTATCTCCTGTTTTGTGTGTTCAAAGGCTTAATGCTGCTCAAAATAGTTCTTTGGGGTTGCTCGACAGAGAGGGCTCACAAGCTGGCTGTAACCCAAAGATGCATTCTCCAGAAACCTACAATGCTTAGAGAAGGTTGTGTGTCTTTGATGTAAGCTGGTGGGCACATAGTTGATATCTTATGATTCACATCCATAGGGGTGTAGCGATGTCCACCTCACCATTTTATTTCCAACAACCAGATCTTTTGTGCAGGTCCTTTGGCCTTGATTTATTTTATGACAAAATCAATTTTCAGAAAGATATGGATTATTCTTTTTGCTTTCTCAAACTCTTCCTCCACTGTGTTGCCCCACACAGTGATGCCATTGATATATTGCAAATGTTCAGGGGCATCACCCTGTTCCAGTGCAGTCTGTATCAGTCCGTGACAAATGGTTGGGCTGTGCTTCCACCCCTGGGGCAGTCAATTCCAGGCGTGTTGGACACCCCTCCATGTAAAAGCAAACTGTGGCCTGCACTCTGCTGCCAAGGGATTGAGATTTCTTCTGACTCCAGTTCATATTGGAGCCCTAGCTTGTGCAGTACAGCACTCTATTCCCCATACCCATAATGGCATTAGGGTGCCCTGTCACCGGTGCCCACCGGTGCCTGGTACTGTGTGGATCCAACAGCCTGGCACCCTGCATCCGTGGGAAAAGGGGTCAAGAGAGACATGCCTTTCAGGAGTAGGGTGCAAACCCAAGCTTCCTGGGGAGACTGCCACCTCAATGCAATGCCTTGAGCCATGGCTGCATGGCTGTGGAGCACATCACCATACGGGCTGCTGTGAGCTCCACCACAGCCACACCCAGTGCAGCTCCCGAAGGAAAGATTGAGAAGAAACACTACAATGAGAAGGAGAGGATATATTCTGATGTTTCTTCAAAGAAGCCAAGCTGTTACTGGGGCTGACGGGTAGAGACCTTTTCCAGTGTGGCTCCAGGTGAGGAAAGGCTCCCAATACGAACAGTAACGGGAATGGAACTGAGGAACTGATTTATACCTTTTTGTGCATCTCTTTCTTGGGGAGAAATTGGAGGCTTTGAAAGATGGGAAAGTCCCTGAGAAAGGGAAGCACTTGTGCCATCAATTCAAAGCCCAAGGAGCTCTGTATTCTCAGTAGCAAATCCTTGAATGCTGATAGCAATTCATGAGGTAAAACAGAATTCAGCAGCCAGGAAACTTGTCAAGGATATAGTGTGTGGTTGTAGCTTTGTGTCTTAGATGACTATACCAAGATCTACAATATCGGAGGGCCTACAAAGAGAGTGCAGAGGTAAAGACACTTCTGCAAATACTAGGTTAACTGCTCTGTCTTGTCTGAAAGAGATGAGGTGACCAGCATCCTGCCATATATGAAGTATTGGTACTGAGAAAATAATAGCTGACAATTCTCCTCTATCAGGGGGTTATTTTTATATATATATAAAATNTTTTTTTTTTTTTTCGCCTTCTTAGTTACAAAAGCAGTTTATTTCTTTCACCCACCAAAATGGCTCCTGGCTGCTTTCTACACAAAAGGCTGGTTATTACATGCTGAAGAGTTGCTTTGGCTCTGCAAATAGAAAATTCTGTAATGCTTAGCATAAACCCGCTGATCTGGACCACCTGAAGTGATTTAAGGGTATGCCCAGTGAAGGAAAAGAAGACGAGACAGGCNACTATACCAAGATCTACAATATCGGAGGGCCTACAAAGAGAGTGCAGAGGTAAAGACACTTCTGCAAATACTAGGTTAACTGCTCTGTCTTGTCTGAAAGAGATGAGGTGACCAGCATCCTGCCATATATGAAGTACTGGTACTGAGAAAATAATAGCTGACAGTTCTCCTCTATCAGGGGGTTATTTTTATATATATATAAAATATATATATTTATATTTTATATATATATTTATATTTTTTAATATATATGTATTGTTAAAGAGTTGGAGCATTTTGTCCTTTCTCAGTGACAATCACTTGAAAGGAAATATATTTGTCCAGGCTGCGAGATCTGGCTGCTACCTGGAATCAGCAGGCAGACTTTTAGGTTTTGGAAAATTGGAACGCAGAGGTCATGTCTTTTTTTTTTTTTT